>JAWZYV010009783.1:0-394804 GCA_038373885.1 Cheiracanthium punctorium
AATCAATTTAAAAACACTGTGCGTTCAATTTTTAATAAGCACGGTTTTCCATTGCTAAAAGATGGAAATCTTATTTTTAGCAATTTTGTGTGGAATTGTTTTCAGTATATAGTAAATTGAACATCTGAGTGATTTTATTTAAAAAAAGAAAAGAGAGAAAGAAAGAAAAGAAAAGACAAAAAATGAGAGAGATTTTACAGTTTGCCCCCTTTGACTGCACGCCTGGAGTGATGATCACAGTAGGTTACTATTCCAATAACTGAAGTTACAACCCATGGTGAAATATCAAACCTTTTCATACCTAAATATTTTTAATTAAAAAAATGTTAGGGCTGTTTAAACACATAAAAAAGTATGAAATGTAGAGAAAGGAAGGTGAGTATATATAAATGTCTTAGAAGAGGAGGCGGAGCTATATTCAAGGTAGGCGAATGTGTAAACACAATTCTGAGTACTCTGTTAAACTTGTAGGCACAGAGTCTGTAAAGGGGATGTTTAACCCACATTTGATCAAAAAATTGATTTTCTTTTAACTATTAAATGAAAGTCTGTTAATTTATGAATATTTTGACTTCTCATTTTTAATCCTACGCCAATAATATCAGGAGAATTTCCAGCTGACGCGCTCTTAATATAAACCTGAATGTTACAATAAAACATATTTTAAATTCTGTCAGAGTAAATGTATGATAAATAATGTTTCTCAAGTACAACCATGATTATTTCTGATTGTTATATTTTGAAGACAACAATTTTTTATTTTTATTTATTCATTTACTTTTTTGTAAAATATATGTACGACATTTATTAAACATTAAACGTTTTTATTGATGTCACAGATATAGTGTTTGACATTTAATTTATTTAACTTCTTCCACTTCGACCAGTCCCGATACTGGAGAGTTCAAATGTTACGCGCCAAATAAAAGAAATTTTTTATATCAAAATATCCAAAACCCTAAAATGAATGCATATATTGTACGTACACTTATTTATGCAATATTTTTAAAATAAAAATAGTTACTTTTATCGGCGTTTTCTTGAAAATAATACGACTTTTAAATTGTTAAACTTGCTTTCAAAAGAGAATTTTAAACTAAAATCTCTCCTCCTTAATCATTGTCTTCATTTACTGGCTTTTATTTATTAACATTCAGAAATACTTTTATTGATGATACGGGCCCGAAGTGCATAACATAATACTTACATTTCTACAGTTCACAAATACTGTATGTATAATATATACAGGATTGTTGTTTAAGGGTGCTTTTTGGCAAGCAAATTCTTTGAGTGGCTTCTTCTCCTTGTTCATTTGTTCTTCAGTTTCATGCTTTAAAAAAATGTTAAAGCTTCTTTCGTGTTTGAGATAAAGATTTAAAACTTTTTGTTCGTGTTCTTTGTTTGTATACCTGATAAATTTGCGCATGGAATAAGTTTTCAGACCTCCCCTCCCCCCGGAAATTATATGATGATATGTAATTTTTTATTGTGTTACAATGCATTTATCAGTAGAAAAATTACATTAAACATAAGATGTACCTAAATATCCATGCACAGTCTTGTGTAATATATAGTTGATTTTTTTAAAGAGGAAATAAATCTTTATTTCCAAAAAGTTAGTAGAGATTAAAAAATATATATATTTGTGTTGTATTTAATATGTTGTATTTTTTATTGTTATTGTTATTAGCACCAGAGTGCTATTAATTTCAACGTTGCTTTTTGTGTAGACACGATTTCGGTACAATTTTTCGTCGAGTCACTTTTCAAATATGTTTGCTAGATATTTGGAGGGGGGGAGGCGTTAATAAAATGTTGAAAGTCGCACAAGGTTTGCAATTTTTGATAATTGATCGCTAAACTGGGTGCCAAAACGCGACAATTTATTATAAATATATTTTGAGTATAGTTACAAAGCGCCTAGCGAATATTGTAAAATAGTTTTAGTAGGTGATTTAAATATAGATTTTAACTCCGAAGAAGTGTTTTATTGAACAGTGAAGACAAATATGGTGCACATGATAGATTATGAGACACTTTCCAAATGGTATTTATAAAGGTGAAGTGTAGTTTGACTATGACTGGCGAAATTTGTTAAACAGTTTTGGTAGGCGATTTCTATTCCGAAGAAGTGTTTTATGGACCAAAAGGACCAGAAGGAAAACACGATACACTCATGGATTATGATGCTCATTCCAAACAGTATTTAAAATGTCTAAGAGATATAGTTGAAATATGCCTATAGTTCGAATATGCCTGGTGAAGATTTTAAAACAGTATCAGTAGGCGATTTTAAGATAGATTTGGATTCCTAATGGATTCCCTGGTTCAAGAAAGAGTTCATTCCCATTTTAACGCCCCTACTTTCGCCAACCTAAAAATTCCCCGCACTTTGGCGAGCTTTGAAGTCACGGGTCTCTAGGAGTTATGCACAAATTTCAACGCTCCCTGAACAACTACATGAAAACTAAAGTGATCAAATTAGTGATAAACGCAAAAGATAAGTATTTTGAAGACACTTAATTATTAAAACTACATTAATTGGCAACCCAAAATAAATAAAAATGTTTCGGAATGCTGTACTTACAGGTTGTTCCAAATCGCCATTTTAATTCTAAATTACGATTGCTACATATGGTTACTGTATATGTTTAAGGATCGCCACCAGAGTTGGGGCGTTAAAGTAGAAATCAACCCAAGAGAGACAAACACGGCACACTCATGGATTATGATGGACATTCGAAACAATATTTAAAACGGTGAAGTATAAATGTAATATACTTGGCGGAGATTGTAAAATAGTTTTAGTAGGCGATTTTAAGATATATTTCGATTCCATAGATGGGTTTTATAAAACAAGGAAGAAAAATACTTCTCACTCATGAATAATGATACTTTCCAACCTTATGGAATAAGGAAGAAAATAGGGACGACGCATAAACTATGATACTCTTTTAATATATAGCAGTTTGGTGCGTATTTAAAATCTGAAACGGTTTCAGATTTTCTTTATTTTTTATTTTTTTAAATTTGTTCTGGCTCCAAATATAGATGTCTTGGCTATACGAGCAACTGGCGATCTTAGTTTGAGACTAAAATATTTCTGTACAGGCACTGCGTGAAAGTAATTCTTAAAATCGGGAAATATTGTAAACCCTAAAAGCTTTCAACTTAAATGCCTTAATAACATGGTCACGTTCCTGCAACTGCATTAGAAAAATTCTGATAGGCTTACGTAGGAAATATTATACCTGTGTTCATACTTTCTTTCTTCCATAAAACTCAGATAGTGAAGAAATATTTACCGAAAATGGGATATTAAAATAAAGCAATTAAACTTTTCAAGTTTTAATTTTATTATTATTTTTTTTAATCTTACTTAAATGTGCAGTTTAAGATTATCAACCGGGACCGGATTATCCGGGTTGTGGCTTATCCGGAAGGGTCCCAATTTTTTATGTTGATACGCCTGGAAATTAGTATAAAGTACCACGTTAAAAAAAATCGTGGATGCCGATTTTATCAAATGAAGAAAATGAAATTCTTACAAAATACGACGATTATACTGAACTGCAAAGAAAAATCTTAGAAGATTTGAGAAAGTGATACTGTTTTGAAAACTAAAGTGAAACTATGGATTGACAAAGATTCGAAACAGAAATGCTGTGAAGCTTGTGGTTGAGAAGAAACAAGGAATTTCGTAGAATGTCCGTAAAAAGACGAAGAACAACTGTGTATTGTGTTTGAGGGCAGAGCTTTTCAGAGGATTCTAACGGGGGTATTCGCGTTATATCTGGAGAACAGCACACAAAATACGAAACCGTTGAATCGACTGTCATGGGTGCCCATAAGGGGAAGGGGGCAAGGTAGTATACTTACATCCCTTCTAGATTTTTTATCATAATGCCTTATAATGTAAACAAAATTGCATGAAAGAAAAGTCAGAACTGAAATGGCTACAGGTTTGAAATTTGATTCCCCCCCCTCTCCCCCAGAAAAATTTCTAGTCGAATTTTGTCATTCGGAAAGCAGAAAATTGGAGATCGCCGTCATTAATTTAACGACAAAGAAAATCGGTCTAAAAATTGTTCGGGGAGAAAGTTGCTCGGATTTCTAATTAGCGTGAGAACCCTATTATACACCTTGTATGCAATCATCGGTTGGGAACCGATGGTCTAGAATAGATATGGCCAACTTTTGGAAAGTTGTGGGCCAAACTTTAGCGATGAGATTTTGAATGGTTTGTACGGGCTTTATATAGTGTTTTGATATCTTCTTTACGGGCCGGAACAAAAGCCGGGGCGGGCGATATCCGGCCCGTGGGCCGGAGTTGCCCATAAATGTTCTAGTCTAGAATATACAAACCAGAATAATACCGGGCGACAGGTGCACGCTGAAGATGTACGAGGTTAGGAAAAGTAGGGCTGGAGCTTACATACACTTTGTTCCACTCTATCGCCAGATTCGAAACCCTGTTTTCGATAGTCGTCAGGCATTCTGCACCCTATATTCAACTCCATCCGGCTGTTTCAACAATTTTTATATGATAAAAATGCACCCCAGTGCGACGCGGTCTGCAAAAACTTAAATTTATTTTCACCTACTTTCTTCCTTACATTATTTTTAACCGATTCCAAAAAGATCGTTATCTTTTCGTCAAAATTTCTGTTTCATTGAAAAATGTAGACATTGGGGGTGGTCATGTTATTCCTATATACTGTACCATGTACCCTATTGAAAGAGTTGCATGTTGCGTATATAGTTGTTTTACAGGCACACCCAAAAGAACACTTATTCATTATACTCTTGGGTAGTCATTCTTTAGAGTTATTTTAGAAACATTCGGCTATTTAAAATAAAACAAAACTGAGATACATATTAAGGATTGTAAAATAAAGCTCTCTAAAAAATGACGTCTGTATCAATAATGGTTATCTACAGCAACATTCAACTGAATTCTAATGCATTACTGTTTATAGCAGTTTAGCGTCATTAATCCGTTTGAAGCACAATTCACTATGTATATAAACTTCTTTTCATTTACAGGATGTAAATAATATTTACAGTTCTTTATACACTTCTAGTAGTGATGTACAACTGCTTTGAGGTTATTCGTAAAATCCCGCCAAGTTTGACGACGGTGCATCGTCCAATTTGGCGAAAGAAAGACTATTGTGGTGGAAAGTGCTTTATAGTCTATGCATTTGACACGATTAATCTTTCTTGTTGTACATTTAAATATTTATTTATTTTAAGATTTATTTTAGAGGCATTATTGCAAGCAGGCACCTTTGACTAGATAATAATGTTACACAAGTATGATTTTAAAAATATCTGATGTGGACACAACATGAGTTTTAGGAGCTTGCTTTTGATGCCAAATTTGGCGATATTTATTTCAAAATCTTCAAGCTTGGCCACAGTTGGCAAGATTTTGAGCATCTCCTAAACATTAACCCCCTTCGGCCCTGAATTTTGAATAGACCAGAGAAAGAATCAATGAGTGCTCAGATGTGCTGCACTATACGTAAGTATCTTAAATATTATAACATTCAGACAGTTAGCGGACTAATTAAAAAATGTTCTAATAATAGGCCACAAAGCTGTAATTGAGCAAAATGAGAAAAAAGTTACAGTTATTTTGTATGAAATTTTTTGAGACAATTTCTTTGTGCGTGAAAACATGTAAATGCTTCACACACTTCTCGTGCATTTTGTTTGCATGCATGCATTCATAAAGATGCATTCAACTTTTGACTTCTAATGGCTTGACACGTCCATTCTTTTCTCTGCTGGAGATTTTCTGCCATCTACAGAGCAAAAATGATAACGTTCTGCTATTCTTTTCAGTAGGACACTAGGTTTTGGTGTTAAAATTCTTGAAAATGAATTATATTGAGTAATGCAAAGATGTCTTCTTATATTAGAACGTCAGGGCTGAAGGAGTCAACTGTCTATAGATTTTAAAGTACTGAAGCTGGCTATAAACCTTGATGCATTGAAATTCTTCTGGATGACCCTGTAAATATATTTTTAGTGCACCTTATTCAAACTTATTTTATTTGAAACTGAGATGGAAAACTTCAATAGTATTAAGGTTTGGATATTTCTCGGAAAAATACAGTAGGCTCAGTTTAGCGCCTGTAATCTATTTCAAGCGGAATTCAGTGAGTATCAGCGATCATATCTGCTTCATGACTAACGAGAAAGACAAGCTGCGGTGCTGACATTTGGGTCGCACCCTTTCGCCCATGAAAAGTCACGTGACTTAGTAGGTGTGGCCATCTTAATCCGAGACAGCCACAGTCAGATGGCCACACTCCCTAGGTCAAATGACTCTTCGAGGGCAAAAAGACGTAACCAAAATGCTAGCACCGCAGCCTGACTTTCTCGTCAGCCACGACCTGTTTACTGTTCACTTAGAAAATGTAAATAAAATCCAAAGCTCATTTACAGGATCTCGCAAAATTAGTCATGTACAGCTGTTTTGGGGTTATCCACAAAATCTCGCGGAGTTTGAAATCGGCACATCGCCAAATACTGTTGTGTTGGAAAGCATTTTATAATGTATGCGATCAGCGTGATTTATATTTCTTGTTGTTAAGTGCTCCTGATATTCCTGGCAATCTATTCACTGACTTTGATGCAGAATGCTATTTAAACTTTTATAGACCGCATTCGGATCCAGGCACATTTTAAATTAATTTTTTTTGCATATTGTGTCTTCCAATGCATTAGTTAAAGGAATTAGTCATTTAAATGGGGGAGGGGGGGATTTTGTACCCTCCAATTTTCACTGTGTTCCCAATTGGGAGCATGGGTCATTTCTGACTAGACTTTTAGGGGACAATACTTTGACAATACTTTAAGAGAAAGTTTAATTAATAAGTGAAATACATAAAAAAACACTCAAAATTCTGGTGTTAAACGATAAAATAAATAAAAACTTTGTAAAAAAAAAAAACACATAAAATGTTACTTATAACACGTTACGATCGTTTCGACCAAAAAATCCTTTCGGTCTTCATTACACAAAGCCCTTTGTCTGATGAAGACCGAAAGAACTTAATGTCTGGTTTTTTTTTTATTTATTTATTTTAATAAGGGAAATATTAAGAATAAATGAAAGACTCATTTTTAATTTTTAACGATGGGAATTAAGTTTGAAGGAGGAGAAGGGTTTATCAACATAGCTCCATAGAAATTTATGAAAATGGCTATTTTTATGATTATTTATCAAGTTTCCTCCACTTATGACAGACATGAAAATTCCACTTAAAAAAATCAAGTCATCTTTTAACTATCTCAAGTAATTTTTTCATGCCAATATTGATAAAATTCAAATTTTCAATAAAATTTTAATTTGATTCTCCGAATTGGGAACACTGGTCTCTAAAATGTTAACGGTGTAAGTTAATAACGACCACTTTGCATTAAATCTGAAAGGAAAAATCTGCATTTACTGAATGCACTTCTTAATGTCAAAAGAGATCAGTAACATTTAACTTATCCTTTGAACCATGAACATTTTTAATCGTGAGAACGCATTCTCGATAATTCCTGTAGAAAGGACAGAAAAAAAATCAATATGCTAGTTCCGTCTGGAACCAAAGTTATAGATTCCGGAGACACGATGAACTACAAATGGCATATTATCTACATATTGCCAAATAGATTTCTCTCTGCTTGACCGATTACCCATTAGTGTAATACGAATAATCCCTCAGACATTTAAATGAGGACTGTGGATATTACAAGCTCCCTGACGTCGTGACGGGAATTTTATATAGTTCTTATTAATTTTTTTTTTTTTTTTTGCTCAGTACCAAAAAAATAAATGGAACAAACGCTAGTCAGCGCATCAAAAATGCAGCGAACTGGATAAATATTTATAAATATGTATGCTACTCAGGGCGAATCAATCACTTAGTCGGTGAAATAAAGTGGAGGACAGGAAGATGAGATTATTAAGTTGAAAAGTATGTGTGCACGTATGAGTATAGTAATATTTCTACTCCTGAAAATCTTATTTATTAATGAGGGTTTAAAAATTAAAGGAAGTGCAACGCATGCAACGCAAACATTGTATTAAGATCGCAGGGATATTGCAGTCTTTGATTTGCATGCATTAACGCGGAATGTTTCTAACAAAGAAAATCCCATACAGCAATCATGTCCAGTGTCGTTGTGGTCAGGTTCGTCACATTACAAGTGTGCTTGGCTGACGAGAAAGACAGGCTGCGATGCTGACATTTTGGTCACACCCTTTTGCCAGCTAATAGGCATGTGACCTAAGGGGTGTAGCCATCTTAGTCCGAGATAGCCGCAGTAAGATGGCCACCCCCCCCCCTAGATCACATGGATCTTAGAGGGCAAAAGGGTGTGAACAAATAACAGCACCGCAGCCTAGCTTTCTCGTCAGTCACGAAAAGTATAATGCAAATGCACGCCTTCTGTTAGTCCTTTCTTGTAAAACATACGACGGTGCAGAATCCCGATGGCATGGAAATATAATGTATTTTTATTGTTTTCACTTGTTTAATTTTTTTCTGTAGCTGAAAAGTAAATAAACTATTTATATAACGTAATGGCGCAGATTCCCGAAGATGATTGAATTCTAAGATGTTCTACTGACAATGGCGACAGAGAAAGGGTTAACAAAACCAAAAACCGAGATTATGTGATAAATTTCCGTTAGTGGCAGTAAATCTGACGGTTTGGGGGTATAAATTTTGGGAAAGAATCATCGACTGGTCAATAAAAAGTAAAAAATTATGATCAACTTCAAGCGATTACTTTCTTTCCAATTTAGTAATATACAGTAATTATCCCTTAGCAACTGAACCGATCACAACCATCTTGGTTGAGTACCATCTATGCCATAGCCACTATCAGTGTAACAAATTTGCTCAATATCACACAACCCTTTTGAAGAACAAGCATTTTTACAGCGGCTATTCAGTTTTCCGAGATGCCTGAGGCTCTACCACGGTAGTATCGGAAAGCTTTTCGTTCCGGATAAATTAAGCCTTTCCGACTCATGACGTCATGCAGCCTGAATCATGCAGCAATTTAACGTTTTCATGAACAAATATCTCACATTCTATGGGTGATATTAATGCTATAATAATTTGTGTAATGGTTTACAAGCCATTTCGCAAAACTTTTTCTGTAACTGGACTTTGAGAAAGCATTTTTAAGATTTGAGAATATTAAAGATATTTACTGAGTAATTTTCGTACATTACTGTAAATTATCCTTATTCAATAATTTTTATTTTACAGAAACGAAAATAAATCTTCCGGGATTTCAATTCGTACTTTCAAAAAGAAGAAAAGGTTAACCTCTGTATCTGGAAATCAAAGGAACACCGAAAAAATCGAGGTATCCAGGTGAAATAAAACAAAATCAATTTGTAAGGGGAAACAAAATTATGCGAGATATCAAGTTCAGGTATAGAGGTTACACTATACTTAGGAATTTAATACGATATAACAGTGTAATAACGAGAATGGTGTTCAATAAACTCATCAATAAAAACTTAAATCAAATATCTTCTTCTATACTATTAAAATCTGTGCGCGTCTGTCTGTAACATCATCTCCTCCGAAACGGCTGGGAGTTGAATTTCGATCGAGGTGTCACCGGATTCGAAAACTTCCGAGGAAGGTCTTCCGCTCAATTAAATTTCGAAATTCGAATTAATTTAGGAGATATTAATTGATAAAAAAACCCATCAAAATCGCCAATTTTTGCTCTCCGCAATTCCGCGATTGTAACCCCTGTAGTCAAAAAAGGGAGAAATAAGCATCGAGGTTGCCATGTTTGGCGAATTTAGTAAATGATTTAGACTTGAATTAAAAATAAAAGAATAATAATTTTTTTCTGTATAGAATATTTGCTAGGTTATATTTTAATTAAAATATCGTCTGCGTGGGAAATCAGAGCAGGAATTCAATGTTTTTATGTGTAAAAGAATAAGGATTTGCAGATTTCCGAAACTAAACCGTATATTTTATAGTTTGGCGAAAAATAAAATGGATGATATGGCATATTTTGAGAAAGTAGTAGGTTCTACCCATGGCTCACAGGGATAAGTACAGGCTGTCCGAAAACCAGTTTCTCCTATGGGACTTTGCGTACAAGAAAAGTTTCGCTTCTTCGCCGATTTGTCGCTGTTACCTAACTGTATCACTGTTACCAACTCTGCCGGAGAAAAAGAATTGGTAAACTGGCAATACCGAAGTATTTTGTAAATCGGAAATGAATGTCTCAAAGAGCATTAGCAGATAAGCATATTTCAGCAGAACAAGCACGTAAACGCCAAAAAAATTTTACTTTTTTTCTCAGCTTGAAAATATTGTTAGCCATTTGTGGATACTTTAAATTTTGATTTTAGCCATATTTTCTCCGGAAGAGTTGGCAACAGTGATACAGTTGGGTAACAGCGACAAATCGGCGAAGAAGCGAAAATTTACTCGTACGCAAAAACGGAGCTTTTCGGACAGCCTGTATTTATCTCAGTGAGCCATGGTTCTACCGATTTGCACAATTTTGGGCTTGGCGCAATTTAGTGCGAGCGAACCGAAATAGGTTTAGGTTTGTGTGTGTAGGTTTTATGAGAATACGGCATTAAACTTTAATTTTCCATGCAGAAATAGTGCAATTATTAAGGCGATTTTAAGATCGATCTTTGGAATTTTCCCGAAATTAAGTAAATTGATTTAACTTGGGTGAATGCCACCAAATTTCAAAATAAATTAAATTCTTGCATTTGGTAAATTAGAATAAATACAAGACGTTATAGTTGATAATTTAAAATACTCCTATGCTACTTTTCAATTAAATGTCTGCATTAATTTTTGGCGAAGGCGATCGAGCATACACAAATAACTATTTCCCATTTTGATTGCTGTTAAATCAGTGCTTAGAATGATTCTCTGAAAAAAGAAAGAAAAAATCTCGCAAAATGGCTTATGCGGATTCCTTCTTTATTACCTTTATTAGAAAAATTGGCGATAAATATTCAAATGTAGTGTAACTCCGTGTTTAATAGTGTGTGTTTTTTGCGTTTGTATTGCTAATTCTATGGCACGATTGAGATGAGCCAATGTTACGAGCAGATGGATAGATAATTTTTTAAAATCCCGCCAAACAGGGTATAGTAAAATAGGAATTCTGTATAAATACGAAAATTTTTAGAGATGAAAGAGAATGTTTTTAAGCCTGGTAAATATACCTGGTATTGCCTATAAATTATTGCATTTACTGTGAAGTTTAATTTACGATTCATTTTGGCTATTTGCCATCGACTATTGGCGTTAATTATGCCAATGTGGCAGTTCCAGCAAGCATAAATAAATTTCATTTCATGTTCTAATTTTAATATTGCTACAGTTTCCTTAGTTACGGAATCCGTTGTTGCCACTCAAGCTGTTAAATTTAACAATTAATTGAAAACAATCATTTCTACAGTTCTTGACTCGAAAAATGAAAACGCATTGGATATGACACAATTAGAACATTACCAACCAATGTGTAGCACAGTGGTTAAAGCCACTGACATTGGGAGATGGCTCAAGTGGAGGAACCGGGTTCTGTCCTCTCGTGGGGCCGTCGGTCTAGCGGTCTGGAGTTTTGGGCGGTTTTCTCCAGATGTAACGTGAATACGCGCTAGATACCCAGAAAAGTCCTCCCCCAAGGCATTGGCCCCCCCCTTGTGTTTGTCCTTTCTTTGACGTGGATTTATAAGCGGTTCCTCGTGAACAAGCACACAAATCCGAATACATGTTCCAATAACAACATTACCACAATCACCACGTCAATAACGCGAAATTCATTTTCAAGGTCTTTAAGAAATCCTGTATACTATGTCAAAGCCTCATATCTTAATTCCGATTAGTTCGCAAGAAAATTGATTAATCAGTATAAACTGAAGCAATGAAACTTTGTAAGCGTTTTTTTTTAAACAAGGAAAATGCAAATTGACGTCTTTGGTGTAGAAGTGCCGATAGGGAGAGCTACATAATTCAGTAACGGTAATGGGGAATGATAATTGAATATGCGCTTGCACAAAGACCCAAAAATCAAGAGAGTATGAAAAGTCGGGAATATGAAATGAAAATAAAAAATAAATCAAATGATACGAGATATAAGTAATAATAATACGAGAATGACATTATTACAATCATGTGTACAACAAAGGTCCCAATTGCTTATAATATTCCCCTAGCAATGACTTAGTCCGCCCAGTGGCCGAGCGCTTAGTGCTCTGAACTGGGAGACGGAAGGTTTCTGGTTCAAAACAGATCGCGTCCGCCGACCTAACCGTTCGGAGTTTTCCTGTATTCCGTTCGGAAAATAAAACAGTGCTCGCAACATGCATATGTTAGGAAACATATATGGCTGGTTTCCTCCAAAACGTAGCATAAATACCGGTTAAGACCCCTTAGAAAGACACCCACGGAGGACACACCCATCCCTTGACCTAGATCCCATGCGTGGAGACTAGAAGCAGGATGGTCTCCAAATTTGTAGAGAGTTCAATTGAACGCCCAGCGTCGTGTGCAACTTATAGAAGCAGTTCTACGATACCGGATCCATCGAGAAAAAGCCTGGGCAAGGTCATCCGAGAGAAGCTGCTTCTTTTTTGATCGCCAGTGACACTGACGTAGTTTTTGTGCAATCCTGTTGCAATCATCTCAGATTTGCACTCATGGCGTCAACGTTTCATCACGATTTAAATAATTTTTTACTTTTATAGATTCCGCATCAATGGGTTTAATTCTAATTATATGTGTAAGGAAAATGTTCTTTTCCCACCGTGCGGAGAACGGGTACCCCGGTAGTCTATAATTAAAAAGCTACTTCTCTTTTACTTTAAGTATCATTAAAAGTGTTTTTATGGGGTACCAGTGGCTTGAAAGTTAAGGGTTTGTTCTACTCCACGCCAATCTTCTAAGCGTTGGGACGTGGGTTTGATTCCCATTCTATCGTATGGCTGTTTAAATTTCCTTTCTCTGTGCTAGTAAAACCTGCCCCAGTGATGTCCACTTTATTCGACGGTGATTAATGAGCGGATATTTGGAACAAGCACATAAATCCGAAAACAAATGTTCCAAATACAACAACATTAACTGTTTTTATAGTTCGTTCTACAACTTGATTACATTTTTTTTTCGGATGGCGCTCTCTGGTGTTGATTAGCCGAGAAACTGTACCTCTTCCTTAACTGGTCGTAAAAAATATCTACTAAACACGACTTCAGTAACGTAATATGAGAGTAATACCTTCGGCTATACTCTCACATTTACGTTCTAAAAATTTCTCAAAATGTTTAATTTTTTTTTAAATTCATGTATTGTTGATTTCACATTTTAATGATCAGAAGACCATTAAGCATCAACCTACTTATATGAGTTTTATATAAAAAAAATTCTTCTACTGTTTTGTTCAACCCTACTACTACATATTTTCCCCACTAGCATCATCTGCTTTGATTTACTTATAAAATGTACCTCGTCCTTCCCCGACCAGGATAATATCTACTAAATATATAATTGAAATTTTACTGCATCTACTCTCTGTTTTAAAAATATTTCAAAACATTTGACTTGTTTTAAAATGGGTGAGTGTCTGCTTACAAATTTTCAAAACATAAATCAGAATAACCCTGAAAATTAAAAAATTGATTAACAAATAGAAAGATGTATGACGGTAAATTTGAATTTTTCAAAAAATTAACAAACAGAATGCTGTTTGATAATAATGAATATGTATGAAATTTAAATAAAAGCTTAAATTAAAATTAAAAAAAATAAAATTATTTTTACATAAAAATTAAATTTTAATTTGTAATAAAATTTAAACTTTAAAAATGATTAACAAATATAATGCTGAATGCTGATAACGAAGATGCATGATGTTCTACTTGAATTAAAAAGACTGAACAAAATAGCAAATATTATGCTGTACGATGATAATGAGGGTGTATAATGAAGTTGAAACATGATTAACCAATATAAAATCTATTTTATGTAATTGCTGTGGTTGTTTATTTACAGTAATTCCTGAGCAGAAAAAAAGTGTTTTGACTAAACTGTAAGAAATTGATTTAATGCTGCTTGGTGATTATTATTATGATAGTAATTATAGTTATTTATTGCAGTTACCTGATTCTAGTTTCCATTCATAATGTTTTTTATTATTTCACTAGCATCGAGAGCATTAGTATTCTTAACCATGTAGTAGCTCTGCTCAAAATATTCTGAACCGCTCTTTTCGTTGCAATCCCCTTGAATGATGAGAAAATTAAAATCTCATGCGGATATCATTTTATCAGTGAAAGCGTTGGAGAAATATTATCTGCCAAAGTATGGAAACTATTGTATTAGGTACATATGTGACTAGAATAAAACTTTTTTGTGAACGCACTGTTTGTGATTCAAACATTTTTTTTTTAGATGTAGATATACTTGATGAATAATGAACCAGAATAAATATATATATATGTATATATATATATACATATATATATTTTTATTTTATTTTCTCCGGATGTTATGTAAAAAATGTAACAAACCCCTCCATCTGATCAGTTAAGGCATATCCTGTTTTTCAGATAACCCTCGTATAGCTTTGCCTCAACTGAAAAACCCATTAAACATAACATCTTTCAGTACACAGATGGATATTTTGACACTTTGTAAATTAATAAAGAAAATTTGTGGTTAGTCTGACTAAAAAGAGTTTGATAACTGTTAACATCTTCGCGTTCCACAATCCTAAAGCTTTTGCTATTTTACGTGTATATATATATATATATATATATATATATATATATATATATATATATATATATATATATACATATAACTTTTTCTCCTTTCTCGTTTACTTTTTTATTTTATTTTTGATAAAATTAAAAATTTGTGGTGAATTTACTCACTCGTAACAACACCTTAATAATTTGAAATAAAAATTTTAATTTTGCGAAAAACGCAATTTTAAAATCTAATTAAATATGATAAGGAAATATATCATAATGAATTATTTTGCATGAGAAAAGCATTTTAATTTGAATTTGAAATATTTTGTTGGATCTACTAACGTTTTCAGATAGTTTTACATTAAGAAATAAAACTGTGATGACGTCAGTTTTGTATGCCTAATGATGACATCAAAGCTTCGGTTGTTAGCTTTACTTCATCTAAGAGGTATTACCCCAGCCCCTCCCGCCCCCCCCCCCCCGTGGACCACACCTTCTCTGGGTTCCTGCGTGGTTAAAATATCGTGAATTACTATAAGCTTGGTAATTAAGAAATTATATTTATTTTCAGAATACATTGTACTTGTGAAATAGAATACATTGTTCTTTTTATGAAAGTACTATATATTTTACTACCGAACAAATATAACTTAACAAATAAATTACATAAAAGCATATGGATTTTGTAGTTTAAAATTCAATGCAAAGCTTTCGTGACCAGGTCTTTATGATATTCGCAGTTTTCTTGTATCTGTCGAGACTTATTTCCAAGTGGCTAATTTGCACAATGAATGGGATCAATGTCCTGCTACAATAACTTGCTAACATGCAACATGACGACAAGAGAATATAAATGCAGAATATAATAGAGATTAGCTACTCACACAGAAGCGTTACTAGCCAAACACGCCAAATACTAGCATGTTATTACTTTTTCTCGTCGGAAGCAGATGATTTCCACTTACAATTAATTATACGTTTCCAAAACACACCACGAGATAAAGTGATTGAAGATAACTCTAAAAATCTAGTTAGGATGTAGAAAGCCTTAAAATTGTTGAATATCAGCTTATTTCCGTATTTTTATTTTGTTAGAATTGCCTGGTAGTTACTGAATTTTGAAAGCATTAAAAAGCTACAGAAAGTGTGTTTATTTTAATGTTTAATTTTAAGGCAACGTTCAAGGATTTTTTAAAAATTTAGTCTGCAATGTATAGATAACGCAACGAATCCAAAACAGATAACATGCAGTATGATCTTTTTAGTCTACGCAAGATACTTTGTGCAAAGAATACATATATATTTTTATAAAGGATGTCTACTAAACGGCCGACCCATTTTGAATGTAAATAATAAAAAACACCATTTGAGAAAAAAAAAAAGAAAAAAAAAGGGGGGGGGGAGAATCCCTGTTTGCTGTTAATGTTCAGTTAGTGTCATCTTTGTTTTTTTTAATTACAAGTCTGATTAAAAATAATACATTGAAGTGACTTTACATGGTAGTGGGCCAATCGCTACGAAACATAACGAACCACCATTTCCAATCTTCATTCCGGTTTCGGTACTTTGTAATATCTCTGACTAGTAGTCAAGAAGCTGAAAAAAACACTCAAAATACTGGTGTTCAGGGGCGTAGCCAGGGGGGGGGATATCGGGATATGTCCCCCCCCCCGAAATTTTTGGATTAGTGATGAAATTCCGTCTATTTATGCACATATATGTTCATATCCCCCCCCCCCCCCCGAAAAATTTTCCTGGCTACGCGCCTGCTGGTGTTAAACGATAAAGTAAATAAAAAACTTTGTAAAAAATACACATAAGATGTTACAGATAAGTAGATACGTACGTTTAGACTAAGGTGAACATACATCCCGTTTTGAACGGGACAGTCCCGTTTTTAGGTGGCTTGTCCCGTTGTCCTCAAGCACAGCTTTGGGACACCATAATGTCCCGTTTTCAGAAAGAGAGCAATCCACGGTAACGATTTCAATGAAGGCCGCTAAAAATCTAAAATCATCCAACGGCAGTGTCTGAAAAAAAAAAAAAAAAAAAAAAAAAAAAAAAAACTGACCTCCCTCCCTCCCCTCTCGAGACGAAAAGAAAACGTCGGGGGATGTATTGCATTTGTGTTTGTTCTTTTCTTGTCAACTATTTCAATTTATTTAATTTTTATTTCTTTCTTTAAAGTCATGTTCCTCTTTTGCTTATTCCTCCCCCTCCTCCGAACTCTACTTTATTTTCCCTTTTCCCTCTGGTTTTCTACGAATTTTTTTCCTTCCGAATGACAACTTCCTTTTTCTGTGTGTCCTTTTGTTTACATTTTTCACTTTCTTACCTCCCTGCCTTGTGTCGGATGGTGTTTTTGAACTTGAAGAAGGGCCTACTCCTTGTAGAGATGAGACGGGCTCAGCCCGAGCCCGAAAGCCCGAGCCCGAGCCCGGGCCCGACTCGGGCTCGGGCTCTGTAATTCACGATTGCGTTCGGGCTCGGGCGGGCTCGGGCTCGTGAAAAATTTCTCCTTTGTTGAACATACTCCTTGAAACAGAATTTAAAAAGTGATTCATGGGATAAATAGGCGTACTTATTTCAAAAAATAGCGGCACGGGGGACTAGAAGGTGTGTGAAGCTCCAAAATTTATTGTATCCTATTAATGAAGTAGTTAATTTTATTTGTCTTTAGCTGAAATTTCGGGCTCTGGCGGGCTCGGGCTCCAACTTTAATAATATTGCTCGGGCTCGGGCGGGCTCGGATTAAAAGTCTTCGGGCTCGGGCGGGCTCGGGCTTCAAAAAATGAGCCCGAACTCATCTCTAACTCCTTGTACCACCTGAAACGTACGTCTTGCAACCACTTTTTATAGTATATCTGCATTTTGGCAAAGTTTCTTTTCATTTTATTTTGATATTAACATTAACACAAGCTGTTTTGCGCGTTTTCTTAACAACTCAAAGATACTTAGACCTGTAAATTCAGTCTCCCTACACTATTACCTTAAAAACAATAAATGTCCCGTTTTGAGGAAGAAAATAAATACACTATTGCCAAAAAAGTAGTAGATGTCCCGTTTTGAAGTGGAAAATAAATGGTCACGTTAGTTTAGACCAAAAACTGTTTGGTCTTCCTTAGTCAAAGCCCTTCGTCACAAGGAACAGAGGGAACCTGTTCCTTGGGGGACAGAGGGAACTCTGTTCCCTCTGACGAAGGGCTTTGACTGAGGAAGACCAAAACAGTTTTGGTCGAAAAGTACATATCTAGTTAACTGTAATACCTTATATGTGTTTTTTACAAAGTTTTTTATTTACTTTATAGTCGAGAAACTGTCAACTCGATTTCAGATTGGACGTGCAATGATTTACAACCAATCAGTAATCGAGTGGAAAGTCACCAATAGACGTCATTGAGTGCCCAGGCAACATTTTCTAGAATAAGAAAACCTTACAACTGAAACTTTGACGTCATCATTAGGTCCCAATTAACATGACATGACAATATTTTTCTTTCATGGAACACCTAGGCCATTGAAGTCTACATTTCAAGTTTCTTAGTTACAGTCCTTTTTTATTCATACATTAAATAAATGGGGCCTCCATGTGAAGCGTGGTCACATCAAGAAAAACATTTTTTTTTTTACAATGTAAATAATAGAGTAACAATATGTACATACATAAAAATGAGATAACTATATCAAAGATTGGTGATAACAAATTTTAGACACAAAAACACAAAAATAGTAAGCAGAATAGTGGTTGCAAAGTTTCTAGTCGGTATCTAACAGTAAGACCGCCTTAGGTCTTTTACAGTTTACTTCTCGGAAATCATAATCTGACAGCTCAGCCAAAAGTTCGTTCCGAACATTTATCTGATGGATAATTTTTCTAAAGGTAGTTATGCCGAAATCACGCCGAATAACAGTATTAGTCAGATACCTGTGTCCATGCCGTATTCAGCAGATAATTGCGTTGTGTTTCCGTGATAACATATCTAGATTGGTTTTAGTGGTATATCCCCAGATTCGGCTGCCGTAAATCGCCGCAGGAAGCGCTATCTATTTATATAACTTTACTTTATTTTGTGGGTTGAGCTTATCCTAATTCACGTCAACGCAGTTTTGGTTTCACAAAGTAAAACTATTTTAAATTTGTGGTGAAAGTTCTCACGCATAAAATATTTCATTTCAGATTTTTTCTAATATTTTATCAGAAATTTTAAATAGTTTCACTTTTTGAAAGTAAAACTGTGATTTCGTCAGTTAGGAGGATTTAGTAATGATATCAAAGCTTCAGTTGCCTAAGCATTCTGAATCTGGAAGATATTGTTCCAGTCCAAAGACTGTATAAGGGAAGAAGTGAAGCTTCCGTTCACTCAATTTAAAACACCGTAATCTATGCAAGGGTACTGCTGGAATGTTGCTTTACCGGGTGAAGTTTTGGCGCGGCATAACGGGAGCACTTGGCATGAAAACTTCAGGACTTACAAGCCAAATCTCGTTTGTCTTTCAGTTTAGTTGTGATTATGGCAATGCTACGCTAGGACACTCTGCCCAAGGGTGAGGGGTGCCTTGGTAGAAGGACTTTCTAAGGATTCTGACGCGTACACACGTTACGTCTGGAGAAAATCTACCAAACACCAGACCGTTAGATCGACAGCCAGGCGATGGGACCCGAGCACGGGACCTACACACTTCGGCCATCTACCATTTTCACTGACATAACCACTGTGCGATGGTGAGACGTTTCAGTTTAAGAATCAACTTGTGTGATTAAAGTCTAATTTTAACCAGAACGTAAAACACGTAAAAATCATTGTCTGGATTCAGATTGTAAACTTATTCCATGAAGAACTTATAAGGGTAAAAAAACGCACGTGCACGGTATGACGACAAGAAAAGGAAGGAAATTTCTTTGCATTCGCGTCGTCAGGAAAACATGTTACCGCGCTTCGGGACAGTGTTGCTGATTGTTGTAAGTAAAAATGAACTGGTTGTTGTTGGTGCATTTCATCCTATACTTTGCTTTTTCTGCATTACGCAGTAATAGACATCGTACGAGCTTCCTTTCATTGCCTTAAGATGGCGCCAGTTACGACTTTTCGAAGCTTCGTTTCTTCTCCTCTTCTAAGTTCTTTAGTCCAGGCCGGTATGAACCACTTTTTTTAAAATATATAATTTTGAATACTTGTTCTTACCGTAATAATCACAAGCAAAAATGGAATTGACATTTTGCTGTACTTTAAGTAAAAATTTATTCTTTGCAAAAAGTAGTTTGTTAGATTCTTCAAATGTTGTCAGTTAGGACTTAATTTAGTTGCGAGTCAAGAATAAAACGATGTTCCGATGCTACCTGTCCATAACCGTTAGAGTACCACGTTTAAAATAGGCGATTATGTGCATATCAAAGCAGCCAGGTCAATTTAATGGAACAATAATCTGAATATCAAATATCATAAATGGGATACAAGTGCATCAGATTTATCAGCGCGCAATCAATAACATCTGAGAATTAACTGATACGTCATTCAGCCACCGTTGTTGAATTCAATTCAACCGAAGGACAGCACGGTTGAATGGAACATGTAGAGCAGATATGAAATCGCCAACATTAGATCAATACGATTAAAAAAATTGTTAAATAAATACTTTGAATTTCATAAACAAAAAAACTATGAATATAGTTCTGGTTGAATTATTATGACAAATATAGTGTTAGTAAAAAGTATGTGACGCACTTGAGAGTTTTATATAATACTTCTAAAGGTCCAAATGAAATAAAATTTGAACTGCAGATAACTCAAATGATGCATTTATTAAATTAAAAAAGTTAGCAACAACATACGACGATAGATGGCGCTGTAATACATATAAAAAACAATTTTTTTGGCCCCATTATGGCAAAGTGTATAAAGACAAGTGGCTGATTGTGGAAGTTGTGGTTCGCTTTTCCACCGGTCTAACGGCCTGGAGTTTTGGGCGTTTTCTACAGGTAACCGTGAATACGCGTTAGAACCCCTTACAAAGTCCTCTATCCAAGACACCAATATGCCACACGGGAAACAATTGGCATCCTCACATAACCGCAGTAGCCACATTTTTGACACTAGACTGGACTTAGAGCTCCTAGTTACCCCGTTGTTTCAAATTTCTGTATCACTTTGCGTAGGGCACATGGGACAATCGGCCTCTTCGTATCTGCTTCATACGACGGAATAATTATACGAGTGCAACTGCGTACTGCTTGTTCTGATAGAAAGATTTTGCGAGTAGCGTTTTTCCTTGCAACGTGGGTACGATGTGCAGAGAAGTAACATACATATATCACCGAAAAAACACAGCAAAAATGATTTCAAAAAACTTTAAAACATGTAAGTACATCAAAATTTCAAAGTCTAAATTTTTAATGATTATAGTACATGCACATGTTCTGAGAGTGAAAAGTTATAATTGATTTTTTATGAGAAGTTAAATGGAATTTAAACTTTTAGAACGTTTGAGACGTATTATACATATGCAATCTTATATTGTCAGCTCTTCTTTTTTCTTTATGTTCTCTGTATGCTCCCACGTTAACTTTGCGTGCCTGATGTGATTAAATCTTGTCTCAATCCTTTTTTTTTTCAATTAGTGGCGATAGCTAAGAAATATGCTGCATAAACATGCAATTTTTCTTCATAAAAGATTAGATAATCCTAGTCATTTTTCAGGTGCATTGACTTCGAAAAATTGTCTCAGGATAAAATATTCGTTTTAAATATAAGTACATATATATATATATATATATATATATGTGTGTGTGTGTGTGTGTGTGTGTGTGTCTGTGTGTGTGTGTGTGTGTGTATCATTTGATAACCGTGTTAACCTGCTTGGAAATTACGCATTAAAAGATCTGCCAGAAAATTACATTTTATAAATTACATATCATATGAAGTAAAAATTCATACTATATGCAAACTTAAGAGAGGTCTGCTTTATTTTCGTGAAAGTTCTGTGTTATTGCGCTTACTAAATTTATCTTTAAGGTGTCATCGACTTATTGCAAAAAGTATAAATACGAAAGTTTAATGGCGACCGTAACCTGCCACTTATACTTGAAGCCAATATGCTAATTCTAAGAAATTAAAGCATTGAAAATATTCAAAATAAAAAATATTCAAAATGCAAAGTTTTATTACTTTAATTGGATTTTAATTTAAAAAATACTGAAAAGACGTTTCAAATTTCAATCTTTAACTCCTAAAATAATGAATGAATTAAAATGATTTTATTCCAGCAATAAATATAGTAATAATAAATAATAACGACAAGAACAATGACAAAATATAATAATTTCGTTACTTAACCACAAATTTTTCTGCTGTATAATGATAAAGTATTTCGTAGTGTTCAAGGTGGTTGAACGCATCATACAGCGAAGACTCCAAGCAGCTCTTGACGATTGCAATACCATTATTCCCGAACAATTTGGGTTTAGGAAGAAACACAGTACCACACAGCAGCTCTACCGTGTTGTCGACCAACTCGCTGAGGGTCTGCAGCACAAACAACATACTGCCATCATCATGTTGGACGTGTCAAAAGCGTTCGACAAAGTGTGGCACACTGGGCTTCTTTACAAAATGATCAACATTGGCATCCCTGAGCCCCTCATCCGGCTCATGAAAAGTTACCTTGAGGAGCGTAGCTACACAGTCAGAATTGGCAGCACCCATTCTGACAGACACGTCATTCGAAGCGGGGTACCACAAGGTTCCATCCTAGGTCCCACGCTCTTTAATATCTTTGTAAATGACATCCCTAAACATGACGCCACCAGCATTGCATTATACGCAGATGACACGGCAATTGTTGCAAAACACCAAAACCCAAGATTCCTCAAAAATGCACTCCAAGGCACATTGACGCCATTGACATGTGGATGCGCAATTGGAAGATTAAACTGAACGCCAATAAATGCACTGCCATGTCAATGGGAAGAAAGGCTCCACCAAGTAGAATTACTATTGGCACCACGCCAATCGAGTGGGTACCCACGGCAACTTACCTGGGGCTCACGCTAGACCGAAATCTCTCCTGGAAGCACCACGCCAACAGAACGAGAACAAAAATGATGAATGCCTTCGGTGCCATCAACAAGATCTTCTTTAATAGGAAACTAAAACTTAGTGTCAAAAGTCTCCTATACAAAGCCTTAATACGACCAATTGCCCTTTACGCGGCCCCTGCTTGGGCGTACGCAGCCCCCACCCACATCAAGAACCTCACTTCACGCGAAATGAGAATACTAAGGATCATACGTAATGGTCCCACTTACATATGCAATAAAGCAATCAGGAAAGATCTGAGGATCTTTAATAGGAAACTAAAACTTAGAGTCAAAAGTCTCCTATACAAAGCCTTAATACGACCAATTGCCCTTTACGCGGCCCCTGCTTGGGCGTACGCAGCCCCCACCCACATCAAGAACCTCACTTCACGCGAAATGAGAATACTAAGGATCATACGTAATGGTCCCACTTACATATGCAATAAAGCAATCAGGAAAGATCTGAGGATCAAGCCTCTGCTGACACAATCCAGGAAAATGACGCGACGTTTCCACGAGCAGCTCAGCCGTCTCCCTAGTGAGATCATATACGAACTGCCGGACTTCGATCCCTCGAATCCCACCTTTAGAAAGCGCCCTAAAGCCATACTTTGCCTCCCCACGGACTGATCTCAGTCGAGCAACCCAGAGGAAGATCATCGCTTGACGATGAGGGGACTCTGGGTCGACCATCGAGATCAGTCCTCTCTGCACACACTGACATGCACTGAATTCCACGGGGTCTTCGTGCCCCATACTGTAGCAACCGCTACATCTTGTTACCTTACTTCTCATCAATGTGCGGACAATGCACATTGCGCCCAACTGGAGGTTAGACTTTTTAGTTCAGGTACTCCTTTAATTGAATTTTCAGTCAGTCAGTCACTGTATGGTGTTCTGAAACTTGCACCAAAATCTGCTTCACAGGATTCAGGATGCTTAAGATCAAAATTTGCTATATTGTATCACAGAAATTTCTGTTTAAAAAAATTGGCCAATTAGACTGCAGGCTGGTTGGCAGCTATTCTAAATTGTCCATTTTTTGAGCTACAGGAGAGAATATCATTGTGAAATTAAACACTGTTATTTAACATTTTTTAATCGCTTTAAAATGTGAGTGATAACCGCCCTATTAAAATGAATAGTAATTTCTCAAAAATGAAATTTTTTTTCATTTATGCTTTTCTAAATATGCATAAAATTTTATTTAAAATATCTAAAAGTAAATTCAAACTAACTATACAATAAATTTGACATTAATAACATTACAGTCACTTCGAACTAACATAAATATGTAAAATCTCCATATTAGATTATTAACTATTAATTTTTATTCCAACATTACTCAGCATTTTTCATACACACACCATCCCATTCTCTATCCAAATAAAGGCATTCTTCAGGATTTCCCTCCTACATTTCTGGCTTACAATGTAATTACTCTCGAAATTCTTTGTAAAGCGAGGTAATTAGTTTTTCACGCAACCTTATATCCCTTTCCTTGATATAAAGAACAGTCTAATAAAGCCACTTTTTTATAAAATTCTTCCCTTGATTTTTGAATACCTTGGACGGCGTTAGCAACAGATGTAATTAATCGTGGGTCTTGATTTTGCACCTTTCAGAAAATTATTTAAGTCTCACTTCTGTTTTGTGATATATTACAGCATTTAAAGCCATTCATAAATCCCTTAGAATGTTGAAATTTTGTATTCTTGAGAAAAAATTGCAGAATTGTTTTATACGAAGACAAAACAAAGCTTAGTGATGTTTAGAAAAGTATCACTTACTAAATTTACGGTGCAGTAAAGACATCAAGACCGCTATCGAATATCTTTTAAGTTCTCAACGATGCTAAAAGGATATCGGTTGCTAATTATTTACTTCCAACCCGAAGTTGTCTTTCTGTGTTTTAACCCTTTACAGAGCCATTTTTTATAGTAATAATATGTTAAAATATTTTTGGAATTGAGATTCATTCACAGTAACAAATTTATTTAGCTTACAACCTAAAATTTATTAGATTTTTAAGACCATTTTTTATGGTGGGAAGTATTTGCTCCCCTCCGCCAAGTGGGAGCTATTCTAAGGTAGGACAATATATGTTTCATATTTCTTTTTATATATCGCATTACATCATATTCATAAAATATAATTTGAAAATACAAAAATTTATATAAGAAATTGTAAATTAGACGTTTTTTTTAATAAAAAATGTAAGAATTTATGTATTACTCTCCATGAAATTTCAGGAAACAGGCATCAACACCTGTTCTTATCTTTGCTTATAAATAACCGAATTTATAAATTCGATGTGTATAACTACAAATAAACGCGATGAGAAATGGCAAAATGAACGAACGTATAACACACCAGAGAAAATAGCTCCATAGTGTAATCCTTTCTTTTTTGGTCGCTTTAATGAACCTAAATTTTTGGAAACAAAACCCTACATAAGTCTTTTTTTTTTTAAGTTTTCAGCTACCGCCCAGGCGGTGTAGTGGCTAGCGCGCCCTACTACCATCCTTTGGGCCCGGGTTCGACTCCCGGCTTTGGGCGTGGATGTAAAATTGTCAATTGTACTTATGAACAACTGAGATGACAGCCATAAATGTGCTATAGATCTCGAAAACTGTGTCTTTCAAACAAACAAAGTTTTCAGCTGATGGCAGCATAGGTCATAGTTGGGAAATTAGAAAATAGCTTCCTATCAACATTTAAAAACTAAGGATGTTGGTAGGAAGTATACTTCCAACGGCCTGATAAATATCTACAATTAATTATTTAAACAATGCCTATCTATCAACATGTACGTAATCTAATTAATCACTTTTTGTAACAGAAATTTTTGTATTAGCATATAAGAAAATCATGGTTCAACGTGTGAAAAGCCGAGAGTTCGTGAAAAAATATTAAAAAAACTTCTGCTCTCAGATGTGGTTAATCATATCCAGTACATGCTGATAGGTGCGATAATGTCAAAACTCTTAGGCCATGAGCTGATTAAAAAAAAGAGGATGGTCTTTAAAATAGTTTTTTTTAAACTTATAATCCACGACAAAATTCGAAATTTAAATAATAGATATCTTTCTCTTTAATTTTGGCACTTATTAATTTGCCATTATATTTATCATATGAAATATATATGCATTATAAATTCAAAATATACATAAAGTCTTCGTTAAAAACAATAATCGTATGTTGCATTTTCAGCACAAAGTTTACAACAAGCAGGATAATGTAGTTTGAAAGATGAGCCCGGTCGTTTTGAAAAACAATCTCAACGTCTCTTTTTTTTTACCTTTAAAGAAAAATTTAGTCACAAGCACCGAACATTCCTTAACAAATTCGCTTATTAACAGCAGTTAAATTTAATGACTAATTAACAGCAGTTAAAATTAATGACTAATTAACAGCAGTTAAAAATTGAAAGATAAAAATTATTAAACAAGAAGCCGTAGATTTTGTTATCGAATTTTTGAAAACAGACTTTGATTGCGTTTTAAATACGTAGATTTTTTTAAAATTCAAATTAAGGATACTGGTAATTACTTAGATAGTTAAGAATTTAACTTCTGATTTGAAATATTGGTATCTTCAATGTTGTTTACTGTCACATATTTGTAAGTTTACAAAATAAGGCTGCGAAATATTCACCATTCAGATCATTTTTTACTGATGCAATGTTTTGTTTCTTTCATGTATTGTATAAAGCATAACTATTTAAACTCACTGTTTGCAGTTCAAATAAAATGAGTTTTTTACGAACTAATGATAAATCTCTGAGCGGATTGTAGAATCTTTTCTAATGAAAATTTCCACCTTCATAATAAAAACAGAACGCCCAAAAGCTGGAATTGCCTGTTCCTCAATATCAGCAATAATTGTTCTAAATTAATGAATTCGAGTGCAGTTTATTTACATAAAATGTAGGAGAGGTAGATAAACTTCAATTCACAAACAACAGATTCCAAGAATAGAAAGTATATATTAGATATACCAGGATGTAATGTCGTCTTTTTACATAAAATTAAAACGTGAATTTTCAAGAAGTATTTAACTACAAACAAGTGGTGCCTGAACACAGGGTCCATACTTGTTAAATTTTTAAACGAAAATTTCGCGCAGTGTTGAGAAAGAGAAAAGAAATTTAGAAATAAATTAGTTTTATTACAATTTTTTCCACCTTCTCAACATTAATTGACCAGAAATCGTTGCATATGTATGTATCTTATCTCACAACACATGAATCAATAATCACAAATTTTAATTTAAAGTTTAAATTTTTCTAATTATCCTCCAATGGGAGTCTGGATCAAATGTAATCTAAGTTTTTCGCTAACTTTCTAATCTCCAAGTGAACAGAAATGTTTCATAGTAATTTTTCTCTTAGCGAACAATCACGAATCAATTATAAAAAAGTTTTCACATTAGGTTTTAATTTTATTTATAATTTACGCTTTCAATTATTTATTAAAATTAGATCAAGACTAGGATAACGAGTGACTTTTTACACACACACATACACATTGACTTTTTAACATTCTTTCTTAACAACTAAGAGCTGAGTATATTATTTTGCATATCATATCTATAATTTACATATTTCTGTCGGTTGTTGTACTAATTATCAAATAACATTAATTAATACTATTGAAGTTAAACTCCATGGTGCTTAAAATCTTACTCTTTCCTGTTTTTTTTCGGTTGAAATGAATTCTTAGCTGAATGAAAGGCCAATCCCGCAGGATCAGTATACATATCCCAATCCCGAAATCTCGCGAAGAGAAAAATAATGCGGGACTGCATTCCCTAATTGTGAGTCCCCATTTCTGTTTTACCTCATAAAAAGTTCCAGCAGTCCAAAAGTGTTGTACATTTTCTCCCACACTTAAACAAGGCTCAATTACATTTCAGTTTTAGAACAATTGCCACATCTTTCAGATTTAAGGGTAATAAGGAAAAATAACGGGATACTCTTTTAAATTTATCAAACTGTAGAAATAGATCATAATAAATTATTTTTTGTATTATAAAGTTATTTGAACTTTTATGCTATTTTGATAAGATACTTTGCAATATTTACAGCATTTAACAGAAATTTTAAATAGTTTTACTTTCTGAATTTAAAAGTAAAATGATTGCGTTTAATCGACCCCAAAATAAGTATGTATCCAAATCTGAAAACTTTGTCCATAACTCACACCACGAATCTGACAAGTATGAACGACTCTTTTACCTTGTAATGTCCGCTATAAAAAAAATCCCAAGCCAAAAATTATGTTTCCGTTGAAAATGTGTTCTTTCAAATCAAATAATCTTACATGTAATAAAAAAAAATGTGAAAAAAAGTTATATTTTTATATGTTTTTTAATTGTAGCACTATGATTTTTAAAACTCTTCTAAACATTGCGAATGAAATTTTATAAAAAATTATTTTGTATCTAGTGAAAAAACATATATTTTCTTACATATAAATGAAAATAAATTAATTTTTCTTCATACTAAATATTGTTAAAATAAAAGAAAACTTGACAGAACACGTTACAGGAAGAACAAAAGCTGTAGAACATGTTCCATCTAAAATATTTATCGATTAATGCTGGCATTTGTCGACCCAGACTACTGCTATTATTAATTAAAGGTACAATTAATGGTTTTATGACTTCAAAATTATATTTTGAATTATTTTTCCGCAACAAAAAAAAATAGCGATTAAAGGGTGGTAGCATATACGTTACCATGAGCATTAGAGGGTTAATGCACTATTAAAATTTGCATGTAGAGTTAATGCACAATTGCAATAATTATTTTACAGTTTTTTACAGTTATTCACTAGCATTAATATAACTAAATTTTTAATTAAAATCTCTGATCTCTCGAATTCCTCTGATTATTTCAAATATGAGCGAACACATAAAGCCTCAGCGTTACCTAACTTAAGTTGTTCAAAGAAGCACAGCTGAGCGTTTTGTATTTGTGCATAGTTCCTTTCTGCATTCAAATAAAAGCATTCTTCAGATGTTCCCTCCTACAGCCTTGACTTACAATGTAATTACTCTCGAAATTCCTTGTAAAGCGAGGTAATTAGTTTTTCATGTAACCGGATTGCATTTCCTTTCATATAAAGCAAAGTCTAACGGCATTTAAAAAAAACTTCTTTCCGTGAATTTTGAATAGTTTGAATAGAGCTGTTGGCAGCAGCTGTAATTAATCTTTTGCCTCCGTTTTGCCGCTTTAAGAAGATTATTTGTGTTTCACTTTAACTATGTGAAATTTTGCTGAGTGTATCTTTGAAAGTCAGCGTAATGCATTATCGTTTTATTTATTTTTGTAGATGCAAATTCAATTTATAGTAAAATTTAAGAAAGTAAAGTATAAGAAAAGACGAAGGTCTAACATATTAATAAATTTATTTTAAATTTAAAAAGCATGTTCTATGGTTAAAATTGAGTATTTCAATGTGTGGTACATTTTTCCTCTACTTATTTTCACCATTTGTCAGCATAAGAGCATATTTCGAGCTTTTATTAAAGTATTTTAGTAAGTTCTGAGGTTAAGGAAGCTTTTGCTCTAACAAAATGATGACGATAACGCATCGGCATTTGGATTCTAAAAATTTTATTTAAAACATTTTGTTCGCTTCATGTTTCAGGTAACCTTGTTATTACAATAACTGCAACTTCATTAAATATATATATATAATTTGAAATTGCAATAACTGTTTATTGGGACGTCATACTGACGTGACCTTTGGTGACGCAGCACTACGCGGTTTACAATTTACGATATGAGTTGAACGAGTTTTATGTAATACGAGTTTTCAGTTTGTGCTGTGACGAAGCACTAGACAGACACGAGGTTGCAAGCAGTTTCAATAAAACCTCGACAAACAGTCTGCAGTAGTAAAATACCGAATTTGACCATTGAACTGAGGATTTTAATTTTATGCTGAAATTTCATCCATTGCTGCTGATATTTAGGTTTTCACACTGCGAAATTCATCCATTGCTGCTGATATTTGCTGCCATTGCTGCTGATATTCATCCATTGCTGCTGATATCATCCATTGCTGCTGATATTTAGGTTTTCACACTGCAAACTTCCTGTCCAGGCCATATTGTTGCAAATAATGGCAAGCACTTCGAAACTTGTGCATTAAATCGGAATAAGTGTATTTGTACGTGAAGTAAATATTTTTCTTTTATCTCTTCTCAAACTCTTTTATTAAACAGTTCTACTCTTTGATTAATTACTCGTCACCCGGTATGTATGTTTATAATACATTATATAATTTAATAAATTTAAAAGTAGGCTTTCTTAAAAGTTATTAAAAGAGCATTTCCGAAAACTTTGATGCGATATATCATTAATAATAACTTAAATAATTAATTTTATTAGCGGAATTTTTTTAACTCAAATAGTCATTCATTTTGACAGTTTTCAGAAGTTCATTAATCCATTTACCGAATCATATTATAATGTATTTCAGAAAATTACGTCACATTTTTCGAGTTTCTAGGTTCTTCAATAATCCAATATTTTGAGGCAGTAAAACTAAAGTTTTTTTTTTTTTTACTTTCCCTTTGCACTGCAAGCTGTGTGATCTTAATTACTAAAAGGTCTAATGAATCATTGTCCTCTTTTCTCCTCCGCAAACAAAAGATGGCGCTTGCTGATAACTTTCTCAGATGCACCAGGCAAAAGTTTTTCCTCTAAAATGTTATCGCGTAAAGAGCGAGTTTTGGAATTTTCCTAAACTTCGGTGTTTGTATTGTTTTTGTTTTGTCGGTTGGCTTAAGCGACAAATATTGGCCCGTGCTAGGTTTTACTAATATGCAAAATCTTGCGTGATATGATACTAGTACACGTATATAGATTTTTCTTAAGGCTTTCCGATCAATAAAATGAATAAACCTACATGTAATTAAAAAAATTAAAATTTGTAAATCAAAGGTTCTAAGAAGGGCTGTCTTAGTTCTGGATTAAAAATGTTTATTAATGCTTGTTAATTATTAAACAAGATGAATAAGAGTCTCGAAGTATTGGAAATTACGTAATTGCAGTTTTTGTTAGGTATAAAACATATTTTCTCGATATATGGTTTCGAAAATACGGAATACAGAGAAACTTCTCGACAGCGACCCCCTATGTTTCTTGAAAATTCGGTTGTTTAGAGAGGTGGTCTCTCAAAGAAGTGTAAACATTTGAAAACCAATAAAAAATGCTAAAAACTATTGTTTGTTTTGTTACTTATGAAACTGCGGAATAATGAATAAAAAATTATACAACCGCATTTTCAAAATTTAAATTTAAGTAAAATATTGAGAAATTTCATTCTTTTTCATTCTCAATACTTTCCTGTCTACTTTATTTTTTAACATCGGACAAAAGGATATTTCGCCTTATTTTCTTCATACATTCTGAATTTGCCATAATAAAATCTATTTGCTTTTTGGGTTTTCCACAACCAAAAGTGACCGTCAACTTCTGCGAATTTCCTTTTTCGTGTCTTGATCACATCAATCGAGATATAATTGAGATCCATCGCTTCTCCGGCAGTAAAATCACTCGTTTTTTTTTACACGTGTCTCTTTTCTAACCTACAAGATTTGTTCGTAACCGTACGTGTAATTGCACCTGATGTCGATTTGGAGTAGAGCGACTCGTTTGAAATGCAGTTTTCGTTTACTTTACTCCCGGAAAAAAAGGCAAGAAAATTTTCAAAGAGGGGACCAGGACAGGTCGCTTATTGATGGTTTTGTGGTCTCTTCTGGATGATATTTTAACGTTAAGCAGTTTTAAAAATAAGGTTTCTTTAAAAAAAATTCGTCTTTGGAGGAGGGGATCGCCTTATACAGGTGGTTGCTCATAGAAGCTCCACTGTATATTAAAAACATTTTTAAATATGGAAGGGGTTTCCGAACAGAGTGCAAGCAGACTGTAATATCAATGTTTCAAATCTTCTTCCAGAGATCATAAGCATTGCATGAAAAAGACTTTGTGGGCAAATATAGTATAACACACTTTATACGTATGTATGGCATTTGAATGCAAATTAACACTTACTAACACTTGTCGTAAAATTAAATTTTCCATCTCAAATCATAAATACGTTGTCATACATGAGTAAATTCACCAGGAATTTACTTACTTTTATTTCATGGAATTGTTGACGCAATCAACATTATACACAACCCGCGTAGGGCTGCCCATATTTTAATTCATATAAGTAATTATTTAACGAAAAGAAAATTCTGGTGAAATGCCGTAAAAAAATATGAACCTGAATTTACGCCTGAAACATGCAGAGAATCAAGATAATTACGTATTTCGTTCAAACACATACTCAATACTGTCCAGTGAAAAGAATTATACAGAATAAAATGAATTTCAACTGAGAAGTTGAATTTATCATTAAACTTTTTCAATATAACCCAGAAAAACGTGTCACATTTTTGCGTTTTAGCCACTCAGAGAGTCAAGAAATATATTTTATTCATTTGCTTACATAATACTAACCATTAAACAGAATTCCGAGGGATAAAATGCAAAACTGGCTACTTAGCAGCTTGTTGGTTTTACTATTGTACTTTTCCCTTCAATATAACCCAGAAAAAGAAATAACAGTGACATTCGATTACCTCCAGATACTCGACATGAAACGGTAAGGATTGTTTGTTTTTCCCATTAGCACTGATATAAGTAATTATATAGCGAAGATAGCTTAATTTATCGCGTAGTTGACCATATAAGTTTGCGTGACGGAACAACTTTATTTCTTTGGATACAAAGGCTGCATCGATACATTGATTGAATGCATTAAATGAGCATTCACATGTTTGTATTGGTCTGAGTGCATTAGATTTTGCTGTGTGTGTGTGTGTGGGTCAGTGTCATTTAAAAGCTGATTGTTTATGATTTTGAAGTACTTTGGAACAGCGTTAGTCTCTGTTTTTTTTTTCTCAGATGTGCAATCTTTTTAAAATTTAAACATTCTTAGATTGAGTATTTGGAAAATATTTTCAATTGAACTTACCGTAAAACTATTGCAGTATCACTAGAAAGAAAAACACCGAAACTACCGCGTAATTTTAAATTTGTCTGGAGTTATATTCAGGGAAAATAATTGTTAAAATTATTTCAGTTTAACTGTCTGCCCGTGAATCAGTTATAGTAAATATGCATTCATATTCAACAAACTAACTTATATCTGCAAATATTTACTAACAAAACCACATTTCTAAAAGAAAAATTTTTAATGTATAATATGAAAACTATTACTTTATTGTAATTCTTCACTAAGTTACAGAATTATTTCAAAATGTGTTCTCATAGTTCATAAAGATGCCGACCGAGTTGTATGGTGGGTAAAGCACCATACTACGGTTTCGTGTTCAACTCCCCCGGGGTTCGATCCCCGACTGGGCGTGATTGTCATTGTGTCCGTCCCTTAATAGGGGGTAACGCCAACACCTCCTGGATAAAGAAAGCCTAACAACCCCTACTGTTTTACTTTCAGAAAATAAAAGTATAAAAAGTTACTGATGAATTTACACATGAATAACAATATTTTAATAATTTGAGAGAAAAAATATAATTTTATGACAAATGGCAGTTTTTAACCATAACTAATTAGATCATATGATAAGGAAATAGATCGGAATGAATAATTTTGTATGAGAAAGGTATTTTAATTTTTTATTTAAAATATTTTCTAATATTTGTATCATTCACCAGAAATTTTAAATAGTTTTACTTTGTGAAAGAAAAACTGTGATGACGTCATCACTCGAAGGCCTAGTGATGCCGTCAAAGTTTCAGCTGTTAGGCTTTTTATATGTAGGAGGTGTTGGTAACGCTGACCGCCCACTGGGTGCTTCCATAATAAAATGGTTACATCTTCGGGCCGTTGTATGGGACAGTGCCTAATCGGCAAGTCCCCGCCCGTTATGAAAAATAAAGATGCCAACGATTGGAGTTTCAGCTCCAGTCAACCACCACACTTATACGTCCTTCTCGAGTTTTGTAATTTAAATTATACTGTGTTCTTTTTACATGGTGACAGCAGCTTGAAATGGTCTAAGGGAATTTCATCAAAATTTATTATAAAACAACTACATGTTTTTCTGGTGTTTACAGGGAATGCAAATAAAATATGAATTACTAGATTACAATATTCAGTATCATGATTTTTACTGACTTTAAAACATTTTCATTTTCATTCAGAGCATTGCATACCTTTTAACTAATTACAGAACAGTTAATGCATGCAACGAAAGACATTTCATGCCGCCAAACTGCTCCAACGAGATTTCTCACTCTAATATCTCTTAAAATCCTGTTAATTATTCACGGCGAGGTGACAAGCCCAAAGCCTGATTTAAACACATTTAATATCACGTTCGGGATTAAATGTAGTCCCATGGTATCGCATTAGCTTCGGCGAGGTTTTCAAATTAATGCCCAGAAATGTACAATCGAATCTGCGTCCCGAAATTACGTATATTTCGCTGACAAAAATTCATATACATCAAATTGCGGAACTAATTAAAGCAAAGGGTTTGGAGATCTGTTCGCATACTTCCTCGCTGACATGCAAAGCATTGCGATAGGGAACAATTTAGTGAAATGTTATAATGTATTTTTTGGGATAGATTAAATATTTACGAAAATTATTGAATATTACGAAGCATACCAAGCATCGATGGTCAGCGCATGAATTGTTCCATTGCAGTAAGTACAGTACAAGCCAGAGTGGAGCAGTGGAATATTGATCACGTCATATAGCACTGCCTCCTAGATAGAAAGCCTGAGCGCTGAATCTTTGACGTCATCATTAGGCCTTCAAGTAATGACGTCATAGCACTTTCATTCTCATAAAGTAAAACTATTTCAGTTTTCTGGTGAATGCTACATATATTAAAAAGTATCTTTAGTTAAAGATAAGATTAAAATACCTTTGTGATACAAAAATATTCATTGTGATCTACTCCCTTATTACATTTATATAATTAGTTACAGTTAAAAACTGCCCTTTTTTATAAAATTAAATTTTCTATCTTAATTCACTAAAATGTCGTTATGAGAGAATAAATTCACCAGAAATTTTGAATAGTTTTACTTTATGAAAATTAAACTGTGATGACGTCATCGTTAAAAGGCCTACTGATGACGCAAAGGCTTGGTGACGTAGCAGTGCTTAGGCTTTCTATATCTAGGAGGCAGTGCATATAGCCGCAATCATGGCTGTCAAGGGCTACAGTGCTGATATTTTGGTCACACCACTTTGCAGTCGAAGAGTAATGTGACCTAGGGGGTGAAGGCATTTTAGAACGGATATCTCGGACTAAGATGATCTCAGCTCCTTGGTCACATGACTCCTTGGGTGAAAAGAGGTTTCACTAAAATGTCAGCACCATAGCCTGCATATGTCGTCAGCCCCGTCGTAATCTTAAATAGAATTCGTTCGATTTTGTGGTTAAGGCAAAGCTAGACGAGGGCTTTCTCCCTGCAGAAGGGATACGTTAGTTGGAGGACTTTTTTAGATGTTCTAAAGCGTAATCACATTATATCTGGAGAGAACTGCCCAAAACTCCGAGCATTAGATCTTCAGCCAAGCAGTAAACCAGAACCTTGGAACTTTACACCTTGGAGTTCTTTACCATGTTCAGTGTCTTATGCACTCTGCCATGATCGGCCTAAAATCTCAACTAGAAGCAGGTGACAGTATTTTCAAATCAAGTATGTACAACCAATCAACGTATAACTGAGTTTACACTCCAAATTATATACCCTGGCTGACGAGATATACAGGCTACGGTGACATTTTGACCATAACTTTTTGCATGAAGAGTCATGTGACCAAGGGGGCGTGACCATCTTAGTTCAAGATAACTATAGCAAGATGGTCACACCTCCAATGTCACATAATTTAGTACAAAAAGGTATGACCACAGTGTCAGCACCGCAGTCCGAATATCTCGTCAGCCATGATTACACACAAAGCTGACGAAAATTCAAGTACATCAAGAAGCAAAATTAATTACAGTGCTTATATAGATGTTCGCAATTAATTTGCGTTACACTGCAATAGGACACACTTTATAGGAAACATAAACTCACTTTTCTTGATAAATTAATGAACTTAAAAAGAAATAAAACATATCTAATATGCGAGATAAATTAAGAGACGCTCACTTAGTCAAAAGTATTGAGTGAACGATTTAAAATAAACTAAATGTGGATCCGTTAATTTAAAAATAATGAACGCACTCGAAAGCAAAAGTCTGTGCACCATTAAAGTTTCTTCTGTTGAAAAGTTTAATTTACTTTTTCTAAATTAATGTTTAATCAGGAAGCGGTTTAATGGAATAACTCTAAATGAACAGAAAATCAGTCTGGAAATTATAATAATTTGCCTCCGAGGAGCCATGTCTTCTCGTAAAAAGTTTTAAACGAATGTGGCTATGTAAATAAATTAATGCTGGATCTTTATAATTTGCACAACTAGAAAACATTACACTTTTTTAAACTTTATATTGTGATTTTTCAATACTATAAGCAATTATATCATAATTTTGTACATTTTATGCTTTTTACTATAAATTTTAAGTTTTTAAAAGGAATTTTTTGCGTATTTTTTATATCAGTATTTTTTATATTTTTATAATAAGTAATTATATAGATATATATAAAATGTAGACTATATCTAAAATTAGCACAGTCAGAAAAACAATAATTAAATAAGAAAATAGAAAAAAGGCATGAAAAAATAGAAACAAAAAAGAAACAAACACAAGAATGTGAAGCAAAAAGAATGGAAATACAAAAATCTATTAAAATATTAAAACACACATTGGATCTCCTTCATAAAAATTATATATTGCATCTGGACCGATAAAGAGGCTTAAAACGCTTTTAATGATCAATCCACCTAAAGCATTGAATGAGACAGATACAAGCTATGAAGCTAAAGATAAAATCATCCCAGCCATATCTGAGAATGTGTGTGTGTGGGGGGGATCCATGAAATTATCCATCAAGACATAAATCTTGTAGTAAAATATACAAAACCCACAAAAGTACAGAACCCAAATACTGTCAAACCTCGTTAGTAAGTCACCTGGATAAATCATCACTCCGCATATTACTTTATTTTTCAAAAGTCCCCCCCCCAAAAAAAAGGTTTTTAATAAGCCTTTTTACATTTTGTACTACGCTCATAGCATCGGTATTCTTTCAAATACTCCTCTTAAGAGGTCATATTTAAGAGTACACTATACGAACTTGGATGTTTGTTGAGCACGACTCTCAGCATTTTTCCTTGGAAAGACTCTCATCCTATCAAAAAATTTTAGAAATTTATCTAGGACTATTCTCTTTGTTTTAACCCTCGCACGATTGTAGTTTCAGTATAACAGAATCTTATATAATAAAATCCGAGAGTAAACATTGTATGTTGCTATGTATGTAGGTAGGTAGGTTTGTGACCACCGATCTTGTTGCGCGCGTCTCTCGATCGCATTAGGACGAGACGGTTGGTCGCAGACCTACCGAATTCTGCATACGGCTTCACTAGGAACACTAGATCCTAACACTCCTCGGAGCGTTTTTCCGAAATTCGAATTAGAAAATGTTTTATTTTATGTTTTGTCCGATTTTTACCGATTTTTCTCGCATAATACGTAATAACGCCGGTAATTGCACTCGCAGTAAAACGATGTTTGCATCATCGGATTGAGGAAATAATTTTCTTTCGATAACAGTTTGTTTTGACTATGTAACATATTTTGCCGATTTAGGGGAATTTTTAAAAAGAATTTCTCTTTTGACGACGTTTGCGTAAAATAATTTTAAAACTGTTGCATCTTTAATTCTATCTGTCATAACTTTTTTATATTTCGGCAAAAGACGGAGCATGCAATTCGCCCACTTTTAAAAGAAGAACGTAGGGAAAATATAAATTAGGAGATTTTTTACGAATTTTTAAGTAAAGAAGGATTTTCATTTCAATAACAGCTGCTTAAAAATTTCGGTATGATATCTTGCGGTTTGGTTATGTTGGAGACAGCAACAATGATTAAAATTGCCAGTTGCAAAAAATAAATTAAATTACTTTAAAATAAAGTTTTCGCTTGTGAAATGTGCGTCATTTTGATGTCACGAGTTTAAAATCCCTTTCGAAACTCAATCAGAATAACGGACTCACAAGCTAAACATACGCCACGCATGAAATAATTCTATATTTTATATTACGTTGCCAGAAAAAGAATTGAATGCTGTTTTTTCACCAATGAATTATCCAGCATTATTTTCAATTGAGATTTTAAACGGGTCACGTTTTCGAATAGCAGGAAATATATTGCGGTATTAAACAGGGCCTGATTATGACCAACAGGGTGCCCCGGGCATTGATGAATTTTGGGGCCCCCCATGTATGAAATTTGTTTTATTTTTTATAAATTTTTTTGTAAAAAAGAGCAACATGTGAAATTGGGGGCCATTTCGAGCCGGAGGCCCCTGGGCAAAGTCCCGATTTGCCCGTGCGATAATAGGGCCCTGGTGCTAATTACATCAATCTGACAAGAACTATACGTAAAAATTTATGGAGAGCTGATTTAGTGACAACCATAAACTGAAATGATTATCGTTTATGCTAATGCGTAAATTGCAAAGAATCATCAAAGAGTAAAAGCCTACATTCGTGGCAAATATCTAAACCGTTTCTTTAAATTAAGCATTAACGGTTGCAAAACGACAGTATATTGTATTGGTATCAGTAAAAGATAGTATAATTAATGGTAAGTAGATATGATAAGGCAATATTGATCAAACCACAATATACCGCATTAATAAATGTTTTGTGAAACTAAGTCTTCTATTCATTTTTTAACAGCCGTAGATCACAGCTAACAAAACATTAAGTAATTCTACGTTGCGTTAATATATCACGCGGCAGTTTCAACAGAAAAGATTGTAACAGAACTTTCTTTTTTTCTTGGAGATTCTGTTTTATCACAAGTAGTTTTTGTGATCACATTTTAGGAAAATGTTCTCTTCCTGCCTTGCGAAGAGCGGGTACACAACTATTTAATTATAAAATAAAACGGTTCTCCACATCATGTAGTATTTAAGCTATTAATGGCATAGCTTAAATCTAAAAAAGAGTATGATCTAGAAATGAGACATTTTGAAAATTAGGAAATTTCCCTGCAAACAGTCACGCTTTTCTTTTCTGATCGCGAATGACACCAACATAGTTTTTTCTGTCATAATATTAACAATGGTCTCATGTCAGTACTTATACTAACTTTACGAATAACAAATGAGTAACTTTACGCCAAGAGTCAAATCATTTTGCTTATTTTTAGATTCCAAATCACTGGAATCAATTGGAACTATACATGGAAGAAAAAGTTTCGTTCCCTACCGTCCAGAGAACGGGCACGCAGCTAATATTGAGTTAAATTGTAAACTCTTCCGATTTCATTAGAAGATTTCTAATCACAATTTTTCAACAGTTTTCTTTTATATTTTAAAATTTGGAATTCGTCACGCGTGAGGCGCAATTAAAAGTAAAATAACCTTCCTATAATATCGGAAGAGTTTGCTATATTACACTAGACTAAGTATTACTTTGTAATTTCACCGATTTGTCATCCATTTTATAAATTTCAGTTCTTATACTAAGAATTTGTATAAATTTAATCATAGACACACTTGTTTTCTAAACATTTGGAAATTAGTTTTGAATTTAAAATAAACTCCTCTTGAGAAGTCACTCCGCTTAATAAGTCATTTTCAAGTGGTCCTCGAGAGGGACCTACTAGCGAGGTTTGATTATTTGTTATTTTTTGGGAACTATCTTTCGCCACGATTTAATTAAGGTTTCCTGCAAAGTCGGTAGCATTATGACCGCTAATTTTCGTTGCGTATCACTCTCATAACTGCCAAATTTACCAATTTTATTGGACGATTTGCCGCTACTTATTTTTACTTTGCATTTTTTACTTAAAATATGTCCAAAATTTTAATGTAATATCAGAAGGCTCAAAAATCGTGATAAATAATCTCCTGATAAAATGGGAAGCGTTAACAGCTATGCTCTCCAAATACGGCACCTTTAATTAGAAAAATCTAATATATATTTGTATTTTTAGAAAAATAAATTGCAAAACGTCTTTGAAAATATTATACTCTAATACATCCTACATTTAATGGACAAATCAGCTTAGAAAACTAATTTAAAAAGAAAGTAAAAAACTAGCAACGCACATGCTCTGCGGAAAGCATTAATTTAGAAGCTTGCAATATAAAGATTTTAAATCTCGTTGCGTTAGTTTAAAAATAATGAACGCGAAAGCATTCTGAACAGAAAAAAAGCATATATATCATTAAAGTTTCTTTTATTGAACATTTAATTAACTTTTTTTTCTCGAAATGAGCGCTTGATTCAAGATCAGCTTAATCGAAACACTGGAAATGAACATAAAATTACTCTTGGTAACCTAAACAATTTGCATGATGGCTGCGTAATCTGATGAATTCAGTGAATTTTAATAAGTAATTTAAGGCTGGATTTTAATGGCAATACAAGATAGCTGTAAAACAGCTAAAATTTTTAATTTCATAGTGAATATAGCGGCTTTATTAGTGAATTTGACTAAGCTTTTGAAAATTTCACTTTTAAAATCTGTCAATTTACCTTTTATTAAATTAATATTCGACAAATCATTATAAAAAATCATGACAAAATAAATTTTTAACATTTTACAACCCAACAGTCATTTTCCTCCAACAGTAAGGTAAAAACGAAAACTTTGCATCCACAAACGGGTACAAACGATTAGCACCGTTCATTTTTGAAAATTCGTTGGTGGGGGGAGGGCAAAGTTCTGTCACCCCAACAAAATAAACACTTATTATTAAAATACCAGTGAGGTACAAACGAAAACTTTGTAGTTACAAACGACGCAACCACCGGCCAGCGGACCGCATGTGGCCCACTACGGCTTTGGACCCGGCCCGTGGAACCTATCAAAACCCATATAAATCATCCAAAGTCCCATATAAAGACCAATTATAAGACCCGCGACTTCGCTAAAATTCTAAAGTTTGACCCGCAACTTTTCAAATGTTGCCCACACCTGTAATCCTAACGAATATTATAAATGCGAAAGTGAGTTTGTTTGTTTGTTTATGACGCCTAAACCGTTATACCTTACTGACGCCTAAACCGTTGAATCAATTATTAATGAATTGTGGTTTAGATATAGATGGGACTCTGGAGAAGGTTATAGGCTACTTAGAATTTTAGATTTTTAATTACTTTTTTAATTATTAATTAAAAACCGTTTTTACGTTGCCATGCTTGGCGAGTTTCGCCCGTATCAAATGATTCATGTTTTGAGCTAACAAGAATTCTATTACTTCAATAAAGAAGCGCGTGCATCTGAAAAACATTAAATACCACGGAAATTATGCCAGTTTTATGCCAAATCTATCTAAAATAATAAAAATGAATGTTCTCCAGACAAATCTACAGAAAGCAGAGCTTTGAAAATTTGAGCATGACTGAGCCCATGACTTTGGTAAAGTGCACCTGAGGCTCAGAATTTTTAAATTTTAATTACTTTTCTAACTATTAATTAAAAACCGTTTTATCTCCCGCACAAAATGATTAATGCTTTTGAAACAAAGCAGAAATTCTATTTGCAAAATCATATGCATTTGAAAAACACGAATTGGTGTGGAAATTATGTTGATTTTACGCCAAATTAAAAAGCATAAGTAAAGAAAAGGGTACTTACGTATTATCTCGGCGTTCTGCCAAGACAGGCGATTTTTTGCCGAGATAAATGCCAGGCACATGGAATTATTAATGGTTTTGAATACGATTGGCAACAGTTTGGCAACTCATTTGACGAAAAAACAGTTTGGCGGGAATGACTGCCGTGATAATACGTAAGTACCAAGAGAAGTCCAGGTGTGTTTCTTAAAGTTCATAAATTTCCAAATCCTACAATAATATAAATGTGTACGTTTGTGTGTTTTTATGTTTTTGACTGAATCACACAAAAATGGTTGAACGGATTTGGAAAATTTTGTAATGAAGATAGCTTATGCCCTGGATTAACATACAGGTAACCTTTCAAGCATATAGCATAAATAATTCTTTTACAAAGATATTCAAAATAATTCTAATGCATTGCGCTCTATGGAAATGTTGTAGCTACTAAACCGATTCTAAAACTTTTTCGCTGATTGAAAGCTACATTATTCCTGAGTATTATTGTTTGTTTGTTTTTGGATTAAGACCGATTGACTGCACTTGGGTCCTAGGCCCATATGGGGAATTCCTCTCTGGGGGACTTTCAAAGGGATCCTAGCCCGTATTTACGCGAGGTTTTTAGAAAACCACGGAAAACTGCGAGCGGCTAGGTAGACAGGCACGACCGGGGTTTGAACCTGGCACCTCCAGCCTTGCAGTTTTGAGAGCAGAACTTCTTAGACACTGCTGACACCCTAAGTATTATAGGACACCCTAAGTGTTATAGGCTACCTTTAATGCATATATCACAGATAGTTCTTTTACAGGGATGCTCATAAGAATTACACTACGCTCTATGTGTATCTATTCTTGAGTATCTATTCTTGAGTATTATAGGCTAAAATTCATGCATGCAGCTAAATAGTTCCTTTACAGGAACACTCAAAATAATTCTAATACATTACGCTCTCTAGGTATCTCTGTAACTACAGAACCGATTCTAAAACTTTTTCACAAATAAAAAGCTGCTCTATTCCTCATTAATATAGGCTAAAATTCATGCATATAGCATAAATATTTCATTTACAAAACAGTTCGCAAATACTGTCGTAACTGTCTCTATTCGCCAAATGCCTGAATAAAATCTAAATTTAGTAACTCTGCATACTCTTCTATTTTAAATGAAGTATACTACTATGCATTATACTTCATTTAAAACAAGTAAAAAGCAATTAATATTTAAATGCAGTTTCTTTTGTCGCAAACATATTTGTTATTCACACATGCTTCATTTCTCTCGGGACCTAATTCTAAAGCCGACGCGGACGAAGTCGCGGGTAGCAGCTAGTACATCATAAAATTTGGAGCAAAAGAATTTGTTGCGTTGAAAACTGTTTCGTGATCGATGAGTTTGACATGATTTATAACTCTTGTTTGCTTGTTTATTTATTTTGCGCCTTGATGAAGCTTTGTTGGCTCGTGTTATACGTCCTATAGTCACTTAATAAATGTTGTGAATCGTGTTTGGCGTTATTTTTGTAGTAGCTGCGATTGTAATTTTTATCTGGAGAAGCGATTTATTTATTTCCTCTTTAAATATGACATAGTTAGCTTATTTTTGCTGCAGCTAAAACTGAATACAAATTTTTCTTAGTAATGCAGGAAATTTTTGAAATAATATTGTGATATTTTCGAGATTTCCATCTGTAGAAAATTTTCCACTTTATTACCTTCGGAAACTGTAGAAGAATTTTCTTCAGTATCAGATAAATTATATTTTAATTACATTTGTTAGTAGAAAATAATGGTTACATTCATTACTCAAAATTTTCTCTTTTTAAGTTTTATTGAATGAAATTATATATAATTAAATCATACTTAGAATTTTTAAGAATATCAGAAAGGAAAATTGTGTTTTTAAATATTAGATATATTATATTTGAATTTAATTTATTCACAGAACGATGTACACGAAAATTGTTAATCATATATTAATAAGTACATAGCAAAACTTTGATACTACCATACAGAGATCATAATTAACCACTTAGTAAACAGAAATTAATAAAATATTTTATTGAAAGCATAGACTAGGTAGAACTGCGAGATTGCTTTTATAAAAAATTTTCTATTTACGAAGAGTTGATAAATATTTTCTGTACATGCTGATAGCAAATATACTGATTACAACTGCCAATAGTTGTTATATTCTTTCAGAATGATTTTTAAACTTCCGTAATACACATTTTTTGTTAAAAACTAGAAATCAGTTGAATGTAACAATAATTACTTTTTACAAAATATTTTACTTGTCTGTAAAATGTTTCAATGAAGTTGTCTTTTTTTAGGAAATACTTTAAAAAAAACATGTTTAATTTTAATGGCTTTATATTATCCTTATAAGTTATCTAAAATAAAAGTTAGATCTTATAATTATATAATGTGTAAACTATTTCATTAAAATGTTCTCTAAATTTTTTGTTAAGCTGCATTAAATTAACTGGAATTCATCCAAATTACGAAAAGCAACAAATCTTGAGGGCAAAATTATATGTTGGATAAACTATGTTATTAATTTTATCTTACATTGTGAAAAAGCAATACGTAAGTGTGGATTCAAAAATATTCATAATCATTATTTTTACCGTTATTTTTAAAAGCGTTACCATACGCTATCTTTTATTTGTCTTGTCTGAACAAAGCAGATGTATATTATATCTTTGTTTTTACGTGTATGAAGAATTTAGAATTTATAAAAATAAATATATTTTATCAATAATAAACACAAATTATGGAATAAATGGCATTTTACGACATTTTTCCAAGAAAACAGGCTTCAGAAGCTTTAAATGAAGCCCTAAACACTGACAACCTACAAATTTATTTCTACGCACACAAATAAACAACAATGTTCTGTGATTTTGGTTACCTTAACAAGAAATCGTTACTTTACAAGATATATTTATTTGCAGAGCTCTGAAAATAGTTCTTATTTCTAAAAATAATTATTATTTTAAAAGGATAGAGATTATTTAATGTTCAAGACACTTGTGTGGAAAATATCTCATAGTTTTAATTTTCAAATGCGTTTTTGCGTGACAGTCTTTATTTTCTATTGGAGGAAAAATAGCTTTTCAGTCTTTATACTTATTTCCTAATACATTCCCTAATTTTAATATAATAATTAGACTGTTAACAAAATGTTTTTAACATAAAAAATCCCCGATTTTGCAAAACTATTATGAAGAATTTAGAAGTATTTTTTGTGCTTTTTGAGTAGTTTTAAGGATTGTGGGTGCAGATGCTGGGGCTGCTTGCTGATGGATTGTCAAAATTTAAATAAGATGAGTCAAAATTAAGGTTTGCCTAAGAGTGACGTGACGTCAAGTTGCGGCACTGTACCTATGCTTATTGTGTTCTATATTTCGTAAGAAGAAAAGTGTCCCTTTCAAAATACTCTAGTAATGTTCATAACATTTGAAAACAATTTATACGAATTTTGTTAGCGATATTTATTTTTTTTTACCCCTGCGGTTCCGCACGATAACGTATTGTTCATTACTCAATGAAAGTAACTGAAGTTTTTTTACCTCAAACTTTAATGTTTATAAATACAGGAAGAAATATTCGAATTTTTCAAATTAGCACGGTAACTTACTCAGAGAAAAATAATAAAGCAATCAGTAACAGATTCTAAATGATTTAGAAACTGCAATTTATGTTTTCCGGTTGCGAAAATATTACATTAGGTTTAACGTTTGATCAGCATTTTTTGTTGGCGAAACAAAAATGCTCTCAAGTAAAGTAAATATATAAAACTGAAAAAATTGAATGCATTTTTGAGTCCATTAAAAAAACTGTTATTTTTCTAATTATACCACCACCACCTAGAATAGAAGGCTAAAGCTCTTTTTGATTTAATGGAGTCACATGAAATGTAGTGCCTATTCTTTACCAGTAAATACATTTAAATCAGCTTTTTTTTAATTATCTGTGTACAGGTAATTTGTATAACTTGAAAGCTTAAATATAATCGTAGAACAGCCAGAAATCTTTAAATATGTAAATTATTTATATAATATGATAAACTTATGTGTATGGCAATAATTTATTGGTTTACGAAAAATTATTTCATATTTTTATCTCGATAATAACTATCTCATGTTGATAATAGTGACCGAAAACTTTTTGTAATTTTACTTTATACAAATATTATTCAGGAAGTTTCGTTTCGCCGTGGCAGAACTACCAAAGCACGGCCTTCCACGTTCTAGATGGTGTTGATAAGCAACTACTTGGCACCATGCGGGCATGCATGCATCTCTCCTTACCTTGAATCTACTCCCTGATGTCCTGCTCTGTCCATTGAATGCTGCCTTTTCACTTTGGACATGAGCTTATCCCAGGGGCCCCCCATGCCCCCAGAGGGGCCCCCAATACCGCGAAACATCGCCATCGTTATGTAGAGCTCTGGCTTCCAGCAATAGTTAAGAGAAAGATGTATCCATGGTTGACGCTGCACAAGTATCCTCAATCGGAAATGCACTAGTCGCTTGTGTTAATCCTTATACTTTAGTATGTACCAGATGATACGGTGAAGAGAAAGAGCCTGGAGACTTATGACGTTGATGTGGTATCCACAATGTAGGTCCTTGTTAATATTTTGAGTACTTGATGAATAGAGATTTATGAAGCTAAAAATGTATTCCTAGATAATTTATTTACTATACTAATTATTATTATTGCCTGAAAAATATAAGAGAGTCTGGAGAGAAAAATTGTGCCCTAAAATTTGAGTAGCAGTAGAGATAATTCCGAAACGACTGTAGTAGCAAAAACTTCTAAACTCTTCTAACTTTTTCTAGCGCTGATTTTTAGTAGTAGTAGTAGTAGTAGTAGTAGTAGTAGAAGTAAGAAAAAAGAATGGAGTAGTAGAGAGATAGAGAGAGCGATATAGGAGTAAACTTTTTAGAGAGAGATTTAAAAGTTTCTATATCTTAGAAGATATCTTGAATTTAGCTACTTTTTTATCCTTTTATCTTAAGACATCCCGTAATATTTCGGCGAATCAAATGAAGAAGGAAATGAAGAGTACCTAGCTACCTATTTACTTAGTAATTGCAAAATGTAAAACTTTTATTTTTTCTTTCCTTAAGTGCACTAAAAAACAGGAGAAGTAGTAGTAGATTGTCGTAGAAGAAGGTAGACTGATATGGTAGAAAAAGATTATTATTATTATTATTTTCTTTCTACAAAAAGGCAATAAACGAAGGCACTAATAAACACACTACACGGAGAAAAATGCGGTTGTAGAGTGGTGTTCATTTTCTCTGTTCATCCGAGAACCCTCGCGCACCACCGCAGGCACCACACTGTTCAGTCAACAGCAGCACAGTATCCCTGTGGCTTTGCATTTTTTTTATTTTCCTCTGGTGCGCCCGTGTGCAGTGAGCGTGCACCGCGCGCTTGCCCCGAGTTTTGTGTGGTGTGCCCGGAAGAGTGCCGCCCGAAAACTGAGTGGTGTATCGCGCCGCACAGCAAACGGGGAGAACGTCTGGTTGCGAGGGTGGAGGGATTGGGGGTGGGCGGCTTCTTTGCGCAGACGTCGTGGAGGAAAATTCTGTTTCCGGGACGTGCTGCGAGCTTTTGGATCCACAGGCGGTTGGTTGGAAGGGGGTAGGTAGTGTGTTGGAAGCTGGGGCGCCACCTGGTTAAAAAAAACGGGGGTGATGTCTTCGAAAGTTAAAAAAAGGATCAGTTTTTATTCCGAGGAGATGAGTTGAGATGCGGGTGGTGTGAGAGCTCTTAATTTACTTGGGTGCAATTAGTGTGCAGCTAAATGGCAATGGGGAAAATACTTTTTTTTTTTTTTCTGATACGGAAGAAGGTGGAAATTGTAAATTCCTTGAGATTTCATTTACACTCCAAGGCAGTTATTTTTAAATTGATATTAGATTTAACTCTCAATTGTATCAGCGACGGATTAATGCAATTCTGTCGGTGGGGACGATTAATTGGAAGATTTACATACTCATCCATTTTATTGAACTAAAATAGGATGTTTTACACTAATTTATTTTTCCTAGGGACCCCCCCTCTTTAATTTGTCCTTGAATTATATGAATTTTAAATGCTTTCGCTGCCGATCGTGTGCAGAATTCGTGCGATTCACGATCATCTTTAATCGATTGCAATAAATGATATGGATTACGATTACGATTACTAACAATTTCCAAGAATATTATAACCTGTGAATGTTAATTTAGTAAAATAACAGTAATCTTGATGTTAAAGAAATCGGACATTAAAAGAATTCGGTAATAACGCAATTTTATCATTGCATTTTTGTTAAATTTGTAAAATATTATTTTAGTCATCGATTACAGTCGATTGTAACTGGCACGAAATATGCATGTGATATTCACGAGTGTAAACTAAATTTTCTATATTAATTTTGCGAATAGCTAATTAATCTTTAGAATTACACGCAATTTGAAAAAAAAAAAATCTGATATTTTTGTTATTCACAACATGAAGAATAGCTAATTGCTAATGGTGACACACCATTTTATTTCTTATATGAAATAATATTTTTTCATGCATGAAACTTTATTTTTGTCTTAATGAGTGTAATTTAATTGAATAATACCAATTTAAGCAAAATAAATAACACATTTTATAACATTTCTATTATTGACCTGAAATTGGGTTAATACAATTTTTGTTGAAAAATATTTTTTTAATGAAATTTATGTAAAAAAAAAAAAATATATATATATAGCTCTCCGGTACACCTCAATAATTTCTAGATGCAGGGAATAGCCTTTTTTTCCCGGTGAAGTTTTTATATACGGAGTATGCCATATGGTTTATATACGGGGTGTCCCAAAAAGGTGGTAACGGGCTTTAATTCTTTATCAATTGGAGATAAGTGGACAGTGAAAGTTGAAAAAATTGTTCAAAATAAGGTCGGAAATAATCCTCCGTTAAGAAAAAAATTTCTCCAGTGAATTTTCAAAAGCTACATTTTTTAAATTTTTATACGACCTCTGTACAAAAATATTCCCAGTTAGTAAAATGTGTCCCATGCACTAATGAGGTGATGTATAGGGATGGACGCTAGACGACTTTTTGCGAGACGAGACAAACATTTTTAACATTATGATATAGGGATTTTTGCGAGACGAGACAAAGCTTTTCGACTGTTTTGCGAGACGCGAGACTCCAATTTTTCGTCTCGCGTCCATCCCTAGTGATGTACCAAAATTGAGCCTTTCATCATACGAAGTCACACAGATGTATTTAAAGAAAGATGATCGAAGACTATACATGATTTTGTATGTAAACGCTAATTCCTAGAGTGGGAAAAAAGAGTTTCTTTCGTAATATCTGTAACTCCCCTGATATGCAATCATTTGAAGTGATTTTTTTCCTTCGAGAGCCATTGAAAAATGGTTTAAGTCAGCGTTATATTTATCTTCATATCTCTGACTCTTTTTGAGGTATAAACCACAAATTTTATTTGTCATCTCTTTAGTGTACGGGGAACATTTTACTAACTGGGAGCTGTTCCGTACGGTGGTCGTATAAAAATTTAAAAAGTGTAACTTTTTGAAAATTAACGAAAGAAACTTTTTCTCGACGATTTCCAAACTTATTTTGAACATTTTTTCAATTTACACTGCCCACTTATCTCTAATAGATAAAGAATAAAAGCCCGCAAACACCTTATTGGAACACCTTGTATAAAGAGTTTGTAATAAATCTCATATTTTAAAATAGGAACTTCAAAGAATTGATAATTGTATATTAACGCATTGACAAACGTATTGCCATCATGCACCAGTTGTAAACCTCTTAAAACAAACAATAATTTTTGGGGATATTCTTCGCCTAATTCAGATAAAAATTGTTTAATTTCATGAAAAAAATGAACAAAAAAATAGAAAATTATGAATAAATGTTTCGTAGAATGATGTGAATTTTAGGTGTTTCGCATTACTAAGATTATCTACCGGATACTCAAGATTCAGTTTCGCTCTAAATTAAGAATAAAAAAAGAAAGGAAATCAGAAATACTTTCAGATTTTAAATACGCACTAAAGTGATAAATATTAAAAGTGCATCATAATTTATGCGTCGTCCCTATTTTTCTTCCTTATTCCATTAAGTTGGAAAGTGTATCATTATTCATGAGTATGCCGTATTTTTCTTCCTTCTTCCATAAAACCCATCTTTGGAATCGAAATCTATCTTAAAATCGCCCACTAAAACTATTTTACAATCTTCGCCAAGTATATTACAACTAACTTAACCTTTTGAAATATTGTTTGGAATGTGCATCATAATCCATGAGAGTACCGTGCTTCTCTTTCTGCAGTTACCACGACGATTTTTTGTATTTATGTGGTAACCGTAATTTAGAATTAAAATGGCGATTTGGAACAGCACGTAAGTACAGCATTCCATTACCTATTTATTTACTTTGAGTTGCCAATCAATGTCGTTTTAATAATTAAGTGTCTTCAAATTCCTTAACTGGTGCATTTATCGCTCATTTGTTCACTTTAGTTTTCATCTAGTTCTTTTGGGAGCTTTGAAGCTTGTGCATAACTTCTGAAGACACATGACTGCAAAGCTCACCAAAGTGCGGCGATTTTTGGGGTTGGCGAGAGTGAGGGCGTTAAAATAGGAATCAACTCGTTCTTGTTCCATAAAACACATCTTTATAATCGATATCTATCTTAAAATCACCCACTGAAAGGGTTTTACAATCTTCCCCAGGCATATTCCAACTATACTTCATATTAAATACTGTTTTTAATAGTCATCATAATCCATGAGTGTGCCGTGTTCGCCTTTCTTGTTAAATAAAACGAATCTTTGGAACCGAAATCTATCTTAAAATCACCTACTGAAACTGTTTTAGAACCTTACCTAATCATACTCTAACTATCCTCTGCCATTTAAAGAAATTTTTGGAATGGGCATTATAAACCACGAGTGTGTCGTGTTTATCTTTCTTGTTCCACAAACACATCTTGAGAATATAAGTCTATATTAAAATCGCCTACCAAAACTGTTTAACAATTTTCGCCAGGGATATGTAGGCGAACTATACTTCACCTTTATAAATACCATTTGGAAAGTGTATCATAATTCATGAATGTATCATATTGTGTTTTCTGTTCCATAAAACTCTTCTCCGGAATTGAAATCTGTATTAAAATCGCCTAACAAAATTATTTAACAATTTTCGCCAGGCATAGTCAAACTATACTTCGACTTTATAAATACTATTTGGAAAGTGTAACATAATCTATGAGTGTACTGTATTTGTCTTCTCTTCCATAAAACACTTCTTCGGAATTGAAATCTATATTAAAATCGCCTTTTAAAACTATTCTGCAATCTTCGCCAGGCATTTTCTAACTACACTCCCCCTTTATAATAAATTGTCGCGTTTTAGCACCAAACATAGTTATCAATTATCAAAAATTGCAAACCTTGTGTGGCTTTCAACATTTTATTAACGCCCACCCCTCCACATTATCTGGCAAACACGTTTGAAAAGATCTTCATCGTGACAGTTCATGTCTGCAAAAACTGCCCACAAGATCGCGTAGACAAAAATCTTGGCTTGAGCGAAATAGCACGCTAGTGCTAATAAAGTATAAATTAAGTGAGAGGTAGGAAAAAAATTCATTTAGCCTGCATTTCAGCATCAAGTACCGCTTTCAGTAAAACATATGCATACAAAAATTAAAGTACATGATTATTCTGAAGGATTTTTCACTTCTTTGTATGAAGTAAGTAATGTGATCGCGAAAATTTTCAGTATCTAGATTTTGACCTAAAAATTCGATTTTGGCTCTCTCTAAATTTACTTTCAACAGTTTTTCCAAGGCACCTCATCGCACGCGTGTATGCAAGCTCGTATGAATGCATGTACAATCAGTATTGACCAATAGCAAGTCCATTTTGATTAGTTTTTCCCTGACATCTGTACTTACGTATGTACTTAAGTATGAAACTCCCATATCTCAAAAAGTCGCAGAAAATTGAAATTTCATATTTAGGATTCTTGTAGCATCTAGTCTTGGTGAATAAAATACTTGTTACCCAAACTTGATAACAACTTGATTAATTTTTTGTGTATTCTGAAGTCCTTTTTTGTGCCCTACCACATCTGAAAGTTTTTCGTTATATTTTTGGGACACCCTGTATATGTAAAACACACACAAACAGACATACATACATATATGATTTCAAATGTAATAATAAATATCCCCAGTAATAAATGTTAGAAAAAATGAAATAATGCCACTGCTTATTTCTGCCGAATTATCTTTTGCTCTAAAACAAAGCCACCAAAAGATTTATTCCATAGCCTATGCAAGGAAAACACCGACAAATAAGATATCATTTATAAAGACCGCGTCATAGGAATAGCATAAAGTTGATTTGACATCATCTCTGTGTTATCTTCTGAGACATGTGATATGAAGAGGCACAGTGGTAGCTTTTTTTATTGTGTTTTCAATTAAGACACATTCCTGATGTTGATGAAAAAAATCTCGTTGATGTTTTACTTTTTTCCCAAAAGTATTGAATATAAAACACATTTTATTACCATTTTATTTTTAACAAAAAGAGAGAGCAGATAATAAAAAAAAATGATTTGTTGACTTCAACAAAATTTTATTGATAGAACAAAGTTTTGTTGATTTTTATTAGATCACCAAAAATTTTATTTAATCAACAATTAAATTACATCACCAAAAATTTTATTAGATCACCAAAATACTTATAGGTAGGGCTCTACAAAATATGCGGAAATTTTATTGGAATTATGTGGCATCGATGCGGTAGTTTTCTGAAATTATTATTATATATATATGAATATTTATAGAAATGTATTGAAGTAATGCGTATGAGTAAGGAAATAACTACGTTAAAAAGAACAGAAATATTTTATTTTACATTAAAAAACAGATAAGTGAGTCTGACTTTTTCTCTAAAATTCATGGAAATCAAGAGATGTTTGTCCTGCGACCAATGTTTAATTCAAACTATGCCCTTGTTTTTTAAATATTTGGCCGTAACATGAAACTGCTCTTTCACAGTCTACAGCAGATGGGCAACCTTTGAAAAGTAGCAGGACAAACTTTAGTTATGTTAATGAAGTCGCGGGCCGTATAATAGGGATTTATCTGAGATTTCGAATGGCTTATATGGGGTTTTGATATGTTTCGGGGTCCATAGGTTGCCCATGTATGGTCTACAAAATTAGGTAAAACCGAAATTACTAACTTTGCTTTGCGTGTTAGTTCTGGAAACCTCTGAATTCCAAAATCTTACTTAGTTTTCCCCGGAACACTCCTTCATATATCCTTGGAGTATTGTTAAAGACTTTTTCATCATCAACATATATATCGGACCATTGGTCTAGGTAAAACAATTGAGCCACTTTCTGGAATTTCAAACCAGGTTATGAAAACTTAGGTTCGGGCTTTTTGGAGATGTCCATTTTTGGGCAATAACAAACACTCAAGTGTTTGGAAGAAAACAAGTTGAGAAAAATTTAAGAAATAAAAAAGTTGCCGAAAAATGCGGTGTTATGCGAAAAGTTGTAGTTTATGCGGAGAATTGCAAATTATGCAAAATTCCGCATTTTTGCATATTTTGTAGGGTCCTACTTATAGGTTTGTTGTTTCAACCGAATGTTTTCTAGATATAAGGGAGGTTTCGTTGGATCAATAATATACTTTGTGGAACAAAGGAAAGTTTTGTTGATTGAACTATGTTATTGCGAAGAGATGGTGCCGTAAAATTTTGTGGAATTCAACCAAACTTTTTAATTTTTCCATGCATAAAAGTAAAGCGAACACATTGAGATTGATTTGTTGAGTTGAATATTGATTTATTTATTTATTTAATTTTTTCTTTCGTGAGTATAAATAATGTCCGAGTGTTCTGAATTCATTAAGATTATTTCGTTGAATTAAAAAATGAAATTAGAATTTTCTTCCGTGATAAAAAGAATCTGTTCACATAGACCGAATAAAGATTGTACATGAAGAAAAAGAAAGTTTTAAATGAACAGCACCGTATGCGAAAAGAAGAAACAGGTGAGAAAAAGTTTCGAATTTGATGGATTTTATTTACGAAGTAGATAAAAATATACGTAAGGGTTAGCCTGTGACTGAGAAGAGGACATATTCTCCTCTCCTCTAATTGCTTATGCGTGCAGTCATGGGTTTGATTCCTCATCATCCCCTGATTGTTTTCGTCCTACACTTTTATTTCTCCGTTCTAGTAAAATCTGTGATTCTGTTGTCCGCATTGTTCGACGAGAATTTGAAAGAGGGTTCTGGAAGCCAAGCAAGCAAGTCCGAAAGCAAATTATCCAAACATATATATGCATAGTAATTTTAGCCAGAGATAAGCGGAGCTTATCTTAGGAAGTAAATGAATAGAAAATGGAAGTAAATGGAAGTAAATGAATTTCCCTCAAAAGATTGAATTCTCAAAATAATTTCCCCTTCTCCCCTCCCCCCCCAGAACCGTATTTTCAGTGACTTTTCCGTCTCAAAGGGAAACTGCCCTTGAGTTACCATCACTGGTTAGAATATAGCAATATTATTAAGTTGTTTGGGTGGTTTAGTTGCTAATTTGGAAAAATACTAACAAAATATTCTAGGCACTTTTAGTTACTAAACCTTTTATAGAAAAAACTTTATAACTTTTGTGTCTGTTATATTACGAAATCGTTGCAGCTGCGCATTTTATCATTATTGAAATAAGCATGTAATGTGTAAGAGCCAAACCATACAAACTTAGTAATGTTTAAAAAATGTAGGAAATTATTCTTTTTTTAGGAAGATACTATTCTGCGTACCTAATTTTGTACTTTTTTAAATTTTTACTAAGCGCATCACATTTTCCGTAAACAGAAGAAACTAATTTAAAAACATTCAAAAACTAAGTTTCATCATTTCTCTTCATAATACGGCAATAAAAATCTGCTTTTTAGAAACTAATTAGCGTTAGGTAGTGCAAAAGGGAAGAAAGAAAGATTACTTTCTTTGGTGTTATTAAAGTATTTTATTGTTATTCCCTTTGGCATGATCTTGATAGTTGGTAAAATAAACCAACCAATAAGTAAACACAACCAGTGAATAAACAATTTGCATATATTTTTTGAAAACAAAAGTTGTGAAGAGTTTACCACTCTGAGAATTGGAAAGTGTAATTTTCTTTCATGTAATAGGCAGCTATTTCACGTTTTATTGGTTTCCCTGGTCACTTGTCCTTCCCTTGAAAAATATCTAATTTGATTTGATTCCTATTGTACAATGTTCATTTATTAGGAATATTATATAATATCAGTAAATGAACATACAAAGTCATTGTATCTTCATTTACTGGAATTTCGTGCCACTTTTTAGTTGAAACCCTCAAAAACCCAAATCCAGTAACTCACAAACTCCCCATTTATATTTACGTTAGAGAACATTGAAAAAGTGTGTTTAGACAGATAAATACAAAAAGCTACATTAAAAAAAGTTACTTTTTGATCTCAACGAATAGTGTTTAAGGGTTTATTTACTCCAGAAGGTTTACTCTGCATCTTTACAATAACTTTCTGTGTTTTCCAAAATGTTACACTTCCAGACAGGGAAAAAAAAAAAAAATCTTGCAGACCGGCATCTGCCAAAAGTAAAAAAATTATAAATATGGTATTTTACATGGCTGGCGAAATATACAGGCTGCGGCGCTGACAATCTGATCACACTCCTTTGCACTAAAAAAATCATGTGACTCTGATCATCTTAGTCTGGCTATCTCGAACTAAGTTATTCATACCCTTGGCTTATGAATGTTCGAATTCAAAGAGCTGTGGCCAGAATATTAGCTCCGTAACCTGTCCATCTCATCAGCCACGGGTATTTTAGTCATTAAATGAAATGTTATATAAATACAATTTTTAGTTAGAGTAACATTTTCTACCGCTTACTTTTAATTAATTAATTAATTTATTTATTTATTTTAGTAAATCGGAATTTTTTACGAGAGGCAGCAACAAAATCCTAGGGACCAGTACCTTTCATTCGGCCAATGGTTGGGAAGGACTGCATTAGATTATTAGATTTGTAGTAATATCTATTGCTTTCAGAGACAATACTGTAACTCCTGGTGAATTACCTGCGATAAGTTATGAAAATTTATTCTGTGCGCATGATACGCTGGTGTGTGTAATTGGCCGAATATTTTCTTTAAACCAATTGTTTTATCTTTTATAATTTATAACTTCGTTGATCATTTTTTATTTAACATGTTACATAAAGTTGAAATAAATGTACAAAGATTTACAGAAAAGTGTGATTATTGATTTTACTTTTTAATTGAATATTGTAGGTAAGTTTTCCATCAACAAAAAGAAAACAATTGATTTAATTCGATTTAGTTTCCCTCCTTCATAACTATGACAGCTGTCAAAATAATTACACTATTATAAAACGTGTAGGAAGGATTTCATAATGCTATCGTGATTTCTTCGATTTAGTTGTTTTTTTTTTCAAACGAAATATGTATTATTTCTTAATCTGTATTTTCTGTACAATAATGCATTTAAGTATACTCAACTAACATGAGTGAATAATCATGGATTGTAACGTTTTGTTTCTCAACAGAATTAAATACGTACTATTATTGTATCACTGAATTTTTTTCTTTATTTTCTAAATGACAATAGACGAGTGTTAAAAAATATTTCAACTTTGTCATATCAGAAGTATGAATAACATTTTGTGAGTCTGATGATCTATCTCTCTTTAAAATATTAATTAAATTACAACGAACACTTCCGATCTTATCAACAGTAAAAATTATAAGTCCTTTTTTTTTACTCTATTTACATGGCAAATTGCTCTTAAATGTTATTACGAAAGTGTTAGTAAATACTTATCATAACAATAGAAGTATTTTTTCAACAAACACCACTCATCTACTTTACAGCCTTTTATATATACACAAACACCGTTAACTAAAATCCCTTAATTTAGGGGAACTACTCCCTCCTAATATTGTCTGACGTTTTTTCTAACAGGTACTGTGATTTTCCCAGCTATCTCGAAAAAGCCCTGTATTCTTAAAAGTTTAATTAAGTGTCAACTTGAGTTCACTGTGTCGGTCATACGGGTGGCGAATTGTTGATTGCAGGGTTCGCGATCGAAAACATAAATTTTAGTTCTTCCAAATTGCTGATAACGGCACTAACTTTAAAGTAGGGAAGTACTTTTAGTGAAAGAGGTAAAATTGGTGGAATAAATTAGAAAATATATAAAATAAGTGGGAAAAAATTGATGCATATTAAGAGAAATGTCAAGACTTCCATTTTTAATGTACCGTATGCGAAATAAATTCGTGAAAACTTTCAAAATCCATAAAAAATAATTAATAGTGATTTGAAAAAGGCAGTTTTCATAAATGAGCTTAATAGGAGATGATTTCACTAATTGTAGGTGTATGAAAAGAACTTTTCAAAGATAGCACTAGAGAGCTTTCGAAATATTTTTTGGAAATCAGCTTCAAAATTTGTAAGTCACATTCATCTTATTGTAATTGTTTGAACTAAAACTTTTTTTAATAAAGGGAAAGAAGTTGTATTTCAGAAAAATGCAATAAAATGAACCTGACGTACAAATTTGAAATTCATATAAAAATGAAGATTAACAGAAGTTTTAACCAGAATTTATTTACTGCCAAATAATAATTTTTTTAAATTTGAAATACGCTCAGGTGCAAGTTTTTAAACTCACCGGAATTAAATAACGCTAAATTTTTAAATATAAAAATAAATATCAATGGGAATATCTCAAAGTAAATTTCTGGGTATTAATTCACGTTACGCTGTTGCTGAAGCTGCAGCATGTATTAGCAATACTTTAAATCTGATCTCGTTTTGAACTATTTAAAGGAACCGCAATTTTTAAAATAATATCTTTACTCCTTTTGTTAATAAATTCTGGAAGATTTCACGAATTCGTCATGTAATAAGTATTATTAAAACTTTTGGTGTCCCGCAGTGGTCTGGGCGCTAAACTCCGTTCCTATAAGAACACGGCAAGTGAAGCAGCATCCGGCTTGGCCAGTGCTTGGGAGGGTCGTCGCCTTCTCGGCTCGTCCGCTGTGGAACCGTGTACGCTAATGGGAGCTAGTGCACGTAAAATCCGTCATGGCTCCAAAGTCCTCCAAGCTGTCAAACGATACCTCTGGGGGTGCCGATTTCAGGTGGTGTTGGTCCCTCATCTGAAATCGGTTCAAAATTAGGAACCAACAAGTAGAAGTTCAACCCCCTCGGTGGGCACTGGCACCCCTCTTTCCATGATCTATCCATGGGCACGACAACAATACTTTTGGTAACACCAGAAATATTAAAGATAACAAACACTACTTGCTGATTTAAAAGCCTTTTAAACCTTCATAAACACCCCTAATGAAAAATCCGTTGATTTCAATTAATTTCAACACTCCAAAGGTAGCGTGACATTTTCCCCGAGAAGTACTGCAGGCTTCTCAATCACCTCGAAAAATCCCTGTATTCTTAAAAGTTTAATTAAGTGTGAACTTGAGTTCACTATATCAGTCTTACGGAGTTGAATTCTTGATTGCACAGTTCCTGACTTCAAGCATAAATTTTGGTCCGTTCAAATTGCTAATTACGAACGTTTGTTTAGCTTAGGTGTCTGAAATGGGGAAATACTTTCAGGTAGTTGTTACAAAAGGTAAAAATTTGGGTGGGTAAAAAAAAAATCGATGCAATTTAGTGCGAAATGTCATGAAAATTGTAGATGTATTTAGTTCATGATTTAAGCTTTCACAAAATATGACATTCCTGTTTATATGATGTTATCAGTCAATGAAACCGTTGTAAAACACTAAAATATAGACTATTTTTAAATTTAAAAATTCAAATCCCATGTACTCTATATACATATATATATATATACCGGGTGATTCAAAATAGATGTTAAGGTGAATATTTTTTAAACCGTAAGTGATCGAAATATACTTTCAATTAGAAAAGTTCGTCAAATTAAGAGTATCTTACAGATATGGCATTTTTTACTAGAGTTTGTATGCATATTAAAATACGAAATTTAATTTTTATACGGTCTCTCCTTTTCTACCCTTTATATTTAGAAGAATGTTTCCCTTTGTGTAAGAAAATTAATAAAACAAATCACATGTCTCTACGTGGAATAGTTAGCGAGAAAACAAATTTTGAAATGATGACTTACACCACTTTACCTACTGTGTTGACGTCAGTTTTCAGGAGAAAAAATCTTTACTTTAGGGGACCAACTACGAGTTGATAAAAGATAAATAAAGATTCCATTGTTGGGAAAAGCAATTGAATGCGTGAAATTAACAGGTACAGATTTACCTAAAATGATCGGTACTGCTTTATGAAATTGGCGATAATTTAGTCTTTTCGGGGTCATCCACGTATTACATCACGCTTCTAGAGAACGAATTTAAAGAGTGAAAGAGAATGACAAAATAATGGTGCAGTGTGCTAGAGTGTGGTGACATTTACTAGAAACTGGCAGACATGGTTTACAAGAAAATTCTAGCTAAATTAGGATTTGAGGAGTCAACTGTGCTTATCGACTGACTATCAACATAAATTGACGTCAGTTGAAAAGTAATTACATTTTTCTCCCTTTGGAGACATCCCCTTATTGCTTGGCGACAAACGCCGGTTTTATCAAATTGATACATCTCGGAAACTATTCCACGTAGAGACACGGGATTTGTTTTATGAGTTTTCTTCTACAAACAGCAACATTCTTCTAAAAATAAAGGGTAGGAAAGGAGGGACCGTATAAAAATTAAATTTCGTATTTTAATATGTAGACAACCCCAGTAAAGAATGCCATATGTGAAAGCTACTCTTAATTTGACGAACTTTTCTAATTGGAAGTATGTTTCGATCACTTACGGTTTAAAAAAATAATCGCTTTAACATCTATTTTGAATCACTCGGTATATGCCGGGTCTCCCAATAATGACCGACAATTTGAAAAATCATTTAAATTAAAACGGAAGGTGATAAAAATGTACGGCCTGCTATATTCTACTAAGGGAAGCAGGGGGATTATTCTTCTCAATTTTCGAAATTAGTTACAAAGCTTGTCAATAGGTTGCGCTACTTTGTACGCATTCCTTCGTTTCAGATCTGTATTATTTTCTCATCCTAGCGTGTGCTTCGAAAATAGGTTGTTCGCAGGAACATCTATTTTTATTGTTTTGGAGTTTCATCACCTGAACCAAAACTTCGGCGCAACAAGTCACAGTTTACAAAGTAAATTCAATGTCATAAACGGTCTGGCAAACAGTACAACACAGGCGCTGTTCGAAAAGTTTCAGCATACTGGGAAAATCAATGACGACCGTGCTGGAAATGTCAGCCGCCCAAGCACAGCACTTTCAGATGTGATGCTACAATCGTTCAGCAGTTCGTCCAACAGCGACTACTAGATTCCAACTGCCGTGTTACTTGTTAGACTGGACTACGATAAACTGCTACACACCGAATCATGTATCACAGCCTTCACTTTTTTGAACATGAAACGATTTACATCAGATAAATATCGGAACATCCTTACATAAAACTCAAAATATCATATCAAATTTTATTTTGCGTACCGCACTTCAACATTATTCTAAAATATAAAGAAAAATCAATAGAGTAAAGCATAACATTCATCCTACGTAATTTTAACGTTTATGAATGGGTACAAACTACCACTCCATTTATTTGTTTTTTAAATCTCTAACAACCAGGCAATAATCTAGTGATAAATATCCAACGGAAAGGCAGAAAAAATATTATGGAAACGGTTTTCTTTATCGCTTATCATCAAACTTCTTCTAATGAAACATTGGTATTTTCTAACTACCAGAGGCAGTATTATGCTGCTGAGTTCGCGGTAAATTTACTCTTAAAAAATGCCTGATCTTACATTATTTTGAAGATTTCCAAACTGAAATCTAATAAGCAGGAGTTATTGCTCCCTGAGTCTTTAAATGGAGTAAAAATAAAATAAATTGAAATAAATACTCTAATGATGCCATTAGCTTATATCATTATAAGTTATCAGTTTATTTTCCCAAAGTATTAAATTTAAACTGATCGTATGCCAGAGCTCAAAATATTAATTTAATGTTTAAAAAACTTAACAGTACATTATGAAATAGACAATGTTTGAAATTTTCATTTTCAAAGAAATTATGAGTAATTTATTTAAATGTTCGAATCCATTTGATCGAAATTTATTCGCTTTATCATCGTTAAAGTGACACCATGTAATGATTAATAAAGTTTTTGAACTTTTGAAACTTTATAAACCATCACCCCAGACAGCAAATAAGATTAAATCAAGCTTGACATTTCTTTGAATTTGACGTATTAATGCAAGCTTGACAGTTCAATTCATTTTAAACTTGCAGCAAACTAGGAGATTACAAAAAAAAAAAAAATGAGTCAGCAAATATTTTCCTGCAGAATTTAAGTCATTTGAACTGTCAAGCTTGAATACAAATTGATTACTGCTTGACTTGGAAAGCCACATCCACATAACAAATAATTTATCATCAGTCATAAATGTACTTGACCGTAGAATTAAAAAAAGATTCTATATTTCCAAATATTGACATTCTTTAAAATAAAATACAAATATACTACAAAATTGATTTCAAAATGAGTCGTTTGTCTCGATTTTGGCCAACATTGCCCAAAATGTGTGTTGCGATATTCAATGTTTTAAAACGTGTGCTGCTTTTAAGTTTATATTATGCTTATTTCCCTATTAGTAGAGTCTATAAATCACACATAACATTATTTTAACTTTGATTCATCCCATGGAAAAATAAAAGATGCTCAGGCAATCGGGTGGCGACTTCTCAGCCACACCATTTTTGCAACTGTTCCAGGCATGTACTGGCTGGCTGAAACCTCGCGGCTTTGCCGCAATTTCACCATCATACAACACAATACTCAGACCTTGCATTTTACACCGGAGGTTAGCTTGATTCAAGCAGGAACACCACTAAGTCACTTTTCAGTCAGTCAGTGTACTGAAGATGTCGCGTTCAACTCCAAATACTTTGGTGTTACACTGCGGTTATTTTAAGAATTACTGTTTACAAGAAGCAGTTAATTATATTCTATAAATTTTGGCAACTGTAACACTGAAATTTTTTTCTTTATTTTCTAAATGACAATAGACGAGTGTTAAAAAATATTTCAACTTTGTCATATCAGAAGTATGAATAACATTTTGTGAGATTGATGATCTCTCTTTAAAAAAATAATTAAACTACTATGAACACTTTCGATCTTATCAACAGTAAAAATTAAAAAGTCCTTTTTTTTTAATCTCATTACAACTCAAATTGCTCTTAAATGTTACTGCGAAAGTGTTAGTAAATACTTATAATAACAATAGAGAGTATTTTCTTCAACAAACTCCACTCATCTACTTTACAACTTTTTATATCTTCACAAACACCCTTAATTAAAATCCCTTAATTTCAGAGAACCACACCCTCCTAATATTGTCTGGCATTTTTCGTAACAGGTACTGCGATTTTCCCAGCTATCTCGAAAAAGCCCTGTATTCTTAAAAGTTTAATTAAGTGTCAACTTAATTAAACCTTTGACTTCACTGTATCAGTCATACGGGTGGTGAATTGTTAATTGCCACCCGTATGACCCGGGGGTTTTAATTGCAGGGTTCGCGATCACAAACATAAATTTTAGTTCTTCCAAATTGCTAATTACGAGCGTTAACTTAGAAGTAGGGAAGTACTTTTAGTGAAAAAGGTAAAATTTTATGTGGGAAAAAAATTGATGCATATAAGAGAAATGTCAAGACCAGAGCCTGATTATGACCAGCAGGGGCCCCGGGCATTGATGAATTTAGGGGCCCTCATCTATGAAATTTGTATTATTTTTCATAAAATTATGATATATAAAAAAGAATATTTCAGAGCAACAATTGATATTGGGGACCCTGGGCAAAGTCCCGATTTGCCCATGCGATAATAAGGCTCTGGTCAAGACTTCTATATTTGATGTACCGTATGCGAAATAAATTCGGGAAAACTTTCAAAATCCATAAAAAAGAATTAATAGTGATTTAAAAAGGCAGTTTTCATAAATGGAATGGGACTTTTTTAACACTTAGCCGACCGCGCGCGTTACAATAAACTGTACGATTTACACCGCGCTACAGCAAATAGAACTGATTTGTCGGAAGATTAACCACCACCATTTTCACAAAGTTCTATTTAAAAATTTTAGAATTGGAATAGAAACAGATAATTCAAAATTAAAAAGTCTTGATATGTAAGATTAATCGTCTACGTGGACGAAAGCGCTCTCCGAAAAGTTACCATAAGATGTTGCATGAGCACGCTTTAGATTATCTAAAGAGACTTCGATCGATCGCTAATTATATTTATGAAAACCTGAAATTTTTTTTATCATTATTTGTTCTCTTGTAATGTAAATTTCACTAATTGTAGGTGTATCAAAAGCAGTTTTTATAGATAGATAGCGCAGGAGAGTGATCGAAATATTTTTTGGAAATCAGCTTCAAAATTTGTAAGTCAACTTCATCTTATTGTTGTAATTGTTCATGTAATTTTTTCAATTGAACGTTCTTTTTTTTCAATAAAGGACAAAAAGTTGTAGTTCAGAAAAATGCAATAAAATAAACCTGACGTACAAATTTGAAGTTGATATAACAATGAAGATTAACAGAAATTTCAACCAGAATTTATTTACTGCCAAAGCATAATTTTCTTAAATTAATAATTTGTTCAGGTTCAAGTTTTAAACTCACCGGAATTCAATAACGCTAATTTTTTAAATAAAAAAATAAATATCTATTTTCTTATTACAGTCTTTAGGTTGTGACATCTACAATCACGTTACGCTGCTGCTGAAGCTGCAGCATGTACTAACAAATCAGCAAATCTGATCTCGTATTGATTTATTTATAGGAAGCGATATTTTTAAAATAAAATATTTATTTCGTTTATTAATAAATTCTTAAAACATTTCAAGAATTCTTTGCGCAGCCAATGTTATTAATACTTTTCATAACAATAGAAATATTATCTTAAACAAACACCACTTGCTGATTTAAACTCCTTTAAATCTTCATAAACACCCCTAATGAAAAATCCGTTTATTTCAATTAATTTCAACACTCCAATAATAGCGTGACATTTTCCCCGACAGATACTGCAGTCTTCCCAATCACCTCGAAAAATCCCTGTATTTTTAAAAGTTTAATTAAGTGTCAACTTGAGTTCACTATCGGTCTTACGGAGTTGAATTCTTGATTGCACAGTTCCTGACTTCAAGCATAACTTTTGGTCCTTTCGAGTTGTTAATTACGAACATTTATTTCACTTAGATGTCTGAAACAGGGAAATACTTTCAGGTAGTTGTTGCAAAAGGTGAAAATTTGGGTAGGTAAAAAAAAAAATCGATGCACTTTAAGTGAAATGTCAAGAGAATTGTTGAAGTACTTAGTTAATGGTTTTAGCTTTGACAAAATAAGATTCCTGTTTATATGATGTTGCCAGTCAATGAAACCGTTGCAAAACGCTAAAAAGTAGACTATTTTTAAATTTAAAAAATTCCAAAACCATTTACAGTGTCCATATATGTATATATTGTTACGAATTTTCGGGGTAACCCTCTGTTCTGGGACTTAAAATAGTTTAAAATTCGTATTCTACGCTTCGAACAGTTAAATTTTGCTTTTTGTTGCATCAAAATCGGTCAACTAGAACCGGAAATACGGAGGTTTCCCCTTTGTTTTCCTATAGCGGCTCTAGAAATCTCTAGAAATATTGGTCGTAGGCCTTCGGTAACTTCACTTTTGGGGACTTATTTTTGACGCCAGATTTGGCGATATTTTGCCAAAAGTCTCCAAGCTTGGCGACATTTTGGTCATTAGGCCTGAAAGTTGGTTGTTCTGCATTAAAAACACATAATAATCTAACATTTCTCTTCTATGACGTAATCAAAATTCCCGCTTTATGTGGAATCTCCGAGAAATAGACTTTCCCGGAAGCTTCTTGTAGCTTCTGCGTCGACTATAAATACAAGCTGCCAGAGGCCCCAGTGCAATGTGGAGTGAGATCTCCCGTCGGGAGCTGATCGAGCTGCCGATGTGTACGGCGCTTTGTGATAGAATAGGTGTTTTCGCGCTTGTTTACGAAGCTTTGAATTTAAGTGCTGTGTATAAATTCTTCCTTGCTGAGTCTTCAAGACTGTTAGTGTTATCCCTCGAATATTTCCACTGAATTTTTACCTGTGGATATGTTTTATTTTGAGTGAGAATTACAGCCTTTCTGAGAGCTTTAGATCTAAGCGGACCGCTAAAAGCATATTACTGTTTGATTGTGCTTGTGAATCTTGCACAGCTGATTGTTCGACTTAGTTCTAGAAGCAATAAAGTTCGTTGTCCATCCTGCTTGTTTTTACTAGAACTTTCTACACCAATTGGACTTTAGAACGACAAACCCAGGAAACAAGCAGAGTATTCAGCAACAATATATATATAATATATGTGCGTGTGTGTGTGTGCCGGGTGTCCCAGTAAAGACTGACGATTTGAAAAATCAGTTAAAGAAAAACGGAAGGTAATAGAAATGTACAGTTTGCTATATTCTACTAAGGCAACAAGGGAGTCAATTTTCGAAATTAGTCACAAAGTTCGTCAATAGGTGGCGCTACTAATTTCTATGCATTCCGTCGTTTCAGATCGGTATCAGTATTATTTCTACATCCAAAACTGCTCTTCCAAAATAGTTCGCTGGAAAAGGGTATTTTTATTGTTTTGGAGTTTCATCACCTGAACCAAAATTTTGGCGCTACAAGTCACAGTTTACAAAGTAAATTCAAGGTCATAAACGGTCTGGCAAACAGTACAAAACAGGCACTGCTCGATAAGTTTCAGCATACTGAGAAAATCAATGATGACCGTGCTGGAAATGTCAGCCGCCCAAGCACAACGCTTTCAAAGGTGAATACTACAATCGTTCAGCAGATCATCCAACAGTGACTACTAGATTCCAACTGCCGTGTAACTTGTTAGACTGGACTATGATAAACGGCTACACACCGAATCATGGATTACAGCCTTCACTTTTTTTGATCATCAAACAATTAAATCAGCAAAAAATATCGGAACATCCTCACATAAAACTCTAAATATCATATCAAATTTTATTTTGCGTACCGCACTTCAACAATATTCTAAAATATAAAGCAAAGTCGATAGTGTAAAGTATAACATACTTCCTACGTAATTTTAACATTTATGAATCGGTGCAACTCCCACTCTATTTATTTTTTTTTTTTAATCTGTAACAACCAGGCAATAATCTGATGATAAATATCCAACGGAAAGGTAGAAAAAATATTATGGAAACGGTTTCCTTATCTCCTACCATCAAACTACTCCTAATGAAACACTTTTGGTATTTTCTATCTACCAGAGGCAGTATTATGCTGCTGAGTTCGCGGTAAATTTACTCTGAAAAAAAATGCCTGATCTTACATTGTTTTGAAGATTTCCAAGCTGAAATCTAATAAGCAAGAGTTATTGCTCCCTGGGCCTTTAAATGGAGTAAAAATAAAATAAAATGAAATAAATACTCTAATGATGCCATTGGTTTATGTTACTCAAAGTTAACAGATTATTTTTGCAAAGAATTGCATTTAAACTGATCGTATGCCAGCGCTAAAAATATTAATTTAATGTTTAAGAAACTGTACAGTACATCATTAAATTGACGATGTTAGAAATTTTCATTTTCAAAGAACATATGAGTAATTTATTAACATGTTCGAATCTACTTGATCGAAATTTATTCGCTTTAACATCGTCAAAGTGACAAAATGTGATGATTAATAAAGTTTTTGAGCTTTTGAAACTTCATAAACCTTCACACCTGTAGGTTTTTAAATAAAGAAAGGTTGTTTTCAACGAATTAGACTAAATTTTATGGTAACTAACAATTCAGCACCAGAAAGAAAATCCAATATAGTATTATACTAAAGTGTTTGTTTCTCGTAGCCGAAGAATTTTAATCAGCTCTGTCCAATTTTATTAAATTTATTCACCGTCACAAAATTTAAAAAAAATCTATGATTAATTCTAAAGTTTTAAAACTTTAAATTATGTTTTTCACGAAACACATTAAAAAAAAATATTACCTAATCAAATTTTATTCGCTTCATTCGCCGTCATAATATTATCAGAGCGTGATCATATGTAAAAATGAGAAAATTTTTATTTGTTTACCTAACCGAGTTTTTTAATACACCAGATTAAATTATTTTAGCTTTACTTTTCATCACAAAACGTGCATAGTAAAACGGTTTCTAGAGTTTTATAAAATTTTCAAGCATATGTACTAAATAGTCAAAGTATTTTTCATGAAAATTAGAAAAATCCTTAAATGTCTTTTGGTTATTCTTCATCATACTACCCTTCACAGGATTGCAGTGTTTGGTATGAAAACAATTTGTTTTCACTCATGGATTTCGAAAAGGATCCTAGGTTACTTTCGTTAACGAAAAAACGAAGGCATTTAGATATTCATGGCTGGAGAGATGTACGATCTTCGGTGCCAACATTTTGGCCGCACTCATTTGCACTCAAAGAGTCATATGACCAAGGACCATGTGACCATCTTAGTCCGAAATAACCAGACTAAGACGGTCACACCCTCTAGGTCAGATGACTCCTCTGGTTTAAAAGGACGTGGCCAAACTGTCAGCCTGAATATCTCGTCAGTCATGTTAGATACTATTGGTAATAGCTAGCCAGGACAGTGGCGTAGGAAAGGAGGGATGAGGGGCATGAGCCCTCCCCATACCCTTGAAGAAGGAAGAAATTAACCACAGATCACCACAGTATGATGTGATTGAAGATATGATAGATTGAAGCATTGATAGAAACATACTGAGCCTCTCCCAAACTTTTGAATTGCTACTCTATGGAGTCAGGAACAAAATGTTTAATTATTAAACTTAAACAGAACTTAGCTTTCCAATACTTAACAATTCATTTTAAAAATATAGTAAATTTTAAGATGGTACCCCCCAATAATAATTATAAATATTTTAAACCAATAGTAAATTAATAAGTAGATTCTCGTAAGGTTAAAATATATGATTGGAAGTAGCTATAGTGATTAAAAGATACAAGTGCGTAAGATTAGAATAAAATTTTTGCAAAAAGTTTTTTACAACTTGCAGGAATTTGATAAGTATTTAAAGCCTGTGTCGTATTTTAAAATAAGTAGCTTGTCGTAATATTAAAACATACCATTAGATGTAGCTATAGTGATTAAAAAATAATAACGTGTAAGACTGAAATAGAATATTTTTCACGATTTTAAGGCATTCCCCATCATATTCTACATTATAAAAACAAAATTCAACAAGACTGAACTTTTCCTTTTATAATTGTTTTCACGCGAACAGACGTGGTAAAGTTTTTATTAAGATTAACACATTTCAGTAACTATTAAAAATGAAATTCTTAAGAGTCGCCGCTAACGCATGGCAGCTATTTCATCCGCACAGTTGTTGCGGCAATGCAATCACACACAGCTTTCTGACTTAAAGTGCAATGAATGCCGGAATAAATGAATCCAAGACTCCGTTTACAGACTTAATTGCTTTGCAAGGCCTGTTCTGGAGACGCAAGTTCGCTCTGGGATGTTTCAACATTAATAGAAATTAGTGAGATGAGATTTGGTTTTAACAATTCCCTTTCCTCGGTTATTACACTGTTATTTCATACTTTTAATTTGCCTTTTCCTTTTTGTGTGCAGAGTGTACCATAGCTATTGTTACAAAATTTAAGGGAGGTGGACATAAAAAGAAATAAGAATCACATAGCTGTGTGGGGTCGAAAACGTCCTCTTCATGTAACTGTCATATGTGTCTTGTATACAATGACACTGAACATGGTTGATGACTGAAGGGTTCAAGTCCAGGGTTCCGGATTACCGCGAACCTGTCAATCTTACGGTATGAAATTTTTTGCGTTTCTCTCCAGATGTAACGGGAATAGGCGCTAGAAACCCTTAAAATGTCCTCTGCCCAAGTCATTTCCCCTTAAGCATATAACTTTCATGTAGCTTTGCCTTGACACAATACATTTGCATTACTTAATCAATCACAGCATTTATTGAGTACACTATTACTGTAATTTAAACGGCTAACTTATATTTCATTGTGTAAGACTTACAATTTTCTTTAACGAAAAAGTCTTATGAAAATCCTTTTTATTAAAACCGCAATTAAATATTTTATGTATACAGGGTGTCCCATAACTATTGGAACAAAATTTAAGAGGAGGTAGGGCACATAATAGGGAATAATAATCACGTAGCAATGTGGAATCGGAAACGTATTCATTAGTAGCTGTTACTAATCACTTTGGAACAAGTGCTGAATTTTCCAGCCATTGTTTCTCAAAAACTAATGTATCTTTCACGGAAACCACGTGACTAAAACTGATAGTTTAAAAATTCTATTTCGTTTCATGGTTGAATTTTTTGGAGACAAACCCATGAAACTTGGTTTGAAGTTAGGCGAGCACTTCAACATTTTCCCCAAAGTGATTATTATCAGGTAAGTGTAAACGGCATTTTTAACCCAACATTGCCATGTGACTCTGATTCCTCATTGTGTTCCCTATATCTCCTTACATTTTCTACCAACAGTTATGGGATTCCCTGTACATCCACCAGTACTCAAACCTTTTTTCTAGGTAAAAGCAATCGGTGCTGGAAGATTTCTTTTTCGAGTGCTTCTTTGGGTACATTATAGAGGGTATACCAAAAACTCTAACCAAGGCTGTTTTCCTCGATCATACACATACGCAATAAATTACAAAGCTGTGTAAAAAAAAAGTGCAGGATTTTATAATATCGATTAAATTTTTCAGGAGATTGAGTCTACATGAGTATATTGTTCCAGTTTTTATACAGCCCATACAGAAAAATTCCCATTAGTAAAATGCATCTATAGTTTAATTAAGGTGATTCGCAACGTTTGATCATTTAATCCTAAAAAGTGTAGGAGATATGAAAATAGAGGTATGCTGACCTTCACCATTTTTTTGCGGTTCTCGATCTGAAATAAAATGGCTGCCGATGATAGCGTCTCAGGGGTCGCACACAAATAGCGGAAGAAAGCAATGATTGGATAAAATGCATAATGGCTTTGCTGTAATTGCATAGCTGCCAACTTTCCCTATTTTGGGGGGAGATTTTCTACCGTAATTTTTAAACAGTTTTATTTTAGATTAAAAATTTGGTATCGATTTCAAAGCAAATCAGCTAATATATATGTTACTGGTAAAAACTTTCCCGAATAAAACCGAATATTCGGCAGTTATGTGTTTAGTAAAACTCCTCTAATAGTGCAGTTCGTAGAGGGACGCGAAGGCACCCCATCCAACATCCTCTCTGATACAGAAAGCCTGAGAACAGCAGTTCATATTTATGATCACATTTCTAGTTTCATAAAGTAACACTATGTAAAATTTCTGGTGGATGATATAAATTTTAGAAAATATCTTAGGTTAATAATTAAAAAAAACCTTTCTGATAAAAAGTAATTCATTATGATCTATTTCTATATCATATTATACAATTAGTGATACTTAAAATTTCTTACTTGTCGTAAATTTTATTTTTTTATCTGAAATCACGAAAATATTTTATGCGGGAGTAAATTCATCACAAACTTTGAATAGTTTTACTTTGTGAAACTAATGTGTGATGACGTCATTTCAGTGGACCTACTGATGACATAAAAGATCTGTTCTCAGGTATTATATAACCAAGAGGTGTTGCGCCATCCCACTACTATTTCATTTAAGTCTATACGTCCCTCCACTTCTATTCTAAGGCGGGGCGCTCATTTTCTAGGATTTTATAAAACTTTCCGGCCGACCAGCTTGTATGGTGAGTAAAGCACCGTACTACGATTTCGGGTTCAACTCTGGGCGGTCGGGTTTCGATCCCCGACTCTGCGTGGCTGTCATCGTGTTCGTCCCTTCATAGGGCGTGAAGTGGTCCACCTTCTAGGTGCCCCCATAGTAAAGAAACCAACAACTCCGGTTTTAAGTAGTGTCCAATGCCTTCAAAACAGAGGTCCGCTATTAGGAAAAAATAAATGAATAAATAAAACTTTCCGAAGAAATTAAAAAAAATTTTTTGTTCGCGTGAGCAACTACATCGGCGTAAAAATCAAAAAGGAATTTTCGGACAGCTTGAAATATTTTAATAGAAGCTACCAAGTCTCCGGCTTTTTTAGGGAGATTTGCTACCACTAATTTTTACTTACAAATTTATACTTATAATAAGTCCAAATATCGAATGTAAAATAAAACTGTCTGAAAATTGTGATAGAAAATCTCTCGGAAAAAGCCGGAGACATGGCAGCTCTGTTTTAAGAACCATTTACAATCCCATTTGTAAACATTTCAGTAGTGAAAACATATCCTTAGAGCAGATTATAATAATCCGGAACGCACTCTTGGTAAAAAATGCCTTCCCAAATTTCCGACAAAGTGACAAAATCGAAGTAGCGAATAGTCAAGTACAAATGTTAAAGAAAATCTGTCGCTTGTTGACAATTGTAGATGGAAAAATTAGGTAACTTACGCTGTTGATCAGAATTACTTTGTTTTTACTATTAACAAGTTATTAATAATTTAACTAGCTAATTAATTAATAAACAAATAATATTTAAATTACTTTTATTTGTTTAAGGAATAATTATATTTAACTAATCAGATAAGTTAAACTTCATAAAAAATGAGCATCCCCCCCCACACTTTTTTTTCTGAGGACAACACCACTGACCCCTTTATCAATATTTTTTTCCAAACATATCTCTGATCCTTTTTATAATGAAAGACTGAAACATTATATATCACCTAATTGACATATAAGAAATTTTTTGGCAAAGTGAGGATTTTGTATGTGTGTGTGGGGGGGGGGGCGTATAAAAAATTAAATTTGGATTTGTTTAGAATTCGTGTTAAAAAACTTTAATCGATTGCATAAAATTCTGCACCATTATTTTATGTAGTATTGTAAATTATTGTTGTTGTGTATGATCCATATTTAACGAATAACAGCCTAGCTTTGTGTATTCGGAACACACTCTTTAAAACACACACATATGTAGAGAAAAATACACCGTAAGTTTTTTTTAACTTAAAGCATTTTAGTAGCTATTAAAAATACAACGTGAGGCACAGCATGATTTTCTTGTAAGCGGAATGAATTATATACGTTTTTGATGCTCTTCATTCATGCTTGTATTTTCTGAAATTAAGGTACGATTCGTTAATAAAATTAAGATTCGGCAATTACTCTCCAAATACAAGATAAACCATTGGCATCAAGCTGGTTTTAATTAAAAGAAATTTATTTTGATTTATGTTCTTTCTGTTCGTACGTGCACTAATTGGCGTAAATATGCATTGATCTCTACGAAATTTATGTACCTTATTGATTTGTACTATAGTATGTACCCTATTGAAAATGGTGTTCATAACAGGCGTTTCTGAGGCTAAAGAATTCAGTTAAGGTATCAAAAGAATTCAAGAAAATTGTGCAGTTTTGACAGTTATTGTTAAAAGTATATTTTGTAGACGTAAATCTGTTTCAAACAAGCCAAACTGATATACGTGGTTGGGGTTTATAAATTAACCTTCTTTAGCCAAAAAAGCATTCAGCATCTATAGTTCTTTTAATAAAGCACACAGAATTTCAATATATTACCGTCTATGGCAGCTTTAAGATATTAATACAAATAAAGCAAGTTTATCACAGCCTTTTCTTTATCAGTAAAAAAGACAAAATTTGTAGCTCTTTCGCAGTATTTACAAAATTACGTGAAATTAATACAGCTTTTAGAGGTTATACTCAAAATCACGTTCTACCTTAAATTTGAATTACCTTTAAAAATTACCTTTTTAAGAATAATTCAAATTAAGATTGTTTAAGCCTTCAATCCAAAATAAGCTTTTAAAAAGGTGTAATTAATCCACCGTGAAAAAAAGTTAAAGCATTTTCCAATTTATCACTCATTTAAAATAATTATGCGGTTACAAAAGCAAATCAGAAGAATTTTAGAGAAACAACAATAATGCAGAGCTGCCAAGTCTCCGGCTTTTTTCGGGAGATTTGCCACCACTAATTTTTACTTACGTATTTATACTTAAAATAAGTCCAAATATTTAATGTAAAATAAAACTGTGTAAAAATTGTGGTGGAAAATCTCCCAGATAAAAGCCGGAGACTTGGCAGCTCTGATAATAATATTTTACATAAATCTGTAAAGAAAACAGATAAAAAGAAGAAATGTTCAAATGAATGAATGTTCAAATGATACGACAAGAAAAGAAAATTATGTTAAATACGACATTGCATACTTTATTCATGAACATCACTGACAAATTTCAGTAATGCAACAGCAAAAAAACATTTTCCTAATATAGAGCAAGAAAAAAAATTGCCTTATTCCTCAAATTAACCCAATTTTATTCATTTTCTGGACTAAAAAAATATTCCCCACTTGTTACTCGCAGGTGCTCTGAAATTACGTTCTGGAAAAATGGCAGCAACTTTAACATTGATTAAAACCTTCCACCTGTAAGAAGGGAATTCAGCGAAATTGGTGAACCTTAAAAATCCCTTGCAGACTCTAATTAAGGTCTTTGGCAAACACTGGGACTTTAAGTGCGCCGCGATGTCCCTGGAAAGAATTTTAGAATATTTAATTGGGTTTTTCAGCTTTAATTAACATGCTAATGACCAATTCTTATCGAAAAATATTGATAAATATTTTAATGGTAATGTTTATGATGAATATGGATATTAGACCGTAACGTATTGAAATTATTTTTAGATATCCTGTAAAAAGAGCTATAAGCTCTAAAAACCCGTGCTATCGAAACGGCTTTAAAAGAAAACACTTTTGAGTAGTACATTAATGCAGTACCTTAAAATAAAGTTTTTTTTTTATGGCGGGCCTTAACAATGTCTTAGCCACTATTAAAGCCGGAGTTGTTGGTCACGTTATTATGGGGGACCTAGTGTGGACCAACGTTGCCCCCTATGAAGGGACGGACACAATGACATCCACGCCCAATCGGGGATCGAACCTCGATCGCCGGGACTTGAACCCGAAACCGTAGTACGGTGCTTTATCCACCATACAAGCTGGTCGGCCCTTAAAATCAAGTTCTTAAATACGAAACTTCGGCGTTTTCATCTATGCAACTCAGAAACATTTTCATAACAAAGAGAGATTAACGTTATTACCAATATGTACGTAATATAACTCACCAGCTTTGATAAGTAGTGATTTTTTATCTAAAGAACCATATACCCTAACCTCTGCTCGGTTGCATTTAAAAAAATTCTAGTATCAAAAATTGGTGAGTTATAGTGTTGGGTAACTCGTGCCAGAAAGATGAAAAGTAAGGGAGGACCCTCAATCAGCTTTGAAGTGGTTGAAGTGGAGTGGACTTCAAATCAAGAGGTTCAAGTGAGGCAACCGTACAAAAACTTCCAATGTGTGAGGTAGCAAGGGAAATAAAGTGGTTGAAATTGTGTGTGGTGGCGATCGTACAAAAACTTCGAATATGTGAGGTATGAAGGAATGATGGCTTGTCATGTCCAAATCGTTTCCTCGAAGAGCGGCGGATGGCAGAGGGAGGCATAAATCTTTTCGAGGAATTTCTTTGTTGAGGAATTAAGGAATTGTTGAATGTTGTTGGTGTTACATTCTTCAACAGATTAATAGCCAAGGTATCAGGATGGCTTTTCGAGATGGGGATTGATAAGTGAAAATAAATACAATCAGAATGTACTGCACCACGCATTAAATACTAGAAAAATTTAATGAACGTTGTGTAAAAAAAAATATCTGTAAGTAATAGTTGGACGCGGAAATATAAATAGTTGTAAGGGGGGAAATGACACGTGTGCAGGCCCAGTAGCGTAGCCAGATTTTATTTCGGGGGGAGGGGGGGGGGGGTTGGGCATCATGTTTAAAGCTAAAGTTCAACTGTAAGCTAAGTAAAGAGTTCCATTTCGGGAGGGGGATGCAGCCCCTTCAGGGTACGTCCCTGTGTAATACCCCTGACTTATGCGATAGGTGAGACTGAGTCATAAACGTGTACTTCGGGGTATAATTTCGCTTATAAATATACAATTACGAATTATTTTCAAGGAGGAGGCAAGGAGGGATATCTGTGCCCGGGCGCAGAACCCGAGGGGCCCCAAATTGTACATTTAAAAAAACATTCCTCATTTAATGGTAAAAAAACATTCCCCATTTAATGGTAAAAAAACATTCCCCATTACATTTTCACAAATAGGAGGGGGCGTAAAAATTTCAGCTGTCCCCGGGCTCTGAAAACAATAGCAACGTATCAGATTATTTTTAACTGGGGCTGGAGAAAAAGAAACTTAATACGAAGGAAAACAATGATTTTGGAAAAGAAGTTTAATAAAATCTTAGAGATAACACATATATATGACGTTATACTATTAAAATCGTAAACTGTAGCTATTTTGGAAATAAATAAAAGGCGAATCGATAAATCAGAAAATCGGCTAACTCCGGGATCGCGTAGGTCGAGGTGTTACTATACTACAAAAGTAAATTTTAATACTTCAAAATTATAGCTGGTCTAGAATTTGGATTGTTACTTATCTTAACCCTCTCGTCACCGAATTATGAAAAATCAGAGAAAACAAATCTGTCTAGCATTTAATGCATCTTAAATACTATAATAAATCATGCAAAAATATTTTTTCTAATGTCGATTAATATTTGTCGATTAATGTCGATAATAATAATTTTTCTAATAATAATTTCTGCATTTTGTCATGCTAAAATTAATTTAAAAGGATGCACATATTAGGTAAAGGCTGAAGAATAAGAAAAAACTATACTTACCTTAAAAAGAAAAAAAACAGTAAAAAAGCAGCGTAAATATTTTCTTAATTTTTCTCCTGAAACAATGAAGCGAAAACTGTAAAAAATGATCTAATTTGACGAGTACTGCAATCTAGGCACGATTTATGCATCTAGTTAAGAGCCATATTTACTTTCTACACTAATTAATGATATTGATATCACTGAAAGAAAAAAATACTAAATTCAATTGTTTTCTCTCTATATATTGCTATTTGAAATAGGAGCCTCATATGAGGTTCAGGGTGACGAGAGGGTTAAAAATTCCCTCCACGAATTGATCAGAAGTTCCTGACGATGGGTCACAACTTTCCCGACAGGGGGCACGTGCCCCCCACCGGAACCCTCGCTGGTACCAGCCTTGGATACGCCATTTCATATGTACCTTTATTATTGCATTATGTGTTAACTCATTTAGTACAACTGAAAAGATCTATTTGTTTTCTGTTTCTTTTTAACGGTTTATTCTATTTAATTTAAATCGTTAGTTTATGAAAATTACTATGAAAGCGACCACTGGCGCAACCACGAAGGGGGCTATTGGGGGCTAAAGCCCCCTCCCCTGAAGCTGGAGAGTTAGATCTGAAAAGCTTTAAAAACTGAAAATTGTCACTAATGAATCAAAATATTTTTTAATTTTTTATTTGTCTTCAAATTATTTCTAAAATGTTTTTAAAAAAGACGGTTTTTAAATAAATAGTTCAGTTGATGTATTAAGTACAGTTAAATCCTTTTACAACGTCATTGAAAAATCAGTATTTAAGACTCGATAACGAGAAACGAGTAACGTTGATAGCACAACACTAGTGAGTTATATTTTGTATATGTTAACAGCTATGCATTTAAAAAAAAATTTCATTCCACAAAATAATACGATTTTATTTTTTTAAAAACGTTCTCCACCTGTTACTCTCAGGTGCTTTTAAATGCTCCCGAAAAAAGAGGCAGCTGCTCCGGCATCGATTAAAGCTGCCAACTATGAACCCAGCGAATTCCCGAGCCTTAGAAATCTCCTGCGGAATCTAATTAAGGTCCTCGGCGAACACTTAGATTACCACTGTGCTTGCGATGTCAGTGCAGTGAAGTAGAAGAATTTAATTGGATTTTTCAATTTTAATTAGCATGCTAATGAAAACTTGATAAATATTGGTAAATATTTTGATGGCGACTAGGTAATGATTTTAATGGAACTTAATTATGTTATTAGACTTTCATTATTGCATTCGTCGCATTGAAACTGTAAATAGCGTTTTCAATGCTTTTCGAGTGTTACACAAAGCTATCGTCGTATGTATCAACAAAAGAATGTACACTATACCGAAACGAATAGATTATATAATACTTTTCAACAAAATAACATCAAAATTTCGCCAGCCCTACTCATTTGAAGAAATTTTATGAAAATAAGAGTAATACACGCACTGCAATTCTTAAAAAACATAAGGTTGAAACATAGCTTATGAGACAACAATGTCCGTAATATGTAAATAGATGTACAGAGTGTCCCAAACACACTGACCTGTGCTTTTATTGTCTAAGTACCAATCATAGACCATTACAGTTTATTACATTGTTTGGTTTAAAAAAAAAAAAAAAACGTGGAATTTTATGGTATCGCTGATTAAAATTTTTAGATGATTAAATGTAAAAAAAAAAAAAAAAAAAAAAAAAATGTAAATTTTTTATATGCACCCCCCCCCCATTAAAAAATTCCCTTTTAGTTTAATGGGCCCCATACATTAAATAGCTGATGTAAAAAGCTTCAGTTTTCATCATAAAAATGCTCAGAGATATGTTTAAACAAAGCTATTTAGAAACTACAATACCCAATAATAGCAAAAGTATTATATAATTATGCAGTCATTGTTTTCCTACATGATTTGTGTACGACTCGGGAAACGCGATCATCTGATGTAATTTTTTTCCTCTTCAAGAGCCACTGAGAGATGGTTTAAGTCAGCACATACTTATTTTCATATCTGCGACACATTTTAGGATAAAACGATGAAATTTGTGCAAGACCTGTTTAATGTATGGGGCACAATTTACTAAACAGGATTTTTTCTTTGTTTGTTTGTTTGTACGGGGGAATATGTAAAACTTTAAATTTTGTATTTATGTAGATTCAATCTACCGAAAATTATTATCGATATACCATAATTTCAGTACTTTTTTACCTAACTTTGCAATTTATTGTATATGTCCTTGATCAATATTTAAGGATAATAAGCTTATTTCAGTGTTTTACGGGATACCCTGTGTGTGTATATATATATATATATATATATATATGTAAAGAATGGGCCTTTACGCCATTCCTTGTTGAAATGACTGACACGACTTCATCGGGGTTCTAGGTTGAATAATTTATTTCAAAGTTCGGACAAAGGGCAGGAGTCAGGCCGGCGACCTTTTAGCCCCGGGGCTATCTTCGTACATCGCAGTCTAAAAGCTAAAGCTCGAAGCTCCTGCTAAGCTTCACGTTCCAAACTCCTAAAAGCTAAGCTGAGATCTCTAAAACTCCCAAAATTTCCGCGCTCTTGCTTAAATACTCCTTAGTTACTAGACCTGCTTTCAGGGTGCAGCACGATCACGAAGGCGTTACTCACACACGTAATTAGTTAACTAGATTGTCAATCAAGACATGAGAAACACCTGCTTACCCAGGAGTTCTAAAAGTGCGTTATGATGAAACCACAGGAAACTGAAGATAATGCTGAATCAACAATTTTCTCCTTATGGAACTTCAAAAAACGTCTCCGAGCGTAATATTTGTACGGCCGCGAAACAAACTTCACAGTAAAAGATTAAAGAAGGTTTTTTCGAATAACATTAAATTAAATTAGGTTAAATTAGCAAAGTTTTATTATTACACACACACACACACACACACACACACACACACATATATATATATATATATGCCATTCAAGTACTAAAATTGGAAGTGTTGGCCAATTTATTGTGGAAGTACCTAGTAGGCTGCCAACGCTACCCCCTAGGAAGGAAGGGCAATGTAATAACCAAGCCCAAACGGTGTAATCCGGGTAACTTTATCTGACACATGGTGATTGTACATTAATAATTTTTGATATAATTTAAAATTTTTACGACAATAGTAAGGATATACTTTTTATATTTTTTAAACATTTTTTTTAAATTATGATTTCTGAAACGTTTACGTTTAACATCCCTCGAACATCACTAAGATGTCTTACGAGCAGTATCACAGCGGCTGACTTGCAAGTTTTTTTTCTGGAAGATTACACATCATTATTTTCTTGCAGATTTTTTCGCATGGTTAAAGAAGATAATTGAGTTTTTTTATTTTTAAATTATCTAATAAAAATAGTGGTGGTTAATTTTTGAGGTAAAAACGTACGTTGGTAGTTATGTAGTATGGAATGGTTTACTTCTGCTCAGTGGCGGATTATTGGAAGTTTGTCGGGGGGTGGGCGGTTGGTTTGTCGGTGGGGGCGATTAGTTAGAAGATTGACATATACATCAATTTTATGGAAGTAAAATAGGATCTTTTACATTGATTTCTTATTTCTCGGTGGGGGCGGTCGCCCCCTCCGCCCCCCCCCCTTTAATCCGCCCTTGCTTCTGCTTATAATTTAGATAAGCACTACTTGTTACGTTTACGTGCTTTTAAATTAAAATATAGAAAAGCAGCAGCTGTAGTGACATTGATTAAACTTTTCACATGTATGAAGTTAACTTCGAGAGACTTATTAGTCCCTGTTGAAACTAATTAAGAGTTCTTGAGGAACATTTAGCTTTCACGTGCGATGTCCTTGAAAAGAATTAAAATTATTTAACTGGATAGCTCAGCTTAATTAGAATGTTAATAAGGTCTGCTCATCGAGAAATATTGATAAATACTAGTTAGGAGTTAGTTTGAAAAGTGAAATTTTATGAGACTGTGTATAGATTAAGAAAAATGCAATTGTAAACACAGTAAGTATAGCGAAATATAGTAGTAAATTTTTATAAAATTCGAATTTATTCTTTCAAAATTGTTTTAGTAAAAATACCGTTGATGTAATTAAAGTAGTTGATGCTTTAAAAAGATAATATTTTTAAAATTTCATTTAAAATAGTTTAGACAATAGTTACTTAGACTTAATGGTAAATCTTGTAATACATAATATACAAATACTACAAAATCTAATTTCCCTACATTTAAGTAATATTTTCAAATGACTAGATTTTTTTAATGATGTTTATTAAATAAAGATGAAAATTGTTATAATCCTTTTTCCTTTCTAAAAACACATGTAGAATTTTTAAATTCCTATAGTCCTTAATACATTTATCATGCTCCATGATTGATTCTAATACAGCTGTTCGTTTTAACATCTGCTTTTCTTTTTTACTTTTTGAATTTCAGAATGAATGTACGTGGATCTAACAAAATAAAAAGTATCCCTAATTAGTTGTGGTTTACGTCTTCTGCTATAAATGGCGGTAAAGTCTCAAAGAAGTGAAGGATCCTTAATTAGGAATCCAATTAAAAGGCAATAAGTGTAAACACATGACCCAAGTATAGACTATTATTACTTTGAACATAAATCATTTACCTTGATAGAGCTCAGAAAGCGTCTCGAGTTTGGTAGATTTAATTATGTGTCGTTGCAATCAGTGAGGGACACTTTTCCTCGCCGACTTCTGATTGTACGAAATATAGCGAAAGGCGTAATAGTGAGAGCTATGGGCGCCTATAGGAATTTTTCTGGGGGGGGGGAGGTTAAAAGAATTTTCTAAAGGGGTCACATTTCAAACTTTAAAAAAAATTAATTCTGGTTTTGCCATTTGTTTACACCATGAGACACAAACCTAAAACTCTAGAGGGGGAGAGTGCCCTACTTTGCCCCCCCCGCTTATGGACGCCCATGGAGAGAGCGTACTGAGATGGTTTGATGTCACAGCAGTTCCGCACTTTGTTTTAATTTACAATCCACAAAAATTTATTACTACTACACAATGGTTATCTAAACTATTGCCTCGTTCATAATTTATGTCTTCGGAAAAAGTCCATGATTGGTCTTTCTAAACTTCCTTAATCCGCCGTTTTGGTTAGATTCCAAAGCTAAGCGAACATTTGAAGACTTGCAATGACAAACAAAAACTAATCTCTGATTCTACATTTTGTAATAAAAATTTTTGTCACTTATTTCTCGGCGAAAGAAAAGTTGATCCTTCTTTCTTGCTATCACCGCTCGTTTCCTGCTACTTTTGTTCACCGGTACATGGCTAACTCCGATCTAGCCATGACCGGTAACAGCTAACCACAGACCAGGTAACTATATAGAATCAACAGAAGCCATCGCCATCTGGTGTCGGCTATAACCATGAATTCCCCTACAGTCGACATTTACATATTTAGTCAGAATCCTTGTGCGCAAGAAAGGAGTACATATACCTGTAGCTAAAGTGACCAGACGCCCTGCTTTTGGCGAGACAGTCCTGTTTTTTACCTATTCACCCGGTTTTTAACATGTCCTGCTGTCCCCACAGAACCTTAAAATGTCCTGCTTTTCCATTCCTGTCCCGCTAAAGTCCTGCTTTATGAAAAATAAGTAAATGTAAAATAAATTGAAAAAAATTAACATGAATATGCTTGTGTTGTTTACTAAGCTTTTGTTACTTGTATTTAACACCATTTTTTTTATTGATGAAAATGGCTGTTTTATAATATAATAGTACATACTTATAATCAATGGATGGTGATTCTATAGTTAATGTTAGAAAGTAAAGTATTTTGGAGAGTTATCCAAAAATTACCTATAAAGTTATTTAAAAAGTTTATATAATAGGCAGGCATGTATCCAGTAAAACACTTTGGAGGGGGGTCCAAACAGTAAAAAAAGGCATGAATTTTTCACAAAAAGATTATATCATCATTTTAGTAACAAAAATCAAAATTTCTGGGCTTGGTCCGGACCCCCTGAACCCTCTCACATTAAATACATCCTTGATAGTACGACTATTTTATTTGTATATTTTTTCAACACCTTTTCTTAAGAAAAGGATTTTTCTTTTTCTCAATCTTGGGATTGATTTTTACCCCTCCCGAATCTGTGGTTTAGAAATGTCCTGATTTTCGGTTCAGAAAAATGGTCACTTTACCTGTAGCAATTTGGAAGTTGCTTTAGCAAGTGCGTGGTTCATTGGCTACTGCATGGAATTGTTAGGCTCACGTCGTGTCTAAGGAAAATAAAACCACTGAGATCCATGAATAGTCTGAACTCAGCTAACTATCTCAATGGTATTCTTAGAGTACGTCCAAGGTAAATTAGAGGTCTTGAAAGTACGCAACAGTCTAAAATACATTCGGGGTTTAATGGTTTGGGGTGCATGGTGGTAATTGTTGCAGAGACAGTAAGATCTTGCACAATCTCTTGACTCTTGTCTCACTCTCCCTGTATCCCATTAGTTAAAAAAGACCGGTTTTTAAACAACTACACCAATCTGCGAGTTCATGAATCTCACCAATCATCTCATTTCACAAATCTGCGCGTTCCTTTTAATGATATTTTCCCTGAGACGGTACAAATAAACTGCATTCCCATCAACGATAATCGGTACGTGTGTTATATACAATGACAAAAGGCTCTTTGCAAATGTTTAGAAAGAGTAGAATAATTCAAGACGAACCAGACACACATAACTTTGTATTATCGTTTATTTTTCCATGAGCGGTTGCTTGCCTTTGCCTCTAATAAAGCCCGAGATTCTGGCTATTTCATTGTGGGCGGCCTACGTTATCTATTCTTGGTATTCCCTCTAATTTTGAGTCAGTTCCAGCTCAGAGACCTAGCACCTGGGATAGGTTCCTCCTGAGGTATCGTTTGAACATGGAGAACATTGGAGCCACGAACAAATTTTACGTGCTCCAGCTCCCATTACCGTAACGATCTCACAGAAGCCCAGCCGATAAGGGTTTTCAACCTCCCAAGCACTCTCCAGCCAGTGCTGCTTCACTTTTCGTGTTCTTATGGGAACGAAGCTTGGCGACTAGACCACTGCGGGATTCTGTGTATTATCGTAAATGTGTCATCGTACACCTGTTAAAATCCACTTGAAAAAATTGTCTTGCCACAATTCTCCAAAAAATGAAATTCGTACAAAAAAGCATTCGTACCAATTTAAAAACTTGTTACTATGAAAAGTCGATTCACAAAACGAAAATAGCAGTAGGTAGAATTTCATTATTTATTGAGAAATTGCTCTTGCTAATTTTTCGGTACATAAACTTAAATATTGAGATGAATAAAACTCAGCTACATCTATCTTCTAAAATTTTGTCACAGGAACTGGAAACTGCTTTAAATACTCGCGAGTGATTAGCATTTAACATGCACTACAGGCGGGTAATTAATAACTTTCACCGGTAATTTTTATAATGAGCAAAGAATGATAAAACGTTTTTCTTCTCATCTATCACATGAGACAAGTTCGAATCTTTTGGGGAGACAGATTAGGAAGTTAAGAATTTGCTGCACTACGCACAAGAAAGAAAAAAGATTTTTCAAAAACAGCGCCATCTGTGATCACGGAATACAAGCTAGAAAGAAAGCTTTTAATATGTTGAAATACAATATTAAGCCTTTATGGGGCCATTATTTTAGTTATAATACTTTAAAATTTAATTAATCATATTTTTGTTAATTAATTATGTTTACGGGGATTGAGATGAAGGAAATACGTTTAACTTATTACCGAAAATTAATCAAACTTTGAAAACCTTTTTTTTTTTGTGGGAAGTATGTTTCCCACCGTCCAGTGGGAGGTACTCAAAGGTAGGTCATCTCACGTTGCATTTATTTTTGCATTTATTTTTATATAGCACTGCATCATATTTATTAAACATAATTTGCAAATACAAAAATCTACTAAAGTAATTATAAATGAAATGCAATTTTTTATTTAAAAATGTAAGAATTTAAAAATACTACTTTCCACGAAATTTCAGAAAACAGGCATCAATACTTGTGCTTATCTGTGTTTATAAATAACCGAATTTATAAATTCCGTGTTTACAACTGCAAATAAACTCGATGAGAAATGATTAAATGAACGAACGCATAACTCACACTATGTTGGTTTCTCTTCTTGACCTCAGGCTAAAATTTACTGTTATCAAACATTTTGTAAACAAAATTTTGTAATTTTTCTTTTTCTTTAAAAAAAAGTTTTTAGCATATGGCAGCACAAATCACAGGAGAAAAGTGGCGAATAGTTTCCCATTAACATTTAAAAATAAGTGAAGTTAGAGTAAGAAGTACATTTCCCGTGACCATATAATGGTCTCAAGAAATAAGTAATGATTCAAAAGTTTGCTTTGCTGACAAGAATTAAGTATTGTTGCAGAACATTATTGCTTTTCCTGGGTTCGTCGTTCTAAAGTCCAGTTGGTGTAGAAAGTTCTAGTAAAAAGTCACTTGTCAGGATGGAACACAAACTTTATTGCTTCTAGAACTTAGTTGAACAATCAGTTGTATAAAATTCACAGGCACTAACGGACAGTAGCTCGTTTATAACAGTCCACTCAGTACCGAAGCTTTCAGAAATGCTGTTATTCTCACACAAAATAAAACACTTCCTCCGGTAAATATTCAGTGGAAATATTCAAGGGATAACACTAACAGTCCCTCAAGACTCAGCAATGAAGAATTTACACACAGCACTTTAAAAACAGCTTCGAAAACGCACGCGGAAACACCGTTTCTATCACAGAGCAAAGCGCCGTACTCCTCCGAAGCTCGGTTTACTCTCGACCAGAGCTCACTCACACTGAACTGGGGCCTCTGGCAGCTTGTATTTATAGTCGACGCAGGAGTTACAAGAAGCTTCCGGAAAAGTCTATTTCTCGGAGATTCCTCATAAAGCAGGAATTTTATTACGTCATAGATGAGAAATGTTAGGTTATTACGTGATTTTAATGCAGAAAAACCAACTTTCAGGCCCCATTGGGAAAATCGCGCCAAATGACCAAAATGTCGCCAAACTTGGCGACCGCCAAAATACCGCCAAATTTGGCGCCAAAAATAAGTCCCTAAAAGTTAAGTTACCGATGGTCTAGGACCAATATTTCTCGAGATTTCTAGAAACTGCATACAATTGAATGGGAAACCAAAACCTCCGTATCTCCGGTTCTAGCGGACCAATTTTGATGCAACAAAAAGCAAAATTAAACTATTCGAAGCGCAGAATACGAATTTAGAACTATTTTAAGCCCCAGAGCAGCGGGTTGCCCCGAAAATTCGTAACAGTATTGTTACGGTTTTTGAGAGTAAATAATAATGAGAAATAGTAATTTCAGCCGAAGTCTAGAACCAGCCCTAAGTATTATGTAGTATCCTAGGGGCCAAGGCCCCCAGACTCGCTACACTCGCTTTTCGTATGAGGCATTCGGCCCCTAATCAGGCTTATTCGTAAAAAAGACATAATTTCAACAGACAAAACCCGAAGATTGGATCAGATTGAATGTTACTGAGCTACGCATTGCTTGATTCTTGCATGTTCATTGGTACATAAAAATTTAAACTTCACACTACAGTAGACTCCCTTCCCCTCATAACACGGAAGATATTTTGTTATGGGAATCCGTGTTGTACGGGTCCTGAGCTATACTACACCTGGAGTGCGGACTCCGCTTATAATCACTGGAAAAATTATTTGCACTCTTCAGAAACACAATGATTTTTAATGTTGCCATTCAAAAGTTATATTAATTAGGAGCTAAAGCATAATAAAATCAGAACATCTGTTTCAGCTGTATTTTTAATAATGTAAAACCTATTGGACACCCTTCGAATTTGCCACCCATTGCGATTTTTCATTATTTGGCGACTTGCGTACATGTAAAGTTAATAAAAGCTACGGAACGGATAGGATAGCTTGCCACCAATGGCGACTTTTCATTATTTGGCGATTTACACATGCTCACAACCTATAATTACTGTTCATGTAAGGTTACCGGAAAACCGTTATCCATATTTTCATTTACATAATCGTTTGCAGATTGGCATACTTAGCACCACGAATTATACCATCTCGTCGCGCTAGCAAATATCCAAAGTGTACTGTAACTGCTATAATGGCATAGTTAACGCCGCCAAATATTTCTACTGGCAGCAAATAATCCAGCTGGACGAGAACCGGCTTTAAAATAATCTGCATTTTAATTATTTTTCATTTTCAAGATATTAGTTATTCTGTTTTGGAAAAACGAATAATCGCTAATTCTAAACTCCTGTTGTCTAAGCGAACTTACTATTTGAAAATTGTCAACTTTGTGTAACACATTTTGAGTTACTTATTTCATATAGTTTTTATTTTGGCGTAAAATGGGCGTAATTCTAACTCATGTTTGTCAATTTCACGCGATTCTAGATACTTGGAAACGCTTTGTTGCAAAGGAATGAATGATTTTATGCCAAATCTGGCAACTATTCGGTTTATTTTTTCAGTTTTTTATTAATATCTTCTAAAATAATTCGATTTTCGAAATTTAAATCAACTTAGCAGGTTCCTCGGAATTTTTCGAATCTGTGGGCACCTTAGTCGAAACTCAAATCCCCACGGTTTAAGAGGAGATACGCTGACAAGCTTTTGACAGCGGCGGCGACAGCGGCCTTTTTTTAGAATAGAGAGATATTGGAGGCTGGTACGGAAAGCAATGCCATTATTCTGAAGATATATGAAGTTTGTAAAGTATCTGTTCGACAACAGAGGATTTTCCAAAACTCTTAACCAAGGAGGGTAGTGAATAAAAGAGATAGTCATAAAATTCTTGCTGCAAAATGTAACACACTCGAATTCTTAAAAATCATTTATAGGCCGTCTGAAATTCTTCCACCTAGGAAAGTAGGTGGTCATCCTCAACTTTACTATCATATCGTTCATGGAAGAAAGAAAAGAACAGTTATCTCTGTAATCCTGGGGCCGTGGTAGCCCAGTGGATAAGGCGTTGGACTCGTAACCGGAAGGTTGTGGCGATTTCACACATACATGTAAAGTTAATACGCTGGGTTCGATACCGGCGTACCACTAAAGACCACCGTGTACATGCGGTGTACGTGCACCTTAAATCGGTGGTTCCGAAAGTCCTCTCGGCGGTCTCTAGCAGTTTCCGAGGGGGGCCAATATTCAGAAGTCACCCCCCCACCTTCTGCTGAGGTTCCAAATTGTGGCGGGAAATTCCGGGAAGGACGTATATGTAGCTCTAAGCGACACATTCAGTGACGCGAGCTGTCTTCTACTGGCAAATAAATATCTCTGTAATCCTTTTTTTTAAATGTGACAAATATTATTCATTTCATAGGCACAACTCATTTGTCTCAAAAATTCATTTGTTGAAATCCATAAGAAAACATATCTTTCTGTAACCTAGTAAATGACTCTTAACTTTTGGAAAATATTAAAAAGTTTATTAGTTACGAACCTGTAGCACTGCTTACTCCCGTAAGCTTTTGGCATTTAAGTAATCTTAACGGGATAAAATGGAAATAACCTTTATCCTCAAAATCTTCTCCCTTTTTCTAAACCGTTGGCCAGTGTATGATCTCTTTCTGAGTGACTTTTATTAATTTATGGCCGGCACCCTCCGTCACGGCTTTATCTGAAACAGAGGCCATGAATAGATAAAGCCCTTTACAGAAAATGTTTTGCTAGGTGAATTTGGTGCTCACGTATTTTTACCCCATGGGAGATGCATTCGCTTTTCGAATGAAGAAAATAGATAACCTCAGATCGTAGCACGTTTTAAAAATAGATCTCTAGTTTAATATACATGTTTTAAACTTTAGACGTTTGTACTGCTTCAAGGGTGCTCTGTTCAAGTACAGTGCAGTTATAGTTAAACATCCCTTATAAATAGCATTGTGTGGATAAAAAAAAAATTGGTGAGCAGATTGACTCCGAATTTGGCATTTACAAAGCTAGGAACTTTTACGCTTTATTTATTTATTCATTTATTTCGTTTTTTGAAGATAAACCACCACAACTTTCAGAAAGCTGAATTTTACATAATACATTTAAGTAAGCTTAATAGGTGTTGGTGGTCAAATCTCAGGAAAACTATCTCCTGTTGTAACTCCATAATTCTAAACGAGTCCACTATAGAAAATAAAAATTTAAGATTTCCTTTAACCGAGTAACTACAATTGTTTACAGTTGTATCTCTTGTTTTGAATTGCCCTTTGAATATGAATTGTATTGTATTTTTGTGTTACTCAAGTATCCACATTTTTACACACTCTTGTATCTTTATTATTATGCCCCCCCCCTTTTCTTTTTTGTATTGCATTTTTATGTTTATTCTGCTCAGTTTTAATTAACTATATTTCCTGCTAATATAATTTATTACGAGCGGAGTTGAGGGCCCAGTACCCAAGCACTCTGAGAAAAGTATTAGAAGTCTAGAAGTCTTAACACGAGTTGTGACACGAACATAAAAAGTGCATAATTATCCGAAAAAAGCTGAAAAACTGTCAGCTATGTATTTTCACATTACATGATACACGCTCGATTGCTGTCAAAGCGTTTAGTTAAATATCGAACACTGGCGTTTTCCATGGGGAAAAGTAAATTCAGATTAAGAAATGAGCCGATTCTGCTAATAAATGTTCAAAAGGGTTCAAATTGTTTGTAAATTTTGAATTAGCCTTTTCCTTTCATAAATTAGATTTTACTGGGTGACAAAGCGTCACCTAGTGAACATTTCTTGAACTACATTTTTTAAAACATGGGCGCCTCCCGTGCACACTCTATTTGTCAATGCAGGTGTAAATCTGCTCACTCGTTTCTGATGCAGAATGTAGTTAACAGGGGAAGTTTAATTAATATCATTCTGTATATTAGTAAGTTAATGGAAAAGCGACTGGCAGCACGGTTGCCAAAGAACGTCGGTTCTGTTTTGTCTGCTTTCAGTATCCGAACAGTATCGGTAACTTTACTAATTCGAGACTTGCTACTGTCCTCTAAAGGCTACATATTTATGTGAAGATGCTTTTAAAAGTTGTAGTAATGTTTTTTTTTCCGGTGCTAGTTTCGAAAATGGGAATTAAGATTTTTTTTTAAAGTGAAATTTAAAGAAGTGCATTTAATTAGTTGCGAATGTTAACTGAAACACAGAGTGGTAACGAAAGTAAAATTTAACGGCAAATAATTAATTAAAGCCAAATATAGTAATACAAATACAGATCATCGGGCGTTTCGTGAAAATATACTTTTTCCATGAGGAAGCCTCTGACAAAAATCAGTTTGGTGGAAGCGATTCAAAAAGAAGCAAAGAGAAAAACACACAGAAATTTCCCGTTCCGTGAATGAAGTTTCCGAAATTTTAAATTTTCGTCTTCTTTACACGCAAATTGAATTATTTTAATCTATTCATCATAAAATGAATACTTTTCTGGAGGCTAGAATTATTGGAAAATTTGTGCTTTGATTTAAAATGTGTAACAAACATGGTTTAAACTAAATTCTTGCTGCTGTCAAACAAGTTTTACTTCTATAAAAACTAAAGTAAGTGGTGACTGCACGCTGGCGATTGAACGAGGATGAACGACGACATAACCAACTTCAATATAGTAGCGAAACTGGATGCTTTACAAAGAAATAAGTAGTTCATTAAAGCTTAGCATTGATTAAATTACTCATAAGAATGCATTTGTCTTGAGATATCACAAAAATAAGATGCTGTTCATCTATCACTAGATAAAATTAATCACTGTAGTCACTGTTACTAAAATGCGAAATAGTGTTCGCCCTTCTCGACCGTTTGACTAATTTCAAACGTCAATCGACCCTGCGAAAAATTATGTACTGGTGGTTCTTTCGTTTCGTCGGTCATGGAATGAGGTAGCGATAGTAATGGTCTCTTATAGTTATTTTAGTCTGGTGTTACGTTGGTTTTATGTTCTTATATATTAACCCACAATTTTATGCCAGATTTTCACGGAGTATAGTTTGGGGACTAATAGCATGATACCATAACGAAATAACACGACATAACATGGAGAAATTTTCCATTATTTTGAGAGATCCTACTATGGGCACACATACCTATGAGCAGGGGTGTGCCATGCCCTCCACCCCATCTGTCAGGAAAAAATAGATTATTCTAATAATTTACATACTAGTACAACGTAGATGTTATTCAACAATAAAATATAGTATTTTTCTGAGACAGAATCCCAAAATTTTCCCCCTCTAAAAACAGTCATATGGGCGGCCATGACTATTACCGTTCTGTAATAAATGTAAATTTAATAATTTTTAATACTTTATATAAATTTAACACTTTATACAATTAGCTTGGTTTTTTTAGTGATTGATTTAGGAGAAAAAAATAATCCGGAGTTTACCATCATTTTTCAAAAATTCAGTTCGATCACGTAAAATGCTAATTCAAAAATTAAATCTTATCACATTTCTAAATATCCGTGTAATAAAAAATTCACGAAAATTTTCTTTGAAATACTGTAATTTTTTGCCTCTTTTAAATTAAATTTGTAATTGTAGACAATTTTACTTTCACTTAAAAACCGGCATGCACATAAATGTTTTTATATGTTGCAAGTTATGAGTAGAAAGGAAGCATCACTGTAAGTCTGTGAAGAAAAATTCATCAAAATTTCTTTAGTCTCCCATGTACGCAGGTTGGTTTATACGTTTCCCCTCGATTACGCCAAGACCAACCTACAATTTTACATGCTGTCGTTACAGAACTTAATTGTGAAATCCTACAAAAGCGTGTGTGCATATTAAATTTTCATAGCTATTTGTTTTCGCTTAACTGAAATTATCTTTAGAAATTGAAAAAAAAAGATATTTATGCAAGTTAAAGAACTTTTAAGGTATCTGCGTACGTGTGGAGCACTTAAAAAAAAAAAATGCAAAATTTTGATGTGGTTCATGCATTTTTATTTGAAAATACCATAAAAAATGACAAAAACAATAATTTATTTTACAAAAGTTCCATTACTTTTTCAAAAAATTGCATTTTTGAAGAAAAATTTAGCAACATTTCATACTTACGCCAACTGCTGCATACTGCATTCTTCTCAATACTTAGTAACTTCCTTCGCACAGTATACTCCTACAACACTTTTCTCTGCTTTGTACCAAACGTTTTATTGTATTTAAAAAATTCACTGAAATATGGCCAATTATGTACAAAGACGTTGAAATTTTTAAGAAAAAATTCAATTTTTTCCTAAAAGTACCTGTGAATTTATTAATTTCATACCTATAACTTAACTTTTGCTACAAGACGTACTTTATTATCAATAGAATGTTTGTGAAAAGTTTTATTAAGATATCTTTAAAATTTTAGAGTAGTTACTGTTTTCGTGACGCAAGGTAACAAAAAACACAATTTTATAGAAAACGCGTTTAAGGATTTTATTTAGGCATCCATGTTCAACTAGAAGGGACATTCTAACAGCTGTATCTTCCTATCTATTCGAGATAGAAACAAAAGTATCACAGTTTTAGAATCTTAAGAACATGCTCTTTCAAATAAAATAATAAAACAAAAAAATTTCTTTTTTGCAAAAATGGCTTTTTAGACCTAGGCAGATACCTTAAATAGAATATATTTGTTTTGTATAATAATGATAGTGTATGTAATTTCACCTGTTTTTTCTTTAATGATTGTAAAATGCGTGAATAAGTTCTTTTGTTGATTTTACGTATCTGTAAACTTATTTACACAACCAAACGATTAAAATCTTGTGTAATCTGCGGTAGATTCCAAGAGTACCCAGATATCGCAAACCATAACCCGCTTTCACGGAAACCAGCCCGCACATTGGAAAGCTTCGAGTTCGAACGCTACCTGACCTGACATCATCGGCGGAGAAGATCCCTTCATTGGAATATGGTTGGATTGATTTTCAAACCCAATTTCATGAGACTTACACCAAGACCCAATTTCATGACGCTACTTACCAAGCCACTAAGTCGTTCGGTCTAAAGAACTAAAGATACGCAGGCAATCTGAAGAGTTGTATGCAAAACGCCGTTGCCACGACGAGATATGTTTGCAAAGGTCTTGCTAATATTTAACCCACTTCCAACTGAGATAAAATTATGAAACTTGGTGGGTGCTTATAGATGTTGTCACGAGGTATCTTTTTATATTTGGTTGCAGTCTTTCCGACCAATAGTTCGCGAGTTATAGCCATTTGATGGATCGATGGATGGGATTGATTTTCAAACCCAATTTCTTGAGACTTACGCCAAGGCCCAATTTCATGACGCCACTTACCAAGCCGTAAGTCGTCCGGACTTACGCACATTTTTCTTCACTTTCTCGTTTTTAGAATATTCAACTAGATTTTATAGAAGTTAGTTTTGTAAATGTTCATTATCAAGGTCAGGAGGGTCTATTAGGAAATGATGTCAAAATATGCAGTATTTCTACAATTCTAAGGGCAGATGGGGAAAAACGGAAAATGCTATCTACTGCGGTTGAAACTTTATGTATGTGAAATATAATACAGCATAAACTTTAAAAGAATATAGACAACATTTGTTACGTTTAAGCATTGCAAAAAAGAAAGCAACTTTAAGAGATGCAGTTTTAACACCAAGTAATAATGAAGAATCAAGCTTGCATTAACTTGTTGATTCTCTGATTGACTTGCTGAGAAACACCATATATAATCTGATGAACATGATGATATAACTCTAAGAAACAGGATATATAAGCTGGAACGCAAAAGCAAATGGCCAATACTTTTGCATGCAGTCTGTACACGTGATCCACTGAAATAATCTTTAAAGGTTTAGTTCGAAAGCTGTCCGAAAGGTGGCACTGTGCATGAACAACATGTGAATTCAGCTGAAAAAATGATCCAATTAGTTTATAGATGTTCAAAAGCTATTGAATAAGATAGTGTTCGTATATTTCGAGTTAGTCATGTATATTGCTTAATTTTCGGCTTTATGGAGCAGAGCCCGGCCTGGAGACTATCTTTTTGAAGTACATACAAAAAAAAACTTCTTTCATCACATCTCATGCTTTTTTTATTTCGTATTAAATGAGGCTATAAAAGAGAATAAAGACTGCTTTTTTGTTTCTAAGTGGGAAGGGAGAAAAGTTTGTAAATGGAAATTACAAGTAATAGGCTATCCAATTATTTGTGAGTGTAAATTGAAACATGGAGTAGTAGTAAAACTTTTACTGAAAATTAATTTAAGATTGAAATGTCTCATTATATGACGAGCAGTATTTCCAAGCACTCCTTCGCCTCCGACATTCAATACGGTGCAGTTAACACCTTCTAGGTATAGAGAGCCTTACAACTGAATCTTTGACTACTTCATCACTAGTTAATCTTAAATGGCGTAATCACAGTTTATTTTCATAAAATAAAACTATTTTAAATTTCCGGAAAATTTTCTTATGCATAAAATATTTTAATGAATTAAGATAAAAGAAATTATTTTTACTACAAATGGCAAATTTAACCATCACTGATATTTAATATGATACAGAAAAAGGCCTTAATAAATTGTTTTCTATCAGAAAGGTCTTTTTATTTTTTATCTTTAAATTAAGATGTTTTCTAATATTCGCAGCAACCACCAGAAATTTTAAATAGTTCTATTTTTTTTTAAGTTAAAACTGTGCTGCCTCTAAATAATTGGTGGTGACATCCTATCTTCAAATATTAGGCCTTTTATATTTTGAAGATGTTGCTGTAACCTACAGTTCTGATGTTATCGTAAGATTTCTGCAACAAATTTACATAAAACAAGCTTAAGCTCTTTGACCGAATTTTAATTTCAAATAAGACTGTTTGAAATTTCTTTTGGAAAATCTTCAGGTAAAATTGGAAGAGTTGGCACACCACCTCGTAGATAAAGAAGGCCTGATAATAGAAACTTTTACGTCATCACTAGGTCCACTAGAATGACGTCATCACGCATTTATTTTCGAAAAGTAAAACTATTCAAAGTTTGTGGTGAATTTACTCCCGTATAAAACATTTTAATAGTTTAAGATATAAAATTTAATTTTACGACAAATGGGAAATTTTAACGATCACTAATTACATAATATGGTATAGAAATAGATCATAATAAATAATTTTTTATCAGAAAGGTATTTTATTTTTTATATTTAACTTAAGATATTTTGTAAAATTTGCATCATTCACCAGAAATTTGAAACAGTTTTACTTTGTGAAAGGAAAAATGAGATGACGTCATGTTAGAAGACCTGGTGATAACGTAAAAAGTTCTGTTCTCAGGCCTTGTATGTCTAGGAGGTGGTGGTTAGCAGCTGTGTAATCAGCCTACTACGTATCTTCATCTTTTCAATAAAAACGTTATACAAAAAGAGGTCTATTTAAAATCCAATTTTTTTACATGAAATTTCTAACATGAAATGTTTCTTAGTAATATTTTGTTTGTTTGTTTCAAAGTTGATCAATAAACTTTCAAATTTGGGCATCTCGTGTAATCAAAGAGTTCAATAGGGACAATTATATTGAAAATTTCATAAATATGTAAAATGAATTAATGAATGAATGTACATGCATATTCCCTAAACCTCCTCAAAATGTTACATTTTACGGAGATAGAGATGCGTTAAACATTAGTACAAGCAATAAAGAGTTATATATTTTTTCTGTGACAGTCAGAGCCTAAAATATCGTTGTGGTTAGCATAGTTTCCACATTTATATGCACTGGAATCTGTAACACTTCCATGAATTTGAAAGTTTGGAAGGTGTAACTGGTAAAATGCGAAGTTAGAAATAGCCTTTTAAAATACAAACCTATCGTGTTTTCGAAAAGGCGCATTATAGTGTTTCGGTTAGTCTTAACGATTCATAATTTATAGCCTCGGCATATGATAAGCAATCCATCCTCCGGCCATGTGTTATAAATTACTACAAGAGTAACTTTTACTGATGGTATAAGAAAATATAGGACTATCGGGTAAAATATGATGTGTGGTAAAATGTGATACTGTTACAGTTCCATGTGATACTGTTACAGTACTTGACATTGGTAGTGATTCAGATTTTCCAAAACTTCTAAGACTGATATAGGTTCGAAGACGATTTTAAAAATTCGAATTTTTTATCCCCTTTATCAATTCATTCAAAAATTCTATACGTAATAGAATGCAATGAACCTTGAACAGAAAACCTGTTACTCCTGAAATTATTTTGATTTTGTTAGTAATTAACTAAGTTTAAAATTATCAAAAATAAGATAATGTTTTAATTTTGATTCTACGTAAATTGAAGCAGCACTGTGAATATATACTTTAGTTCAGATAGTCAAGTAATTTATATTTAGTGTATTCCTATCCTGGTTATGCAGTGGCTAAAGAAACATTCTACCGTATCATAAGTCCGAGCTAGATTCCCTGCTTGAGCTTGGGGTCAGTTCATCCGTCCCTTCGTAAGAGAGAACATTGGTCCACCTATTAAGTACCTCCATTATTATGATATCGAATGACCAATACTTTCGAAATTTCAATTGATCTGAAATTTTCAACGTGCCCGGTTGGGCATTTTTTCAAAAGTAATATTTAATAAATTTTCTAATGCCCGCCGATGATCCATAAGCTAGGATGTACTTGTGTGTTGCAATAAATGCTTCCTTTTTATTTTTCAAATTTATTTTACATCTTTGAAGATAAAGCTTGTTTTTAGACACTTTTTTATTTTATGTTTACTTTGAAATGTGTCTAAAAGATTTCTTTCCGTAATCCTCGAATTCGGTTATTCAACTACATTCACCGAACCTTGTCGCTCAATTCCTACAATTTTTACACCGTGTGCACTCAGACCCGACTCAATGGCATTTCACAGTCGAGCTTTCTTGATTACAAAGAAAGACTTTAACTAATCAACTGCGTCATCGAGCTTCTATTTCTAAAACAGAATATTATTTTTTAATTTCTGGTAGTTAAAACATTCTGATTGATTTTACAGACATAAATTTTCTAAATTGTTAGGTTGTGTATTACGACCAATTATCTACACATGGGATCTAAGCCGAGGGGTTGAGCGTCCACCATGGGCTCTAAGGGACACTAACTCAAATATACGCTAAGTTTCGGAGGAAACCAGGTCATCGGAGACGACATGGTTTTCAACCAGGCACCTTCCGTCTCCCAGTTCAGAGAGAGCTATGCGCTCGACCACTGATAGAGTTTTCTAAAATGTTAATTATTTCAATAGTATGCAGTGCTCCTAAAAACTCTAACGACACACACACACACACAAACAATTTAATCTATCAAGATTAAAATTTCTCTGCTGTCAAATGTCATGAAATATTAATATTAAGAGGCCTCTCTACTCACGGAAAAAATCACAAACGGTGGCTTCCTCTGAGAAGCTCTGGAAATTGGGAAAGAGGGGATAGCAATCTGTGACAGTTTTATTACTCTCTTGACCACACCTCTAGTCTTCATTTTACAGAAGACCCCAGGGGGCACACACAACAACCCATGTTCCCTCCTAGTTGTTTGAAAATAAGCTATTCATTATCACTTCCGTTTGAGAACTTGGACTGTACGGGATTTTTTCCTTTTTTTTTCCTTTTACTATAAAAAAGAGTAGTTTAAATGTTCTAAATATCACTTTGTTTGAAATGATTTTAAAATACTGAATATACACAAACACGACTCCGTAAAAATGTATATTTATGGAGGGATGTTTAATATATACTGTAGTATCAAAATATAATGTATATTATATTTTGATATAGCAAAGTATTCTTTCTTATATATAATTTTTTATACAGTAAAGTATTTTTTCAAATTATATTTATTCATGAAAACAATAATAATAATAATAAAATATTCAAAGTAACAATATTATGATTTGTGTGTGCATACATTAAAATGCTGAATAAAATTTCCATTAGAAGTCAAATTAAGTAACATAAAAATATTACACATTATCTGCAATTCTGTTAGACAAAAAATAGCGTTTTTTTTTTCCCATTTTTAATACGCATTCGTGTTTCATTTCAGAAATTGAAATGTGAAAATACAAGATTTTTAATAGCTCTTTTATTCAACAAGATAATATAAAGGTCATTACAAGAGACAATTAGATAATTTACGATATCAATTATACCTCCATCCTCTCTCCTTCGAAAAATAAAAAATAAAAATAAATAAATAAAAAGAGAGAGGGGGAGGGGGGGTTGGGGAGACAGAAAAGAGAGAGAGAACGAAAAGAAAAAAAAAAACACAACTATTGATCGAACAAAACGCACCGCCCCCCGCCCCCAAGAAAAAGAAATTAATGTAAAAGATCCTATTTTACTTCCATAAAATATATGTATTTGTCAATCTTCTAACTAACCGCCCCCACAGACAAACTAATTGCTCCCCCCCCCTCCGATAAACTTGTATTAATCCGCCACTGACAAAACGATCTTTCTGTGGTTGCTATTTCATAAAAACAGTGGTCTAAAGAGATAAGTAATAAACGGTATAGGCACATTTTAGATTACGTATTTGGCAGTAAAATTATAATTATGAAAAATAACAAACTCAATTTTCAAATCAAATACTTTCAAAAAGAAATAATTATTAATTTTAAAAATCTGATAAACACTACAAATTATACATAATTTTATCACAAATTAAGGTAATGAAAAGAAATTGCGCCCAAAAATTTCTATACTGATTACAAAATTAACACTCAAATATTTCCTTCTGAAAGGAAATATAGGGACAACTAATTCACAGCATGACTTATTTTTAATACTGTTGTGCTTTCATCAGTCTTTTTTTCCCCCTGTTCTCGATTTTTATATTTTCCCTATATTAATTTCCATCATTATTGTCTAAATACCAAACTCAGTTTTTCAAATCGAATGCTAAAAAAAAAAAAAAAAAAAAAAAAATTAAAATCAAATAAACAAGTTGTACTATGCAAAAGAACTATTTATCACAAACCAATGAAAAGGAATTGCGCACAAAAATTATTATAAAGGTTGCAAAACTGACAGTTAAAAATTTCTTTCTGAAAGAAAATATAAAATTATATAGACAACTAATTCACAGCATGACTGAATATTTATTTTTAATGCTATTGCACTTCGGGATTGTTATTTTCCGAGCATGTACCATGTAAGAAAAGTATTGTAATCATGAAAAAATTTGGCTGCGAGATTTTGGTGTATTGACACGCTTTGAGGTCTTCTGAATTCAGTTATGCTGTTTTTTACGAGATGTGTGTGTGAACACGATAGCTCCTAAACGGAGCATTAGATTGAGCTCAAATTGGGTATATGTGTTATAAACCACCGTTACAAGACCGGTATTGATTTTGGTGTATATAGGACTTATAGTTAGTTTTTCTACAGGGCTAAAGATTTCTTTTAGATTATGGCCTATGGGGGGAAATTCTTGAAAGTGCGCTAGCGTTTAAACGGTTCATTAGATTGAGCTCAAATTGGGTATATATGTTATAAACCACTATCATAAGACCGATATTGATTTTGGTGCGTATAGGACTTATAGTTTTTCTACAGGGCTACGGCAAAGATTTCTTTTACATTATGACATACGGGGAGAAATTCTTGAATGTGCGCAAGCGTTTCAACGGTGCATTCGATTGAGCTTCAATTTAGTATATATGTTTGAATGATTCATCGATTAAAATTTATTTACATGCTTGGTAATGATCTTAATCGTAAGTGTTCGGAAAGTCGAGTGGAGTCACTACAGTTTTTTTTTTTTTTTTTTTTTTTTTTTTTGTTCTCTATATTTAATTGGTGTATAGCAGGGTTGTCCAACATATTGCCCGCCGATTGTTTGAATCCTGCCCACTTACTACTTTTTGAAAATCGCAGAAACAGTCTAGCAATCCGTTTTAGTAGTATTTCAAGTGGAAAAGCAAGTAGTTCCAAGAAATGCTGTGGAGAAGAAACTTAAATTTTGAGAATGCTACTAAGATCAGTTTTTGATTGTCCACCGTGAAAACGAGATCTAGGTTTCTTCTGACCGAGGAACATCTTGTAGGAATTTTGCGTTAGCTATGTCAAGTGTACAGGCAGACATTGACTATTTGTTAAGCAAAAGTAATGCCAACCCTCACATAATTCTATATTTGGATGTAATGAAAATAAATGCGGTAAAAAAAACAGGGTTTCTACAGACCGGGAAAGTCAGGGATTTGGGAAAAAAGTCAGGGAAATTTGAAGAAATTGAAGAAAGGTCAGGGAAATGCAAGAATATGCGGCAAAATCAAGAAAATACGAGCAATTCGAACCTAATTGTAGAAATTGTTTTATTTTCATTTTCTTATTTAACCTTATAAATAATTTTAAAATCTGTCCTTTATGAACATATCTTCTTCAGTTGAAATATGCTTAATTTGATCCTAAATTATTATCAAACATGGTTTTTGTTAGAATCCAGTGATGTCAAAAAATATTTTTGTGTATATTGATTTTATTATTATTATTATTTGTAAAAAAGGGGCAAAATATATAAAAAGTTATTAATTAAAGGATGTAAAATTAAAAATAGAAACGCAAAATTCAGGAAAGCACGCTATTTAAAAAGTCAGGGAAAAGCATGATAGATGTCAGGGAAAAGTCAGAGAAGCAAAAGCTGTGAAATCCGTAGAAACCCTGTAAAAAAAATGTAAGAAATTTTAATACCCAATTTTACGAATTATTTGTAATGTGTTTATTTTGTAGAACTCGTAAGGAAGGATTTATGATCACCACTTTAACGTCTTATCCTCAACTAGCATCCTCTTAATTTTTGACTGGATTAAAAAATTGTGTTTTCCAAAAGTAAAATACGACCCTGTGGACTATCAACTACATCGTTTCATAGAACTCCGTAAACATAAAACACAGTATTTACAGTACATAAAAATACACTTATTTACATTGCATGTGCTGAGAAAAAAAAATCAAACAAAACCTTAGGGAAAAAAAAAAAAAAAAAAAAAAAAAAGCCGCTATTCTGGTTTAAATTCCGAAGATAACTATGCTACCAATAAGTTGTAAACAAATAACATAAATCAAGGGTGCTCATTTCACATCAGCTGTTTGTAATGTATAACATACAATAAATGAATTAGATTAAAAAATGAGTTTTCCAAAAGTAAAATATGATTCTCTGAACCAGTGGCGTATGCAAGGGGGGGGGGGTTCAAACCCCCTTGCCAAAAATTTTTTAATAAAATGTCCATAAATTTTCAATTTTCAACTTAACTATTACGCATTTTAACACAAAGTTATGGCTATAACCCCCCCCCCTTGAAGGAAGTCTGCATACGCCACTGCTGTGAACTATCAACTGCATCATTTCATAGAACTCCGTATTAGACACTCACATAAAGCGCAGTATTTACAGTACATAAAAAATACACTTATTTACATTGCATTTTCTGAAAGAAAAAAATACCATACAATACCATACCAATAAAAAAAAAAAAGGCTATAAATGGTTTTAATTTCATTTCTTATTTATTTTTTTTAATCTTTTTTATCTTCATTATGTTTAATTGCGTCAATAATGTAAGAAGGATTTCTGAATCGAAGAGACAGTTTGTAAGGTGGATCAATGAGCTCCGGGAGAATGCACACTGCTCAAAGCAAATATTCGACAGACTTGAGAGCAGTAAAATAACAACACTTGTTACTACAAAAGGCACTGAGCCAGATGATTTTACAGATACACAGAAACGAAAGTTGAAATGTGAAGAGAATGTTTATGGAGGCACTGGGGTGGGAAGTGAGGACACCACAGGGGGTCAATGGGTCAATATACGCCCACCTCATCCATAACCGCAACTAATGGTTACCAAAGTGGGGGGATGAAATTCGCGTTGAAATCATACATTTCATAGCATATAACATTTACATTTAATTGAAAATAACGAAAAGTTGTCATTGAAAAAACACGAAAAAAGCATGTAAAAATAGTGAGATGACTATACAATGACTTACGCGAGTTAAAATTTTGCTAAAGAGCGGGATTTTGAAATAACGGATCGTCAAACATGAAAATAACGGTTTTAAAATTTGTGTTGCTTTTCAGATTGCTATAAAATCTCTTTCGCCTTAATTAACCCAAATTTGATTCACGCAATACCTGCGAACAGTTCTCAAGATTCACACAAGAAAATTTCATGTAAAAATACCAAATACTTTCCGAGAAAAATTATTAGGCGTTAAGGCACTTTTCTTCATAGGAAAGCATTGGGACGTGAATCTCCGCAAGCCGAGTAGAGAGGCCTCTTAAGTGTAAGAAAGTAGACAACATTTGTTTCTTTTAAGAACTTAAAAATTATAATTGGGAAAAAATAATAACCAAGCTCAATAAAAGAAACATTCTGATTGGTATCTCTAATACCAAGTGATATTGAAGAACAGAATAATGTGTCTGTGTGTGTAGTAAGAGATTAGAAAATACAAATAACTAACTTATAGCAGAAAAAGGAATTCAAAAAATATTGAAAAATGATTTGTATTGCTTTACAGATATTTTTAAAATAAAATTTGACATTTTTAAAACGTTAAAAAAAAGCATTCCCCCCCCCTTTAGATGAATCCTTGATATATAAATAGTTTTATTAAGTATTATTGGTAGTAACAGAAGGTTTTTAAAGTTTATTAGTGATAATAACTTCTAGAAAGGTAACTTTGCTGAAACAACAAAAGGTCTATTTAGTCTATAAAAGAATTTCTTTCTTTCTTTTTTTTTTTTGTTTCAGTCAAACATTTTTTAAGAAATTCATTCCCATCTCATACAAGGATGACGCTAAAACATTTGCGCATATGTGCCATGTTTAGCTACCTATCTATAAAAAAGAACAACGCAGTTAGAAAAAAAAAATGTACTAGTTGAAAAACTAATCTAAAAAATATCTATTAATTAAACGAAGATATGCTCATTGTAGATGCCTTACTTCGTGAAAGCTTTTAAATATACCTCTCTGGCTTTTAGATGTCCACATTATTTAAGTGGTATTATACTGTTTAAAATATGGAGTATTTGCAACAAACTTTCCCTAAAGAACATACTCCAGCTAAAACGAAATAAAAAGATAGATTGCTGCCAACTGCTGTTTGCGGATTGTGCACGTGCTACTCTGAAAGAAGCATGATTTTTTGAAGGTTTAGTTCGAAAGCATTTTTATCGAAAGGTGACGCTGCGCATGAAAAACCGGTGAATTCAGCTGAAAAAAATGACCCAGTTAGTTTACAGATGTTCAAAAGCTATTGAATGAGATCGTACATTTCGAGTTAGTCATTTATACTGCTTGATTTTCTGTTTTTTGATGCAGAGCCGGCCCGGAGGATGTTGTTTTGGAAGTATGTATAAAAATAAAAAATTATTTCAGCACACCTCAAGGGCAGCTGATTTTCAAACCGTGGTGGCAATCTCCTCATCCATTTCAGATGCAGAATGTTTGTTTTGAGGGGAAATTTAACTTTAACCATATATAAACTAGCGGGAAAAGGACTGTCCAAAGGTTTGCCAAAAAATGTCACTTCTTCATTGTTCCGTTTCCGAACAGTCTAATCTTCGTCATTTTTGTAATATTACTAACTCTGGAATCGAACCTCAACCTTTGTAATAAGAGACTCCTGCTCTTATTCCGCTATTTTATTTGTATAAAATGAGGCTATAAAAGAGAGTAAAGACTACTTTTTAGTTTCTAAGTGGGAATTCAGAAAACTTTGTAAATGGAACTTACAAGTGATAGGTTATCCAATTATTTGTGAGTGTCAATTGAAACACGGCGTAGTAGTAAAATTTCTACTGCAAGTCAATTTAAGCTTGAAATGTCGCATTATATGACAAGCTGTATTCCCATGCACTCCTTCGCCACCGACATTCTATACAGCGCAAAGAGTTGAAAGGATGTTTCATATTAATTGAAGTTTTTTTTCGAATCTTTGGTGTTTCATTTCTTGGTTGGTGGTCGGATTTAAAGTTTTATCTGTCTGTGGGTGTGGAGTGGGTCGAACATCGTTTGCTTTTGGCGGGGGGCATAGGCGTTACTTCCTAAGGGCAAGAGGGGTCAATCTCCCCCCCGAAAAAAAAATTAAGAAAATCCCTCCTTCCAACTTGTCTGACTGATTTAATATTTGTTTAAAATTTAATGAAACATCCCTTTTCTACTTTTAACTTCAATATATGTCCCCCTGCCCCCACCCTCAAAAAAAAAAAAAAAAAAAAAAAAAAAAAAACGGAACGTTAAGTTTACATGGTGGCGGATTTTCATGTGAAGGGAAATAGAATGAAATAAAGTTAGGATTGTGCTTGTCACTTTTAATGAAGGATGCAGGGGCGGTATTAAGCGCTCTCACAAAAGGACTTTGTAGTAAGCAAAATAACATTTCGCTTTATTGCAGCAGATTTCGTTTTTTTTTTTTTTTTACCTTGTTTTTCGTTTAAGGGGAATGATTTTATTTTCTTTCGTAATCCAGAGAAATACAAAATAGGGTCTAAAGCAGTGGCGTAGTTAGTGTTATTGACAGTGGCGTAGCCAGGATTTTATTTCGGGGTGGGCTGGGTATCAAATTTAAAGATAAAGTTCAATTGTAAGCTAAGTAAAGGGTCCCATTTTTTTGGGGGGGGGCAGCAGCCCCTCAGTAGGACTGGGCCAAAAATCGACATATCGGTTTTATTTCAACATCAAATATCCGATATTCCCATTTTCATTTCAGTGAAATCTCGAATTCGATAAAGGGCAAAAATACAGGCCGGCCAGGGGCGTAGCCAGAAATTTTTCATGGGGGGGGTTATGACTACTGCAACTCATATATATGTATACGTGTGTATGATAATGTAGTGAAGAATATACATTTTGTATGGCAAAAAATTCCTCATGGGGGGTTATGACCCCCCTAACCCCCCCCTTGGCTACGCCTCTGAGGCCGGCGATAAGAAAATCCTGAGATCAATACCAGCTTGTGATGCTTTTGCTACTGCTTTCTCTCGGAAAGCTTCTTCTTCTCTCATCGCAGAAAAAACAGCTCCATGGTTTATTAGTCTAATTACCATAATTAATTAACGTATATCTCGGAACCTATCCACCGGAGCGCGTTTTTATTGATTCTCGACCCCCCCCCTAGACTCAACACCCCACCGATACTTAAAATTTCGAATGCTTTGACACCAAACTTAACCTTTTAATCTTACAGGCCCAGGGGGTCATACGAAGCTCCCCTATATTTTCAATTTGGGCATTTTAAACACTAGCCTCCTCCGACGGCATCTCCAAAGTCTGGAAACCATCCCAGAGCCAATTTCTACATGTTTGCAGTCCTTTTAAGCCTCAATCATGGTTAATTAGTCTAATTACCATAATTAATTAACGTATATCTCGGAAACTATCCATCGGAGCGTGTAGTCAACACCGTCCAAGTATAGAAAGCCTTGCAATTTAATTTTTAACTACTCCATCACTAGATCGCAAATGATGTCATCACAGTTTTATTTTCATAAAGTAAAACTATTTTAAATTTCCGGTAAATTTTCTCACACACAAAATATTTCAATGATTTAAAATAAAACAATTATTTTTACGACAAATGGCAATATTTAACCATCACTAATTATTTAATATTCTACAGAAAAAAGAGCCTAATAAATCATTTTGTATCAGAAAGGTATTTTAATTTTTTATCTTTAAATTAAGATATTTTCTAATATTCGAAATACTCACCAGAAATATTAAATAGTTCTATTTTTCGAAACTAAAACTCTGCTGCTTCTGCCAACCTAGCAATTATATCATATCTTAAAATATTAGCATTTTTATGTTTAGAAGGTATTCCTGTAACCTCCAGTTCTGGTGTTATCATACGATACGATTTCTGCAGCAAATTTACATACAATGAACTTAAGCTCTTTGACCAAATTTTAATTTCAAATGAAACTGTTTAAAATTTCTTTTGGAAAATCGGAAGAGTTGGCAGCTATGTAAACTGCCTACTACAAATCTTCATGTTTTCAGTAAAGCACAAATAAAAACTTTTTACAAAAAGAGCTAGCTCTATTTAAAATCCAACTTTTTTAGATGAAATTTTTAGCATACATTTCATTAGTAATATTTTGTTTGTATGTTTCTAAGTAGATCAATAAACTTTCATATTTGGGCATCTCGTGTAGTCAAAAAGTTAATAGCAACGATTGTATTGAAAATTTCATAATTAAGTAAAATCTTATAAATAAAAATGAAATCCTGTTTGTTTGCTTGTTTGTTTGTGGATTTGATTAGTATAAAAATCCACAAAAATGGACCTATCAGCCTGAAATTTTGCACAGATATGTAAAATAATATAGAATAAATTATAGTCCACATTAAAACTTTGAAAGTCCACCCGTTCCCGGAATTTAAGAGATTTTTTATGTTCTCCACGCAAAAAGCTTTCCGTAATTGTAACCCCTGTAGTGAAAAAAGTGTGAAATAAGCATCGTGGTTGCCATGTGTAGCGATTTTGCCGAATAAAATGTTTTAAATTCTCAAAGTAAAAATAAAAGAATAATAATGAATTTTTTTGTTAGTTTATATTTGCAAGGTTATTTTTTTTAAATTATAATATCGTGTGCATGAGAAGTCGGAGCAGGAATGAAATGTTTTATACGCAAAATAATAAGAATTGAAGATTTCCGAGGCTAATATGTAAAATTTTTTAGTTTGGCGAAAAATAAAATGTCTGAAATTCCGATTTTGAGAAAGTGAGTTCTAGCGGTTTGCACAGTTTTTGGCTTGGCGCAATTTACAGAGAGCTTAAGGAAATAGATTTTTGAAAACAGGTGCAAAGGTTTTATTAGAATACAGCGTCAAATTTTAATGATCCGTGCAGAAATAATGTAGTTATTAAGGGATTTCAAGCGATCGATCTTCAGAATTCTCGCCAATTGAGTACATTGATTTAAGTTGGGGGAATTCCGCCAAATTTCAGAAAATTGAAATCTTCGCATTTACTACTAGGGATGGACGCGAGACGAAAAATTGGTGTCTCGCGTCTCGCAAAACAGCCGAAAAGCTTGTCTCGTCTCGCAAAAATCCCTATACCATAATGTTAAAAATGTTTGTCTCGTCTCGCAAAAAAGCTGTAAATCTCTGTCTCGTCTCGCAAAAAGTCGTCTCGCGTCCATCCCTATTTACTACATCGGAGTAACGATGAATAAAACACGTTATAGTTGATAATTTGAAAAATGCGGCTGTATTAAGGGATTCCATTTTTCAAATAAGTGCGTGCTTTACTTTTTGCCGGTCGAACCATTTCCCAGTTTGATTGCTACTAAGTCAGTGCTTCGAATGATTTCCTGAAAAAACGCTTGCAAAATAGCGTATGTTTGGCACTTTGGCCAGGCTTAGATTTGAAACTGGATTTTATTTGAGACTGGGATATATAATAACACTGGTTATAGATAAAAATGAATGTTGGTATGTGTGTATGAGGTTGAAAAACTGCAGCACCATTTGACCGATCACCATAAAATTTGGTTCACCAAGTCTTTTATCATTGAGAAGCTTTTTACGCTATCCGTTTTCCTCTAACTTGCCACTAGGTGGCGCAGCAGAACGTTGAATTCTATTCCGTTTAGCCGTTTACTATCGAATATCGTCCAACCGATTTCGATGAAATTTGGTACTCGCGGATATTAGAACACGGAGAATATTTTTCAGTATCCATTTTGCTCTAACTTGCCGCTAAATGGCGCTGCAACGCATCAAATTCTATACCGTTCAACCGATCGACATAAAATTCCTTATACTTACACATTTCAGCACGAAGAATATATTCTATCTGTGTTCCTTTTGATATTACTCACCACTAGATGGCACTGCAATGCATTATTATTTTAACTCGCCACTAGATAACGCTGCAGCAGGTCAAATTCTTGACCATTCAAACGGTCGCTATGAAAATCAGTATACATAGCTATTTGAACAATGAGAATATTTTGGCGTTATCCATTTTGCTGTAACTCGCCACTTGACGGCACTGTAGCAAATCATTACTTTAATTAACCACTAGATCGCGCTGCAGTGTATCACTTCTTGACTGTGCAACTGATCGCTATGAAAATAGGTATACAATGATATTTGAACACGGGGAAGAGTTTGGCGCTATCCATTTTCCTATAACTTGCCACTAGATGTCGCGTCAACACATGAACTTCAGGGCTGTCCAGCCGATCGTCCTGAAATTTCGTATTCATCGATATCTGAATGCGAAGAATATTTTCGCCGTATCCGTTTTGCTAAAACTCGCCACTAGATTGCGCTACGCCGCATGGCCTTCTGCACCGTACAAACGATTGCCTTGAAATTCGGTATGCATGATTATTGAACACAATATAGTGCGATATCCATTTTGCTATATCTCTTTATTACAATAAATAGTAATCACAACAAATCGTAATATCAAAAAGTCCATTCATTCCCGTGCGAAGAACGGGTACTTCAGCTAGTAAATAAATAAAAGAATGAATATGCATATTCCCTAAACCTCCACAAAATGTTACATTCTACGGAGATAAAGATGTGTTAAACATAAGTACAAGCAATAAAGAGTTATGTATTTTTTCTGTGACAGTCCGAATGTAATATATTGTCAGGTTTAGCTTAGTTTCCACATTTATATTCACTGGAAACTTCAACACTTCCATCGAGAGTTCGGAAGGTGTAACTGGTAAAGTGTGAAGTTAAAAATATCCTTTTAAAGCACAAACCTCTAAAAACTCTTTCTTCCTTCTGTTGCCTTAAATCGTGCTTTCGAAAAGGCGCATTATAGTGTTTCGGTAAGTCTTAACCATTCAAAAATGTATAGCTTCAGTATATGATGAGCAATCAATCCTCCGGCAAGTGTTATATATTCCTACAAGAGTAACTTTTACGCACGGTATAAGAAAATATAGGACTATCTGGTAAAATATAATAGACGGTACTGTTACATTTGCACGTGTTACTGGTCATTGATAGTGATCCAGATTTTGTAACACTTTTAAGAATATGTAAGTTCGAAGACGATTTTAAAAATTCGAATTTTTTATCTCCGTTTATCAATTCACTCAAAAATTCCATACGTAATAGAATGCAATGAACCTTCATTAGAAAGCCTGTTTTAATCGTGAAATTATGTTGATTTTGTTAGTAATTAACTAAGTTCAAAATTCTCAAAAATAAGATAATGTTTCAATTTTGATTAAACTTAAATTGAAGCAGCACTGCGAGTATGTACTTTAAACTATATTCAGTGTATTGCTGTCCTGGTTATGCAGTAACTAAAGAAACATTCTACCGTATCACGATTCCCTGCTTGAGCTTGGGTATCAGTTCGTCCGCCCCTTCGTAAGAGGGAGCATTGGTCCTCCTATTAGGTACCTCCATTATTATGGCATGAAATGACCAATACTTTCAAAATTTCAATTGATCCGAAATTTTCAACATGTCCGGTCTGGCATGTTTTTACATTCAAAAGTAATATTCAATAAATTTTGCAATGTCCGCCGATGATCAATTAGCTACGAAGTATTTGTCTGTTGCAACAAGTGCTTCAATTTGATTTTTCAAATAAATTAGTACCTTTTTCTTTGAAGATAAAGCTTGATTTTCGATACTTTTATATTTTATGTTTCTTTACATTGTATGCACACAGACCCTACTCAACGGCATTTGACAGTCGGGATTCCGTGATGATTACAAAATATACTGAACCGTAAATCGCCTAGCGATTAGAGATTCATATTACTAAACACAAAAATCCTTTTAAAATTTCTGGTTGTTAAAACATTCTGATTAATTTTATAGACGTAAATTTTCTCAAATGTTGTGTTGTGTATTACGACCAATTATCTACACATGGGATCTAAGCCGAGAGGTTGAGTGTCCCCCATGGGGCTCTAAGGGGTCCTAACTCAAATATACGCTAAGTTTCGGAGTAAACCACGGGAAACTCATAGCGGTTAGGTCAGCGGAGACCTCCCAGTTCAGAGGGCTATGCGCTCGACCACTGATCGGGCTTTCTAAATTGTTAATTATTTCAATGTATGCATTGATCCTAGAAACTCTAAGGACACACACACACAAACAATTTAATCTATCAAGATGAAAATTTCTGTGCTGTGAAATGTCATGAAATAGACCCTATGATAAGACCGTAAAAATTATAATTACGGAAAAAGGGAAAAAAATAATAACCAAGCTCAATAAAACAAACATTAAGATTGGTAGCTGTAATACCAAGTGATATTGAAGAACAGAATAATGTGTCTCTGTGTGTAGTAAGAGATTACAAAATACAAATAACTAACTTATAGCAGAAAAGGAATTCAAAAAATATTGAAAAATTATTTGTATTGCTTTACAGATATTTTTGAAATAAAATTTGACACTTTTAAAACGTTACAAAAAGCATTCCCCCTCCCCCCCCCTTTTAACGAATCCTCGATATATAAATAGTTTTATTAAGTATTATTGGTAGTAAAAGAAGGTTTTTAAAATTTATTAGTGATAATAACTACTCAGAAAGGTCTAATTTGCTCAAACAACAAAAGGTCTATTAAAACAACTTCTTTCTTTCTTTCTTTATTTTTTTTTCTCTTGTTTTAGTCAAACATGTTTGAACAAACTCATTCCCATCTCATGCAAGGATGACGCTAAAACATTTACGCATATGTGCCATGTTTAGCCACCTATCTATAAAAAAGAACAACACACTTAGAAAAAAATGTACTAGTTTAAAAACTTATCTGAAAAAGATCGATGAATTAAACGAAGATATGCTCATTGTAGATGCCTTACTTCGTGAAAGCTTTTAAATATACTTCTCTGGCTTTTAGATATCCGCATTGTTTAAAGGGTATTATACTGTTTAAAATACGGAGTAGTTGCAACAAAATTTCCCTAAAGAGCATACTACAGCTAAAACGGAAAAAAAAAAAAGACAGATTGCCGCCAACTGCAAGACTGGAATCGAAACGTCAACCGGTGGAGTGAGAGACTTCTGCTCTCATCCACTAGATCCTATTTCATTTGTATGAAATGTGGCTATGAAAGAAAGTACAGGCTCCTTTTTAGTTTCTAAATGCGAACTGAAAATTTTGAATATCAAACTCACAAGTGATAGGTTATCGCAGCTGTAACAGTTCAGATATATAATTAATGACGTTTTCAGATAGTATCATTTTATGCATACTTCTTTGGCGGACGCATGCGTCACCTATTGCTCTTTTGCTATCAATAATATAAAAATTACTGTTTACAAAAAGTGGTGAGTTAGATGCCCAGAATTGTTGCAGTTATGGTTTTTATCAAACTTTTTGTGAGTGTAAATTGAAACACCGAGTAGTAGTGAAAGTAAAACTTTTACAGCACGTTAATTAACTTGCAGTTAACATATTCGCGTCATATGACGAACTATGCTCAGAAACGGTCCTTCAACTCCGAAATTCAGTACAATGTACGGCCAGCGTAACATTGGAAAATTATGGCAATTTTTTATGGTTTATCTCTAAAATAAGTCCAAATTTTAAAAATCTTCTGGTCAAATAGGAAGAGTTGTCGGCTATGTGTGCAGCTGACAGCGTATCTTCATCTTTTCAATAAAACACAAATGAAAACTTTTTACAAAAAGTCCTTTATATAAAATGCAATTTCTTTTTAGAATGAATTTTTTTGTTTATTTGAAGCAGCAATAAAGGTTTAATACTTGGGCGTCTCGTATAATCAAAAAGTCAGTAAAAGCAATTCTATTCAAATTTTCATAATTAAGTAAAATAAATTAATAACTTAATGAATATACATATCCCTACAACCTCCACAAATTATTATATTTTACAAAGAAAGATGCCTTAAAGATTATTACAAGTAATAAAGAGGTTTTTTTGTGATTGTTCGAACCTTAAATGTTGTCACGGTTTGAGTAATTTTCCCTTTATTATGCACTAGAAACTGTTACACTCTCATCTTTTTGAAAGAGCTCGAAAGGAGTAACTGTTAAATTGCGAAAGTAAAAAATTGCCTTTTAAATGCTTTCCTTTCTTTTATTAAACGTGTTTCCGAGGAGGCGCATTGAAGTGTTTCGATTGCAGTGGAAGACCGATCTATCGTTCCCGCATTCATCGTTTTCCCGTATTGATCGTTTTATTTTTATGGTCCCTGCACCAACTGTATTCACGTAACGTTAACAAAACCCGTATGTACCGTTCGTCAAAATTCGCTTTCCCGTGTTCATCGTTCCAAAATGTTTCTGCTGACCGAAATGAAATTGAAGTTGAAGTGAATCAATATGGCTGACAAACGTAATTACTTCCGGGTATGATATCTTGGGTTGATGATGGTATAGGTGAAGAGTTCTTACATCTAGCAGGGATGAGTATGGTGTGAAGTGTAGTGATTATATTTCCATTGATTTAGAAGTAGCAACGTGCGGTATCCTAAGAATGGAAGAAATGTGACGCAAAAAATGAAAATAGTCGAGAAGAAGTTGAAAATAATATTCATGCCGATGAGACTGAGCCAATACTAGTGCCTGGTTTATCCTACGCAATAACGGTATTTGAAATTTTGGGACTTTTATATACAAACATGAATACCGTGAAACCTCTCCGAGCGGCCACCCCTATACAGGAAAGTAGCTTCAGGAGCAGCCTACCTACATGGTTTGAGACTTTATATTGCTCCTGAAGCAAAGCATTTGTTAGTGAGACTCCATCCGTCAGCATCCGCATAGGAAACCAACGGAATTTGAAGTCTCGCTGTACACATTTTTTTTAAACATATTTAGAGAACATTTCAGAGATATAATATTACATATAATAATACAATACATAGACAACATAAATACAATAATAAATAATACAAAATGCTTAAGAATACTATAATAATTTTGATAAGATATATACAAAGCCGATAAAAATTTACTTCTAGTAATTGTAAATAAAATTTTAAAGCCAGAAAGTGAGTAATAATCAATACTAATTTTGATAGCCAAATAGTGTAAGGTATTTAATTTTATCTAAACTAACGACAATAACATAATAGCATAACTGCCAACTCTTTCGGTTTCTCCGGAAGATTTTCCACCACTAATTTTTACTTACGAATTTGATGTTACAATAAGTCCAAAAATTTATTGTAAAATAAAACTGCTTGAAGATAGTAATGAGATGAAAAATCTTCCGGAAAAGTTGGCAGCTGTGTAATAGCAATTGCAAACAAAATTTCAAGCAGAAAATGGGTTGTATTCTAATTTTGAAGCCAAACAGAAAGTAACAAAAAAGATTTAAAAAAAGAAGGAAATGCAAGTGCGTAAAAAGTATTAAATATGGAATTTTATTATTACTCTTTCGGTGGAAAATAATAGACCATTATTAATCTTGGTAATCGTATTTGTAAATATGTTTTAATCCGAGTCACTTTGTGATGATATACTGCCTGCTATTGGTGGGTAGATATATTTGTCTTGGTTTTTTTCGAGTTCTGTGATGCCTTGAATAATCTTATTAACTAGGTGGATATTTTTTAAAATATATGTGGCCCACTGCTCAAGTTTTGAGACGAAGATTTTTGTATTAAAAAAGTACAAAATAAAGGACAAGAAGTGAAGAAATGGATTGAAGAACCAGAATTATACACTTACATAAATGTGATGATGATTTTTTAAAGTTAGATTTATACTCTGGTAGAGCTGCCAAGTCTCCAGCTTTTTTCGGGAGGTTTTCCACCACTAATTTTTACTTACATATTTTAACTTAAAATAAGTCTAAATATTTAATGTATAATAAAACTGTTAAAAAATTGTAGTGGGAAATCTCCCGTAAAAAGCCGGAGATTTGGCAGCTCTGCTCTGGGAATAGACCATGATTTGTAAAGCATAAGTTTAAATTTCTATGATCTAATAGAAGAGATTCTGATTGTGCCTTAAAAAATTAAAAGGTACAGCGTCCAGTTCCTTCAGCATTCTATTCTGTTTGCCAATTCATTATTTTATTTTTATTCAGAATGCATTTTAGGTAATATAGGGGAAAAGAATGGGAGATTTTAAGTATATCATGGGGGTGATCTCTACTATTGTTATTGATAATGTTTCTATTAAAGTTTGATAAGGGAGCCTGCTTGGCTAGGCTGTCCACCAGCTCATTTCCGGCTATTGATGAGTTAAATTTAATCCATTTAAATTTTACTATTTTGTTCATGTTTAATTTTTAGTAAGTATTTTTTGAGCTATTGTATTTGTTGGTGTGTTGTTTTCTTGTAATTGTATACTAGAGTTGCTATCTGATAGAATTAAGGACGAGTTAAACATAGATGTTGAAAACCATTCTATTGCATAAAGTATAGCAAGTATTTCAGCCTGAAATATGGAATTATTTTTCTGTAATAATATTTGACAACTATAAATAAAATTATTGTGCTGAGAGACACAAAACGATTTATTTTCACGATTTAACGCTGTATACATCTATGAACCGGTCTATGAGCCGAAAAATCCGTGCCATGAAAAATTGGCCGTTTAGAGGGGTGACCGTTGTACAGGGCTGTAGTAATATTTGACACCCAATGTGTTGTTTTGTAGTAATTGTATATTAGAGTTGCTATCTGATAGAAGTACAGCGGTATAGAGTTGCTGTCTGTGTGAGGACAATGTACACGATCTGAGACCCATGGCATACATAAAATCTCTCATCCTTTTCCACTATCTTACCTAAAATACATTCTGAATAAAAATCATAACTCTGTAACCTACCGTGTACACATTGTAACGGTACGACCCCTGTACAGCGGTCACCCCTCTAAACGGCCAATTTTTCATGGCACGGATTTTTCGGTTCATAGACCTAATGTTAAAATAACCACTATCTGCGGCCACCCGACACCCTGTAAACAGCCACTGAGTGGGATCGCCCATCTCATTTTTCGGGAGGTTCTGATCACTCCATACTTTAATTTTGAGGGGGAAAAACTCAAGGTCAGATTTATGGTCGAATATAAGACCCAGGTATAACTTGCGAAGTCCATTGCAGCTAAAATGCCATTCACGTCCATGTTCACGCCAGTTTAGTCAAAACCTCCTAGATATAGAAAGTCTTACCACAGCTACATCACTGAGCTTTGACGTCATCATTTGGCCTACATTTAAAAGTTTGATTGTGATAAAATAAATAAATTAAAAATTTCTGGTAAATACTACAAATATTAGAAAATATCTGAGATTAAACATTAAAATTAAAATATCTTTCTCATACAAAATTATTCAGTATGATCTATTTCCTTATCACATTACCTAACTAGTTATGGTTAAGAACTGCCATTTGTCGTAAAATTATATTTTTTATCTCAAGTTATTAAAATATTGCCAAACATGGGTAAATTCACCAGAAATTTTTAATTTATTCATTTTATCACAATCAAACTTTTAATTGTAGGCCAATTGATGATGTCAAAGCTGGGTAACGTAGCTGTGGTAAGGCTATCTATATCTAGGAGGTTTTGGCTTAGTTTTATTAGTTGGTCAGTGATCTCAGTTGCAACGATGTCGAAATGCGTTTTCCAACATCTCGAGCAGCGCACTGAAGTTCTGCGTGAATATGAGAATGGCAAATCGAAAAGAAAGTTAGCTTTATTATCAAATCAAGAAAGTCATTAAAGAAATCCATTTGAACTTGAAGACTTCAGATTTCTTGGTGTTAAACGGATGAAATCTGCTTTTTAAAGTAAAAAACGAACTTGAAAAATGGTTGTTTCAGAGAAAAGTGAAACTTAAAACAGACACAAATTGTATCCTTTTTTTCAAAAAAATGCAAGAAAGCATTAAATAAAGTACTAGTTTCTCTTTAGATAAGTTTTAAATTTCACTGTCAGACTTGTCGTAACGCGTAAACTTTATATTACGCATTATACTAGTTATCTTATAATAGTAAATAAAACCCTTCAGAGCGGCCAAATATTCGCGGTACAGTGGGGTTGCCGCTCAAAGGGGTTTCACTGTACGCATAAAAAGACAAAAAAAATATTGTAAATCCCAAAATTTTGTTTAGTTAAAAGATTAATGAAAAACCCAGTTTAAAATTACTGTTTTTTTTAAAATAAGTATCACTTAATTTCTACACAACTTGTTTCAATTTGTTTCTTTTACAGTTTGGTAACAAATTTAGTATTTTTGGAATACTGTATACATTGTGTGTATTCATAAATACTTTTTTCTTCGTATTTCGACTTTAACCCGCATTCGTCGTTTTCCCGCATGCATCGTTTTTTACTACGCACCCCTTGAAAACGATATATAGAGGCTCTACTGTAGTCTAACCATTCAAAAATTTATAACTTCGGTATACGATAGCACCAGAACTCAGCCAATGTGTTATAAATTGCTACGATAGTAACTTTTACGCATGGTATAATAAAATCTAGGACTACCAGGTAAAATATGATAGACGGTACTGTTACAGTTACACATATTACTGGACATGGATAGTGATTCATATTTCCTAAAACTTTTAAGACTAATGCATGTTCGAAAACGATTTTAAAAAGTCAGATTATTTTTTCTCCGTTTATCAATTCATTCAAAAATTCAATTCATATTCGAATGCAATGAACCTTGAACAGAAAACATGTTACTCCTGATATTATGTTGACATTGTTAGTAATTAACTAAGTTTTAAAATATCAGTAAATGAGATACTGTTTCTATTTTAATTTTTCATTCAGCATTACGCAAAAGTTTCATTCATCTCACTACACATCGACTACACAAGGGGTTTGCCAATTTCTTTTTACTTTCCGAAGGGGTTCGAAAATAAAAAAGGTTGGGACCCATTGATCTAATCCAAGAATATTTCGTATCTACGATTGGCTTATTCGACTGTGGTACTTAAGTTCAGGCAGCACTGTGAATATGTACTTTAGTTCAAATATTCGAGTAACTTATATTCATGTTATTGCTGCTCTGGTTGTGCAGTGGCTAAAGAAACATTATACCTTAGCGCAGGTCGGGGCCTTCGTTATTAGTAACGGGCCTGCGCGTGTATTTCGATGAGTCATCCAAAGAGGCCTACGGATGCTCGCGTCTTCCCGTATACATCAAGCAATTTTTAAGATTTCCGATGCTTTGAAACGTTATTAAATGTAGTTTTAAGTAGTGATTGTGTTACTAATTCAAGTACGAACTCATTAACAGTTTCTTTACTATGATACACGTGGACATTAAAGTAAATAGATGCATATAATTTGAAGGAAAAACAAAGTGCTCACTCTCATGATTCATTATTTTAGCTTGATATTTAATATACATGAACAAATTAAGCTGACTTTTAGTATACATTAAAGTAAACGAATGCACAAATGATACAGACATTTTTATGCATTTCTTTATACTGAATGTTTAAGTTTCACATTTTCAAAGCAGTTACAACCATTATTACTTTTAAAATAAATTTAACTAGTAGTTATTAAATTTTCATTTATTAAATATTGTTCGGTTAATATACTAACAAAATATATGACGAGGAGCTGAAATAGAATTTAAAATATTTGATATTTACAATTCACGTATACAAAATTTAAGTACTGATATACTATTTAATTTTTAATCTTTTGTAAGGCGTAGGTATCAGAAGAATGTTTGCTATAATTATAAGTACAACCTGTGCACTGCAAGTCCTTGGTATTTACATGAAAAATAATGTAAATTAATTTAACGAGAAACATTTAGAATGAATTACAAACTAAAGGGTGTTCCATAAATAGTAGTACGAACTTAAAGGGGAGATAAAATATATCAAAAGGATTAAGAATAACGTAACAGTGTATGATAAAACACGTTTGTTAACTGTTTTTATTTTGGTTAGTTCAAATGAGTTTATTTATCGGAAATTTTACCATTCGAAATAAAAATGATTTATAATTTTCAGTGTTAGTTCCATATACTTTTTCTTCTCCAAAGAAAAATTATAAATTTTAGAAAACCATACTAGGAAATACCACTAATATTCCAACACCTTTTTTAAAAGTTATTATTAACTGGCGATTGAAAACAAATGTTTTCGTCCCTGCATTGCTGTATATTAGGGTTATAGCTTTAAAAAAAAAAAACCTGCTCCACGGACTTTGAATACAAATTAAGATAAACTAACAGCTCTAGGACTCCAAAAATTTCAAGATCCCTTTTCACAAGTTGCGCTAAACACTGTAGTAAACTAAAAACAAACGATCTCTGAATTAATTACTTTTTATTATAGCCATTATCTAAATGGAACTTTGAATTTGAGTATGATGAACGCTTATACAAAATATTAACTTCAATTTAAGTTTCTACATAAACATGTGCAAAAATTAATAACATATTTTACAGTACTTCTGCACTGAAACCAATATCACACATTTAGTTGCATTTATAATAAATGATAAATGACATTTTCAACTGAAAGACTTAAACAGATAAGAATGTCTAACTAGTATTACAACGCACGCTTATTTACTAGAATAATAAACTACCCAAGTTAAACGATTTCAGATTAAAATGATTTATAAATAACACATGAATATTAAATCACAAAACATGCTTTATATCCTATAAATTTGTAGAATTTCTAAATACAAGTGTACACTTACCTTTACATTCAGAACTTAAAGTTCGAATTCTATGATTGAATTCGTTGATTTATTTCCATAAAAAAAAGCGCAATCTTCAAAAAATTATTACCTACATCTAAAACACCTTGTCATTAAATCATTATGACAAAACTATAACAAAATTGTTTTTGAATTATAAAATAAACTAGCTGCGTGCCCGTTCTCCGCACGGTAGAAAACGAAAATTTTCCTTACATGTGTAATTCGAAATTATTCGTGATGTGGAATTAAAAAAAAAAAGAGCAAAATTATTTGACTCTTAATGTAAAGTTTGTGTCATGAGTACTAACCTGATCATTGCAGTATAATGACTCAAAAAACTACGTCAGTGTCATTCACTATCAAAAAAGTGGAAAGCTTAATGGTTTGCAGAGAACTCCTGGCTTTCAAAATGTCTTATTCAGGGGCGTAGCCAGAGGGGGGGATATCGGGATATATCCCCCCCCTGAAATTTTTGGATTAGTGATGAAATTCCGTCTATTTATGCATATAAGTTCATATACCCCTCGAAAAAATTTCCAGGCTCATATCCCCCCCCCCCCCGAAAAAATTTCCTGGCTACGCACCTGGTCTTATTTCTACATCATACTGTTTTTTAGGCTCAAGTTGTAGCATTAAATACCTAAGACACTACATGAAATGGAGCACCATTTATCTCTTTCCGAACATGTACCATATAAGGAAAGTATTGTAATCGTGAAAAAATTCGACTTCGAGATTTTGGTGTATTGACAGGTTTTGAGGTCTTCTTAATTCATTTATGCTATTTTCAAGAGATGTTTTTAAAATAGCTGCGCACCCGCTCTTCATAGGGGAAGAAGGGAATATTTTACTACTAAAATCATATCTGCATGTGACAAAACAGAATTTCATTTTTAAAAAAGTTCAAGTAATCTCCTCTGTTGAAATTACTGCGGGATATATTAACCCAAATTAGAATTACTTTTCGTTTAGTTGGTTGTAAGACAACCGTTGAAACAGGACACTTTTAATTTCATGAAATATTTATTAACGTGGTACATTGCGATTTATTCATATTATCTTTAAAAATCTAATAATACTACCTATTACGTACATTAATACTATCTATATTCGCTTCTCCCTCTTCAAGGCTCCCTTTAAAGAAACAGCTTAGATTATTTGGCCTCAATGGGATCTTTTGATTCTGTGGCGATTCTTTGCAATTTACGCATTAGCATAAATAATAATCATTTCACATAATGGTTGCCATTAAGGAAACTCTCCATATATATGTGGATAATAATTAGTTCTGCTGTGGCAACACCACTGAACGAACTATAACTTCAACTCCCGCCAGTTGTTCCCCCGCCAAAGAACACTCTAGACGGAGAACGAGACTGGGCAGACGTGCGATGTTAAAAGAGCAGAATAGCTCTCTTGATGTTATTTTTATTTTTATTTTTATTTCTACCTCTCAATGTTTTTAAATGTTAGTGTCGTCGTTGTATTAAAGTTTCGTCTCATTAAATGTTTAAAAAGATTAACGTCTATTTAATTTGGAGCGCTAGCTCCATCCTACATGGGTGCTCGCCGTTCGAATCCGCACATCCCCTAGATACAGTACCGGAACTAAAAAAGTTAATACTTTTCTTGTAATATTTATTGTTCTTGTGATTTATATGTCAGCGAAATTAAAAGTGATGTGCTACAGAGGATAATATTTTCATGGAATGCCGAAACAAGAACAGAAACACAAACTGTAAGTACATTCTAATCATATTCTAATTACTTGATGCATACGTTGATGCTTGTTCAAGAAAATGTCGATGATTAATGAAATACTCATCTCATTCAAGATATAAGAAAACTGAGGAAATATTTCAACGTTATTTTGATGCAAGAATTTTTTAATTGATGCGAAATTCTTTTTTTGATGCGACTTTCACGTTGACTTTATTACTTCTGTTTTCTTGGCTTTCTACTTTGATGAATTTATTTGATGATTTCGAGGAATAATTTGATGATTTGATGAATATTTTGATGCGTAATTTGAAAGATTGGTAATTAGAAGTTTGGTTGAATTATATACCTTCGTTTTCTTGAACAGCAACATTTGAAGAACACGTATTTCGTATATATTTTGATTTGTTGTGAATTGAATACAGTTTTGAAACATATTATATTGTTATTCTGATGCATATTTTTGAGAACAGTCTCTATATTCTTTTAATGAGATTTAAATGCCTTAATGTGAAGAAAATGTTTGATACTGAAATTCTATTTTAAATTCCGAAGTGTTTGAGTTTTGATCTTGGTTTTGCATATCTGTGTACAGTAACTATTTGAATATATATAATCATGTCTACTCTCAGCGATTACCCCAATATCGAAAAATCGTTAAAAATTGGTAGTACGAGTCAAATAAAGGTTTTACATCGCTTAATTTTTGGTACAGACGGCGATAGACAAAATCGCGCGAGATTACGCAAATTTACAGGTTTCCCACAGCCATTCGAGTTAGAAGAAACGAAACAAAAAGTACTTAAAGAGTTTTCACTTAAAGACCTAATTTCTATTTGCAATTTACTTCATTTAGAATTCTCAACTGACCCAGATAAGTGTGCTAACACCATTCTTACGAGTCTTAATGATTTATCGTTATTAAAAGCAGATTATTCCGATCTTTCGGAAAGCGAAGTCAATGATTCACATCCGGTTGACAGTTCATCTCAAACAAATAACGTCGTGGGTGAAAATAGTACTCCCTCCCCACCCACCCCTGACGCAAAAAAGAATTTTCAGATAAGCAACAGACACAGATTCCTTTTAGTGAATCAGCTCAGAATTTATTGCCTTCAGTCGAAACTACGAGTTCCTCTTTCCAATTATTTAGTCTCAAAGACGTTGTTGATTTAATAAAACCTTTTTCGTCTCGCGATAATTATAGCATTGAGAATTTCATATCCGACGTTGAAGAAATTTTTTATTTGTACCAAATAAACAATCCAATTCACCAAATTACTTTTGTTAGGAAATGTTTGACTGGTCCCGCTCAAACTTTAATTAGGTCTATTCGTGGAATCACAAATTGGGAACAATTGAAGCACCATTTGCTAGAGGAATTTTCTGACAAAATTAACAGCATTCAGTTACATCAATTAATGGAATCTCGACGTATGAAACCGTTTGAAACCCTACAAGAATATTTCTTAGCTATGAGAGATTTGGCACACAAAGGATCTCTTGATGATCCCTCCCTGATTGAATATGTTATAAATGGAATTCCAGATTCATCACACAATAAAATTTTCCTTTACGGTTGTAAATCCATCCCAGAATTCAAGGAAAAATTAAAGATTTATGAAAAAATCTTTAACGGTTCTCAACATTTCAGACAAAATAATCAGAAAAAATTCGATGATACCAACCTTAATGTGAAACTCGACAATAAACGTAACCCAAATACACAACCAGTATGTTATTCTTGTGGCTTGAAGGGTCATAAAAGCAACCAATGTTTGAATAAGTCACATGGTAAACAATGCTATGGATGTAAAAATTTTGGTCATGTTCATGCTAATTGTCCCAAAAGTTCTCAAAATTCGAAACCAAAACCTGAATCTCAAAAACCTATACCTGATAAAACTGTAAATGTGCTATCTCCTCAAACTTCATCGAAAAATCCCATGCATGTTGACATTCAACTTGCAGGAATTCAATTGACAGCTCTCTGTGACACTGGGTCACAAGCAACCCTTATTAATGAGAAAACACATCGAAGAATCGGTTCGCCACCATTGCATTCCAACACCATTCCCTTTTCAGGAATTGGCCGAAACGAAGTTCATAGCCTCGGGTTTTTCCAGGATTCCATCGAAATTCAAAAGATTACTTTACCTGCTAAAATACATGTTCTAAAAGATGACTTGATTCCTTTTGATGTGATTATCGGAAGCGACTTTTTGCAGCAAACCCAATTTACATTTGATAAAGACGGTATTCATTTATGCGGTACCCTTGATGATAACATTTTCGTTAATATTGCTAATATTTCTAATGACCAAACTTTTCCATTTGATCTTTCACACATTTTGAATTCTGAAATTCGTGAGGAAGTTCAAAATATCGTTACTTCCTACAAACCCCATAAAGTTAAAGACACTGAAATTCAGATGACTATTTTATTACAAGATGAAATACCCGTAGCACAACGCTCTCGAAGACTCCCTTTTGCTGAACAGAAAATTGTGGAAAAACAAATTCAAGATTGGTTAAATGATGGAATTATTAAACAAAGTTGCTCTGATTACGCCGCCCCGATTGTTCTATGTAAGAAAAAAACTGGAGATTACAGACTTTGTGTTGATTACCGCAGGCTTAATAGAAAAATGATAAAAGATAAATTTCCCTTACCACTCATAGAAGAAGCCTTAGATAAACTTGGAACATCTCGGATTTTCACTACACTTGACCTTAAAAATGGTTTCTTTCATGTACCTATGGACCCTAACAGCACTAAATATACTTCTTTCGTAACTCATGAAGGCCAGTATGAATTTTTACGAGTTCCATTTGGATTATCCAACAGCCCTAGTGTTTTTCAACGATATGTTTATACAGTTTTTAGAGATCTCATTCGCGATAACATTCTTATTGTTTACATGGACGATCTTCTCATACCATCTAATGACGAGGTCGAAGGCCTACAAAAATTGCGCCTAGTTCTCCAAACAGCTACAGATTATGGCCTCGAATTGAACTTAAAAAAGTGCCAATTTTTACAACGAAAGATAGAATTCCTTGGTTATATTATCGAAAACGGAGTAGTTAAACCGTCACTTACCAAGACACAGGCAGTTCAAAAATTCCCACAACCTCAAAACCCTAAACAAGTTCAAAGTTTTCTTGGACTAACAAGTTACTTTAGAAAGTTTATTCCAAATTATGCGCTGATTGCTAGACCATTAAGTGACCTCCTTCGGGATAATGTAGAATTTAATTTTGGCCCTGAACAAATAGCAGCTTTTCAACACCTGAAAAACATTCTTTCACAAAACCCAGTTCTTCATGTTTATCAACAAGGATACCCATTAGAACTCCACACTGATGCAAGCTCCTTAGGTTTTGGCGCTGTGCTCTTACAAAAATCAGATGATGGACAGTTTCATCCTATTCATTATTTTAGCCGTAAAACTACAGTTCAACAAGAAAAATATCACAGTTACGAACTGGAAGTTCTCGCCGTCGTTGAGGCGCTAAAGAAATTTCGCACCTACTTGCTAGGTACAAAATTTAAAATTATCACAGATTGCGATGCTTTCCAAAAAACGATGCACAAAAAAGATCTACCAGCTAAAATTGCACGATGGGCATTGATGTTAGAGGACTTTGATTATGAAGTTTGTCATCGATCCGGTAGACAGATGAAACATGTTGACGCTTTAAGTCGTAACCCCATTCTTGTTATTACCACAAATGATATCACTCAAAAGGTGAAAAATGCCCAAGATCAAGATGAATTTATAACTCAAATTAAATATATGCTCGAATCTACACCTTCCGATGAATATTTAGTTAAAAACGGCATTCTTTATAAACTTCATAAGGATACCGAACTTTTAGTAGTTCCACAAATGATGCAGAAAGAAATCGTGCTAAACGCCCATTCACAAGGTCATTTTGCCTCACAAAAAACCGAATCAATTGTTTCTCGTGAATTTTACATCCCTCAACTTAAGAAATTGGTTCAAGAAATTATTTCAAATTGTATTCCTTGCATTCTCTCCTCGCGAAAATCTGGAAAACAAGAAGGATTGCTTCACCCAATTCCAAAAGGTGATGCACCTCTTGAATGTTACCATTGCGACTTTTTAGGACCTTTACCATCGACAAAAAAATGTTATAAATATATTTTTACAGTAATTGATGCCTTTTCGAAATTTATATGGATCTATCCCGTGAAGTCAACCTCTACGAAAGATGCCTTGGACAAACTATCCTTGCAACAAACTACATTTGGCAACCCTTCAAAAATCATCACAGACAAAGGTAGCGCATTCACATCTTCAGAATTTCAAAGCTACTGCCAGGAACAGTATATTGAACACATTTCAATTACGACAGGTGTACCACGTGGAAACGGTCAGGTTGAACGCATTCATGGCACAATTATCCCCGTTTTAACTAAGTTAGCTATAGATGAACCTGACAAATGGTTTAAATACGTCCCGCGATTGCAACGTATCTTAAATAGTACCACCACACGCAGTACAAAATTCACACCTTTCGAACTTTTAATTGGTGTTCAAATGAAACAACAGGAGGACCTACAGATTAAACAACTTCTTGACGAGGAACACCAGCAAAGAATTATTGATGACAAAGAAGCGTTACGTATCAAAGCTAAACGAAATATCCTCCGTTTACAGGAAGAAAATATACGACAGTATAACAAACGACGTAAACCAGCCTGTAAATACAAGATCGGTGACAAAGTGGCAATACAACGAACTCAGTTTGGAACTGGACTAAAGCTGCGACCCAAGTTCTTCGGACCCTATGAGATCACAAAAATCAACCCCAACGATCGTTACGAAGTTCGGAAGTTAGGACATCATGAAGGTCCCACCATAACGTCAACTGCGGCAGATAAAATGAAACAGTGGTGCAGCAACTGAACACCCAATCTTATTATGCTTTGTTTTTCAACTTTACTTTCTCCCTTTTTCTGCTTGTTTTTCTTTTATCTTTTCAGATCTTTTGCTTTTTCAACCCAGCCGCGGACGTCTGTAACCTCAGGACGGCCGTGTGGATAATAATTAGTTCTGCTGTGGCAACACCACTGAACGAACTATAACTTCAACTCCCGCCAGTTGTTCCCCCGCCAAAGAACACTCTAGACGGAGAACGAGACTGGGCAGACGTGCGATGTTAAAAGAGCAGAATAGCTCTCTTGATGTTATTTTTATTTTTATTTTTATTTCTACCTCTCAATGTTTTTAAATGTTAGTGTCGTCGTTGTATTAAAGTTTCGTCTCATTAAATGTTTAAAAAGATTAACGTCTATTTAATTTGGAGCGCTAGCTCCATCCTACATATATTTAATTTATACATAGTTTTATAAGATGGGCGTATTTAGCGCCGCAAACCATTTCATCTTACTGTGGGGAGAAAATATCCAAGGGGTGCCATTTTAACTATCCATGTATCTAATATAGCGATATCTTTTATATCCTCCATAGTCCCGTCTCCTGAAAAACATCAAACTGTGTAATCTCGAGGAGCTAGTTTACAAATTTCACGCATTTTTTTATTTATGACGTCACTGTTTGACTGCCGTAAAGGATACCCCGGTAGGTTGAGGGAGTTAATTTCGATATTTCGCATAATTGTTTTCAAACGGTATCATTAAAACTTTGCGTTATGTAACCCTTATGGAGGAACGTAATTCAACGTTAAAATAAAATTATACTCGCAACCTGCATGCGTATGTTAGGCAACGCCTGCGCTAAATTAAATGCCAAAAATAAAAATAGTAAATAGAAAAAATTTAATATATCGCGCTTTGAAACGAACTTTGTAACTTTTAAAATGAACATTTTCAGCGCCGTGAAAACATTTCAATTTTTAAATAAGTACCGGATTAAAATACCACTTCTAATAATAATAATCGTGAATTTCTTAGTTTATTTCTACAGTAAATTTTAATCAAAATATCGTCTCCCTGTGTTGAAAATAGAGCTGGAATAAATGAGTTAAAATTATGGAAGAATTTTTACGTATCTTAAAGCATTTGACGTCATAGATCCTCACTTGCGAATTGAAATTCTGATATCCCATTTAAAAACTCGATTGGTTGAAAAAATCCTTTTTTCTAATCCTTTCTGTGGCAACAATCGAACATAAATTCTCGTGCCGTGATCGCAATGTAATGAATGGCGTAAGTTCGTGTTGATGCTATTAAATTCTAAACATTAGGCTGCATTAAAATTCGTAAAAAATCATCTAATTTACATAATTTTTTCGTTTTTATTTTAAAAGAGGGAGAAAAGAATGTTTCACGATTTGTCAAAATATCTAAAAGTTATGACGGATAGAATTCAAGATGCGACAGTTTTAAAATTATTTTACGAAAAACAATCGCGAAGCGGATGCTTAGTAAAAAAATTCCTAAAAATCGGTAAATCATGTTACGTATTCAGAACAAACTGTTTTTAAAAGAAATTTTCCTCCTCTATCCGATGATATAAATGCCGTTTTGCTGCAAGCGTAATTTCCGCCGTTATTACGAGATAGGTGAGAAAAAATGCCAAAAATCGCATAAAACATAAAATAAAAAAAATTCTAGGTCGAATTTTGAAAAAATCGCTTCGAGGTGCACAACTACATATTTATATCTTCCCGAATACCAAATTTGGTGTTTCTAGGTATAGCCGTTTGTCCGTAACGCTGCCGACAGACACACACACACACAGACAGACACCTTCTTTTATAATAAGTAGAGATTAACGTTTATAATCCCAAATCGCATACAATCGAACAGCGCAAATGTAAATATTAGGCCTCAATGTTTCACTCATTTCTTCCGGTGGCAACGAAGAAGCAGGCCCGGTTGCTAATAACGACGGCCCCGCGCAGGTCCGGACTAGATTCCCTTCATCTGCTTTTTTGACAATTCTTCCGTTCCTCGCTTATTAGGTGCCTCCATGGTTATGCAGCAGTTGACAAATACTCCTGGTCAGGGTTTGAAAAAAATGGATTTTTCAACATGCCCGGTTTTGCATGTGTTTCATTAAAAGCTTTTATTAAATAATTTTTCTAATTTCCGTCGATGATTGATAAGCTATTATGTATTTGTACAAAAGTGATCTTGAAATTCTCATAGTTTTTACACCTTTTACTGCATGTTTGAATAAAAAGCTTGATTAAACAAAGTTTTTTTTTTCCTTGCATTCATTTCTAAATGGACATATATATACCGGGTGTCCAGAAAAGGACTCCCTGATTTCAAAATTAAATATCTCGAAAACAAAGATCGATAGAGGAATGCAGTAAACGGTATGTTTATTGTGAAAGCCGTAAGAATTTTATAAAGGAGTTTGAAATAATAGTTACAAAAGCTGCTAACAGATGGCGCTGTACGCTGCACAGCTCATTAGTAGGCTCTTTCTCAGTGTTTTATGCGTGCTGTAACGCTTCAAACCAGTCTCAGATGCAATTCTACGGACGGATGACATTGGATTCTGCTGAATAATTCCAGAAACTGTGGCGACATTTGCAGGCGTAACTGCAGTTTGCTTGCGGCCAATATTCTCCACTAGATCATCAGTTACGCTGCCTGTTCGTTGAAATTTCGCGAAGAGGGTACGAATAGTTTTCGCATCGGGTCCTTTTGGAACATTAAATCGTGCTTGAAAACTGCGCCTTGTTGCCGTAGGACTCTCTTTTAACCTGTGGTACTCTAGCACCAGAAAAACGCGTTGTTCAATGGAGTACATGGTTTTAATCTCTTCCTTCGGTACGCTAACCTCCTTTCACGCTTCAATAGTGGAACTGATCACTCTGGGCTTCGGATCACTATTTATACTAGGCATTACGTATGGCAATTACAGCGCCATCTATTAGCAGCTTTTGTAACTATTATTTCAAACTGTTGTATAAAATTCTTACAGCTTTTACAATAAACATACCGTTTACTGCATTCCTCTATCGATCTTTGTTTTCGTTAGATATATAATTTTGAAATCAGGGAGTCCTTTTCTGGATACCCGGTATATTTCTAACCTAAGAATTCGGACATTCATCCAAATTCAGAGAACCAATCGTTAAATTTAGTGGGCTTTTGCTGTGAATGTAACTAGACTTGACCAATCGAAGTTGATGATTAAGCTTCCGTGATTATTGAACAAATTATTGTATCCCAACTCTGTCAAAGAGATTTATATTAGTTAAAAGAAAATCGCGTTTGAATTTCTGGTATTTGGAATCTTTTGATTTTATAGAAGTAAGTTTTCAATAGTGTTAATTATATATAATAGGGAACAATTTGCTTTCCGTTTTGTTTCTTGTTGAATGAGATTTTTAGCGGATTTTAGATATTTTTTATTGCTATCGATGATTTTAAATCTGCAATTGGATTTTATCTACAATGCACAGTGTTTATGCAAATTAATAATTTAATAACATAGTTCAGAAAAAATAAGGAAATTCTTTTGAGTGACTACCAGATGTTGTTACTTCCCTTTCATTTAACGCTTACCCTGTAGATGAAAGCGATAACACATTTATGATGCTATAAGGTAAGTTACGAGTTTTTTATTAATTAGTCACCACAATTAGTAAAGTTGACGATAGTCTCTTTTAACCTGTTATAGAGAACCCCATAGCAGATTTTTCGCCGTGTTCTTGGGATCGGTGATGTACCCGTGTTATGAGGGGAGGGCGGGGGTCTACGGTATTCACGTAGCTTATATCCGGGTTATTGCTGCTCTGGTTAAGCAACGACTAAAGAAATATTCTACAGTATCACAGGTCCAGACTCAATTGCCTGCATGGACTTGGGTGTCATTTCGTCCGTACCTCACCCGCTAGGCACCTCTATTATTATTGCCGCAAGGGACCAATACTCCTGGACAGGGTTGGAAAAATCTGAAAATTTCAACATGCCCGGTTTTGCCTGTGTTCACATTACAATGTGTTATTTAATAAATTTTCTAATTTCCGATGATGATTGATAAGCTATTATATATTTGTGTGTTGAAACATAAGCGATCCTGGAATTCTCAAACTTTTTACAGCTTTTACTTCATCTTTGAATAAAAATCTTGATTAAGATTCTTTTTTTCCCTTACATTTATTTCTAAATGAACGCTTATACATATTTAACCTAAGAATTGGGATATTCATCCAAATTCAGAGAACCCGTCAATTAGTTTGGAAAACTTTCAGTCTGAATGCAACCAACTTGACCAATCAGATACGATGATCAAGGTTCCGGGACGTTGGATATGTGCAACTCTTTCACAAGTTCCACCTGCAAGATTTGTATTTGTTAAAGGAAAATCGCGTTTGAATTTCTGGTATTTGGAATCCTTTGATTTTGTAGAAGTAAGTTTTCCAAAGTGTTAATTATAACAGGGAACAATTTGTTTTTCCTTTTATTTCTTGTAGAATGAGTTTATTAGCGGATCTTAAATTATTTTTGTATTGCTATCGGTGATTCGAAGTCTTCTATAGTTTTCTCTCTTCAATGCACAGTTCATAAGCAAGTTAATAATTTGATAACATACTTCATAGAAAAAGATCTAGAAATTCTTTTAAGTGACTACCAGGTGCTGTGTTACTTCCCTGGTATTTAGCGCTTGCCCCGAAGAAGAAAACGATAACACATTTCAGTCGATGATGTGATAAGGTAAGTTATAATTTTTTTTCTCTTAAATGTTAATTTTAATGGAGCAATCAAATGTATTTTGTTAACGTTGTTTCACATCTGTTTAATGTTCTTTCAAGTAGAAGTTGCTGTTTAAATAGCTCTTATTGATATCGTTATACATGTGGCTGTTAAAGACTTGTCCGTCAAAACACAATATTTCATCCGTTTAGTCACCTTGACGAATTTCCCGAGGATCTTGGGGTTATAGTGAACTGACAGAGCGCTTCCATCAATATATCAAAATGGTGAGAGAATGCTATCAAGGGCGCTTGGACAAACATATGATGTCACACTACTGCTGAAACATCAAAAGATATTGCCCTCGTCAAGTCCACAAACCGAAGCGAAAAATCTTGCCTAAATAGTGTCATTGTCTTAAGTCATGAGTTTGTGCTTATTTTATGACTGTATCCAATTTATATTATAAATTCATGCACATATACAGTGAGCTTTTTCCCATGCCACAAGTCCAAGTCATTTTATATGAATAAACATATGAACCTATACATTCTTTATAAACTTGTATATCCATGCAAAAAATTAATTAAACTAAATCAAAAAAGGATTTCGAAAAAAAAAATTGTAGCTTTCGGAATATAATTAATTGCAGTTTTAAATCAGCATAACCGAATTAAGTGAAATCAAATACGCTTATAAGAGCAACAAAAATTTTGTTCCCTAGTGTCTTTTTAAATAACATATAATGTTTCTTGAGACTTTAATAATTGAAAGGATAAAAAGGAGAATTTTATGTTTCAATATGTAAACTACAAAGATGTGAAATTTCATGAACTATCAGTATAAAATGTAAGAAAGAACACAATATTTGTTCTTTTAAGAACCTAAAAGCAATTTTTGTAATTTTTTTAATGATTACAGAAAAAACTTTTAAGACTAATACCAGGCATTATTGAAGAATAGAATAATGTGCCTCTCTGTGTAGTAAGAGTTTAGAAAATTAAAATATCTCACTTATAGCAAAAAATGGAATTAAAAAACATAGATAAAAATGATTTGTATTTCTTTTCCGATTTCTTAGAAATAAAACTTGATATTTTTCAAACATATAAAAAAGTTTTTTCTAATTAATCCACAAATTGTCAATTGAGTTATTTGGCGTTATTCTTGCTAACAGAATCATTTAAAAGTTTATTAGTGACCATAACTTTACAAATCAAGAGAAAGGTAAAATTTGCTGAAACAACAAAAGGTCTATTTAGTTTATGAAACTATTGTTTTAGCCAAACACATTTGAAAAGAACTCATCCCCGCCTCCTACAAATATGACCTAAAACATTTACTCACATCTGCCATGTTTAGCGACCTTTTTATAAAGAACCATCACAATTAGAAAAAAAAAAAACATGTACCAGTGAGAAATTTTATTTTATAAATGTCGAATAACTAAACGAAGATATGTTCGTTGTGGCCTTATTTCGTGTAAACTTACGCTTAATGTTTTTTTTTTCAATACATAAACTCAAATATTGAGATAAAAATCTAAAAATTCAACTATATTTGCCATCCAACATTTTGTCACAGGAACTGGAAACTCCAAGTTGAATACTGGCAAGTGATTAGCATCTTACATGTACTACAAGCCGGTAATTAATAGCTTCCACTATAATTTTTACAGTGAGCAAAGAGTGATTAAAATGTTTCTTCTCGACTATATTGCTATTTATCATTTATAACAGATTTGAATCTTTTGGAAAGACAGCTTAGGAAGTTATGAATCTGTTGCACTTCGAAAAATAAAAAAAAAGACTTTTTTTCATAAACAGCGCCATATGTGAACACAAAGCATCAGATGGAATAAATTGTTTCTGAAGATTTAATATTTTCAAAGTTATTAAGTAATGCTTCAAAAGCTTGCTTTGCCGACAACAGATACGTAATCTTAAGGTACTCAAGCGTACAGAATATTCATAAATAGTTATTACAACGGCCTAATGTAGAGAGAGAATGAGCCCTAAATATTTGACAATCAAATTAGGGCTGGGAACATACCGTTACTCCGTATGTCAATATTTCGCATCGCTTTAGAAAATACTAAATATGTTTCTTAGGTACGAGCCTTTAACTCTGCTTTCCCCCGTAAACTTTTGGCATTTAGGTAAACTTTAGGAAAAAAAGGAGAAATAACATTCATTATCAAAATCTTTCCCCTTTTTCTAAATAGTTGGCCAGTGCATCATCTCCTTCCTGGTGAATTTTATTAATTTATGGCCGGCACCCTACGTCACGGCTTTATCTGAAACCGAGGTCATGAATAGATAAAGCCCTTTGCAGAAAGTATTTTGCAAGGTGAATTTGGTGGTCACGTATTTCTACACTGTGGGAGATGCACTCACTTGTGTAATGAAGAAAATGGATAACCTCAGATTGTAGCGTCTTTTAAAAATAGAAATCCAGTTTAATATGCATGCTTTAACTTTTAGCACTGTTTAAAGGTTGCACTGTTCAAAGTATAGTGTAGTTACTGTAGATAAAAAAAAAGTGAGCAGATTAACGCCAAATTTTACATTTACATAGTTACGAACATTTACACTTTTTTATGATAATCACTATAGCGTTCAAAAATCACCATTTTAAATAACATATTTAAAACCTGAAATTTCGGACAAAAAAAAAAGGATTTAAAGTCGAGGGTCGACTTATACGAGGGTCCTTAATTTTTTATCATAAGTCAAAAGTGCCTTTTATAAGACAAATTTTCTCTTCCTACATTCCATAACGCAATGACGTCTTTTCAGGTTGATTTTCATACCAGGATGAATGTAGAGCGGTACAAAGATTGAAAACGTGTATCAAGTTCTTCTTTTTGGATTACGGCCAATTAGCTACGCGTGGACGCCGAAGGGTAGGGTGCCCCATGGAGGTCTTTCTAAGGGATCCTAACCCAATACGTGTACATGATGAGCCGATGACGACGAAGGAATTTTTATAATTGTTTGATGAGTCCGATATTGGATCGGATCTTGAATCAGTTTAACTTTGTATATTAGTATTTTGCCATATCATACTAACCGTAGTGTCATATTATTATTATTATTCAATATTATCAGTTTAATTTTGTATACTACTTTTGTATTGTTATTACCTTTGTTAAAATTATCTTTAAAAAATTAAAATTTCTTGATCGGGAAAGTGGTGGATCGACTTATACGCGGGATTTAAAAAAATTCAAATTTTTCTATCAAAAAAGTGCTGGGGACGACTTAACGCGGGATCGACGTATACGTGGTTATTATGGTACCTAAAAGTCGTTTTCTGGGTTTTTAAGAATTCGCAATTGAATGGGGGTGAGGGTCCAGAACGTTCTTTAATGGCTTTTTTTTTGCGTTTTTTCTTCATGTCTTAGAGGGAAATTCAGATAGTTACATTTTAAAACGAGAATTGTGTGGTTAAAATTAATACCTAAAACTCATTTTGGGGTTTTTTTTTAGAATTCACGCCCAAACGGAGGTAAGCGTCCAAAACATTCTCTGACGTTCTTTTCACATTTCCGTTCATACCTCAAAGGAAAACAGAGCCGCAAAATTATTGCTTTAAAATGTAACTAATAGAAATACCTAAAACTCATTTTCAGGGTCTCTAGAATTCGCATTCGAACGGGGATAAGAGTCCAAAATGTTTTAATTAATTAATTAATTAATTAATTAATTTTATTTTTTGTATTTTAGAGGAGGGGAAAAAAGAGATAGCGTTTTAAATCCTTGCTTTAAAATTTAGATAACAGAAATAAAGACCATGTTACCATTTTCAGTCTTTTTTTTTTTTTAATCTCACCCGAGCGGGGGTAAGGGGCCAAACTCTCTTTACAATTTTTTACATTTCCTTTGCCATTTCAGAGGAAAATGCGATAGCCTAAAATTCTTCCATAAAAATACAGTGAACGTAAATGCCTTAAAATCAACTTCAGGACTTTTTTAGCAGTCGCGTCAAAATGGGGATCAGAGGGCTAAAAGTTCTTTTCAAATTTGCAATCACATCTCAAAGGGAAATAGAGATAGCCATTAAGTTCTTCCTTTAAAATGCAACGAACATGAATGTCTAAGCTATTTTTAGGGGAGTTTTTTTAGTTTCCTTGTCCAAACTGGTGTAAGGGCCCAAAACGTTGTTTTCATATTTGTCTTGATATGTCGAAGTAAAATGGAGATAGTCATAAAAATCTTGTATTAATATGTAACGAACACAAATTTTCATTATTTTTTAAACAATCGACCTCAATAGGGGGTAATTGACGTGTTTTTTAAGTATTTCTTAGCTCTTGAGTGCTATTAAATTCAGACAAGATTTTTGTCTACCTGGTAAAAGGGCGAATCCCTTTTCAAGGTTTGCCATGTGAAAAATCGCTTAGGTTTGTCATTTTTGATGATTTATCCCCAAATTCGGTATGAAAAATATAAGTCTCTAAAACTGGAACCAACTTGGCGATATATTCCATAGTTATCGAGGAATCGCATAATCCTACTCTTTATTTAATTACAATACTGGTGTTTATATTCGTGTAAATAAACGTGAAGTATAGTTGGAATATGGCTGGCGAGGAATTTAAAACAGTTTTAGTGGGCAATTTTAATATAGATTTCAACTTTGAAGAAGTGCTTTATGGAACAAGAAAGACAAATACCGCATACTGGCGGATTATGATGCACATTCTATATATTATTCGAAACGATTAAGTATAGTCAGAATATGCCTAACGCATATTGTAAAATAGTTTTACAGGTGATTAAATCTCTAATCAAAATATGTTTAATATTATTTATTTATTTTCCATTTGTATTTGTTCGTTAAACAATATCCATTCCGTGCGAAGAACGAGTACTTCATCTAGTTTGTTAATTAATACTCAAAAACTATCGATGGAATGTTTTGATTGCTTGTAAATTTCGAATTAGTAATTTCTATTGATCAATTTGCAGTTCTATTATGCTAAACGCCACCTAGTGAAAATTTCATTAACCAGATTTTCAAACCTTCAGCGCCTCTCGTGTGCATGCAATTTGTCAATGGTATTGGACATTTCCTCACTCGTTTTAGCTGCAGGATATTGTGTACAGGGGAATTTTAATCCTAACTATCTAGCTTATAAGTCGATGATGATTGACGCTCTATCGATGAACAATGATAAAATCAACTTTGATATGTTAACGAAACTGAATTCTATACAGAAAATATTAATTCATTAAAGCTTAATGCATTCATCAAATTACTCTCAGCATGCATTTGTTGTCAGATATCAGGAAACTTGGATGCTCTACATCAATTAATTGTTAAAATCAATTACTATAATCACCGTTATTTAAATTCAAAACAGCGATCCAACTTCTCAACCGTTTGACCAATTTCAGACTTCAGTCACATACATATGATGTATCTTTAACCTATGAATTTGTATGAATTCAGGGAGACTGTCGCTCACCTGGGATGGTTTTTCCTTGAGCGTAACCATACCTGACCGAACAGATTTGACGGCCAACCTTTCTTGACTGTTTAGTCATAAAAAGTACCTCGTTACGGCCTTGTGGAGCTTTGTGTTGGTTAAAAGAAAATCACTTTTGAATTTCTGGTGGTACGAATATTTTTGACTGATTTTATAGAAGTTAAGTTTTCTAAAGTGTTAATTTCAAATTAGACCAAATTTTTCCTTTTTGTTTCTTGTTGAATGATATCTTTTAACGAGTCTGAGATATTTTTACAGCACTATCGCTGCTTTCAAATCTGCAATCGGTTTTATTTCTACAAGCTACAGCTTTTATGCAAATTAATAATTTAAGTAACACAGTTCACCGAAAACATTTGAAAATTCTTTTGTGACTAACAAATGTCACTTCTCTGGTATTTGGCAATTACCTGTAGAAGAAAGCGATAACACTTTTTAGTTTATGATACGATAGGGTAAGTTATACGTCTTTTTTTCTCTTAACAGTTAATTTTAAAGGAGCAAACAAGCGCATTTTGTAGACGTTGGTTCACAATTGTTCGATGATTTTCTTCAAGTGGAAATAGATGTTTAAATTGCTCCGATTGATTTTGTTATACCTGTGGCAACATGGATTGGGTACCAAAACGTACTCTTTCATAAAAAGGGATTAGCGTGGGTCGATACATGTGCTCAAATACTCACGGAACATTTAAATAAATAACCAGATCCTCATTATTGCATAGACAAATAAGGACTTTGCCCAGGGCGACCCCATTATCAAATGTTGTTCTGAAATATTCTTTTTTATATCAAAATTTTATGAAAAATAAAACAAATTTCATAGATGGTGGCCCCCAAATTCATCAATGCCAGGGGCCCCTGTTGGTCATAATCAGGCTCTGAAAATAACGTCCACTATTTGGCACTTTGCATGAGAAACCGATGAATTCAGATCCAGAAATGATGAAAAATAGTTAATAAATATTCAAAAACTGTTAAATTAAGGTTGATGTTGTCAGTAAAATACGAATTAGTGATTTCCATTAATAAATTTGCTGTATTTTTTACGCAAGGTGACACCTAGAGAACATTTCTTGTACTAAATTTTTAAACATTGAAAACATCTCAGGTACATCCCATGTATTTAATACTCACGGAACGTTTAAATAAATAACCAGATCCTCATTATTGCTTGGACAAATAAGGACTTTGCCCAGGGCCCTCATCTCGAAAGCGCCAATGGAGTTCCAAAGTAGTGTATCTGGGTGTTACCATTGATAAATCGTTGTGCTGGCGGCACCACATCAAAAATGCTGCATACAAGATAGCCTCTTTTTCGAAACTTTCTCCCTTCTTCTTCAACTCCAAGATTGGGATACATAATAAAACACTACTATACAAAACATTTGTCCGACCTTAGAAATGACCTGAAAATACCAACTATGAGAAAACATCTCATAGACCTTACGACGCACTTCTTAGACAACTTACACAAACTGCCAAATGAAATCCTGGCTGAAATCCCCGACTATGATTACCGCGATCCACTACATCGTAAACGCCCTCGGACTGCCTTGGCGTCCCCGGACATCACCTAAATTCTCACTTTACCTTGCTCGAACATTGTCCCTGTACATATTTGAACATAGATATTTTTGATTTGAATTTCATTCGTCTAGTACTTACTCTCACTGTTGCATCTTATACATCTTATACATTTTCTCACTATATTCACCTGTGTTTTTGTACATATTGTATATATTGATTTTTACACTGTTTTCATGGTTCTAATTTGTCTCACTGCTTTCATTTTTGATCCTCACACTGTACTCCATTTCATGAAACTCATGGTCTTACTGAGCAACCCGCCCTATGAAGTCCGTGTTTATACACGGGGGGAGAGTGGGTCAGTCTCCATCATCTTCCAACTTTCTTGTTCCTTTCACGGTTTTCCGCACCCTTGCCTTGCCACGGCTCATTTGTAGGTTTGACAGACTGTTCTTTAATGACATTGACATGCTTATGGCCCTGTCTCTTGGGCTTATTTCATGATTTCGCAAAACTCTCATTTATCATTACACACTGGAGATAAGCGTACCATACTTTAGGTGCTCCTGTAAAATCGAACTTCATGTCATGTCATGTCATCTCGAAAGCGCCCCCAATATCAAATGTTGTTCTGAAATATTCTTTTTTTATATCAAAATTTTATGAAAAATAAAACAAATTTCATAGACTGGGGGCCCTCAAATTCATCAATGCCCGAGGCCCCTGTTGGTCATAATCAGGCTCTGAAAATAACGTCCACTGTTTGGCACTTTGCAGGAGAAACCGATGAATTCAGATCCAGAAATGATGAAAAATAGTTAATAAATATTCAAAAACTGTTAAATGAAGGTTGAAGTTAGTAAAATACGAATTAGAGATTTCCATTAATAAATTTGCTGTATTTTTTATGCAAGGTGCCACCTAGAGAACATTTCTTGTACTAAATTTTTAAACCTTGAAAACATCTCAGGTACATTCCATGTATTACTACTCACTCGTTTCAGTTGCAGGATATTGTTAACAGAGGAAGTTTAATCCTAATCGTACTGTATATCAGAAAGTTAATGGAAAAGAGACTGGCAGAGCGGTTAACAGAAAACGCCAGTTCTGTTTTCCGCATCCGAACAATCTGAATGCAGTAACTTTGGTGCCTTAACTAACTCTGGAAATCCAACCCTGAAATGGCGGAGTAAAAGGATTTCCGTTTATCCATTAAACGCTATGTAGGCTTTTCTTAATACAATGTCTCTGATAGGTTTACAAGGTGTGGCTACACTTAATTCTAATTTTAAATGCCGTAAATTTTAGTTTTAATACAGAGTACTGTATAGTTTCTCTGTCAAGGCGATTGATTTAGACGAAATTACATGAATAGAATTTGTTTTTCATCCTCACATTAGATTGCCTTAAAGCCACACAATCTGCTCTGAGCCCTCCACTGTTTCCCAGAAAGCCTCCAGATCCAACATAGATGCATTGTCGCTCACTTCGAAAAATATTGATCAGCAACCTAAGAACTTGGTGCTCAATTCATACAGCTTGTACTTTGAACGATACCTAATATACCAAATTAGACCAGTGCTTCCCAACATTTTTATTGCCGCGGACCGGCAAACGTTTGGTAATTTTACCGCGGCCCCCTGAGAAAGAGGATAGATGCGGAGGAGTAATGTTGATTGCTTATATTTTAGATTGTTTTGATTTAATATTTTTAATTTAATTGTATTTAAACGTGACTTAAAAATAAAATACAGCTGCACAATAGAAGTGTGAAGATCCCGGGTTCGGACCTATCGCGCGACTGTCTATAAAGCGACAACGTCTATAAAGCGACTTAAAATTTTAACTAACTAAAACACCAAATGAATGAGAATCTTGGGCTTGTTTCTTCGCAACAAGTCGGTTCGGTCTGGGAGTAATAAGAGACAGTGACACCCGAAGTGTGTTGTTCTGTTTTGGTTGCTGTTACTCCAGAAAATCCCACTTAGATAGGTTGTCGGAAAGGGCAATAGGGGTTTAAGTGACTGCAATTTTAATCATAATCATTAAATATTTTTTAAATTATAAACTAATTTTAAAAGCTTACACGATGTCTTTGGCTACAAAGGTCAAACCCAAGAAAGCTTAAGCCCACGAGTGTTTCTCTGGGACTGATTTACGGCAGGGCATTCGGGGCACGTGCCCTGGACCCCGATTTTTAGAGGACCCCAAAACTTCCTTTATGCAATCATAATAGCTACTCAAATTATCTCTCAAGAGAAAAATTTCTGATTACTTCATTTCATCACAAATATTCAAAATTTTTAATTTAATGCAACTTGTAACGCTAAAAATTATGCATTCGATTCGATATTCGCAAATTCGTTCAGACATCTCAGCATGCTCCTCCTTTTATCTTTTCAAAGGTGTGTGACAGCTGTAAATACCCATAAAAACATTTCAAAATCAAAAAATTCATATAAGTGGTATCTGTCGTGACATTTTACTGATTTGTAAATGTTTACGTATGGTTCACTTAGGAATAATAATTGGTTTTAACTTAATTTAATTAAGTAATATTCTGCGGAAAATTATTGTGCAGGGGCCCCCAAAAGTATCTGTGCCCTGGGCCCCCAAGTGTGTAGATCGGTCCCTGGTGTTTCTTACACTACAGTAGGAAAAAAATTGAAATAATTTAATCTTCCTTGGGCGACCTCTTATTGCTGGTATCCCGGACGGATACCAGTCAGTTGGTTGCACAGCTTCGTATTACAAAAAATACCAAGTTTATATTTCAAGTTCTTGGAACATTCGGTTTCATTTTATAGAGGTCAGTATCCTAAAATTTTAATTATTTTAAGGCGGTGTTTATAGAAACTATCAATTTTAGTATAACGATAGCCAACATTTGTTACTTTTAAGCACTTTGTAACATCTGCGTCAAATGATTACATAAAATTTTGATTATAAAAACGGTTTACTTTCCGGTACACCTGAAACGCAGCATGTTCCCGAAAGTTTTTGCATTTACCTAATCTTAAAAAGAAGAAAAATATGGAAATTTTCCTTAAAATCGTCTCTCACTTTATAAATAGTTGATCAATGCGTGATCTGTTTTTTCGTGGACGTTAATAATTTACGTCCGACGCTTTTATCTGGAACCGAGGCCACGAATAGTTCAAGGCGTAGTCAGTGTTAACTATGTGAACTCGGTAGTCACATATTCTATCCTGTGCGCCCTACAACTGCAAGACAGAAACTACATAACCTCAGATGAGTTGCGTCTTTCAAAGATAAACTTCTAGTTTAATACGAAAGATATGCTTATAATTTGTTTGCATTACTTAAACAGTATACTGAAGACCAGAGAACCCTTCATTGGCGGATGGATAAATCACTGTACATGTACATGGTAGGCGGTTGAAGTGTGAAGATCCCGGGTTCGGAGCTATCGCGCGACTGTCGATCTAACTGAAGAAAAATTTTACCGTAGCACCTGTCCAAACTCAATTCTCTGCATGTTCTTGCGTGTCAGTTCGTCCGTCCTTCGCCTATTAGGTGCCTCCATTATTATGATGGCAAGTGACCAATACTCCTGGTCAGGTTTGGAAAAATATGAGATTTTCAACATGCTCTCGTTTTGCATGTGTTTGGAGTAAAAATTTTATTTAATTAATTTTCTAATTTCCGTCGATGATTGATAAGCTGTTATGCATTTGTGTGTTGAAGCAAAAGTGATCCTGAAATTCTTTTCAAAATTTTTACACCTTTTAGTTGATTTTTGAATAAAAAGCTTGATTTAAAAAAACTTTTCTGTATTATATATTTTTCTAAATGAACATACATTTGATGTATCTTTTACCTATGAATTTGTATGAATTCAGAGAACCTGTCGCTCAGCTGGCATGGTTTTTTCTCTGAGCGTAACCAGACCTGACCGAACAGATTTAACAGTCAACCATTCTTGATTGTTTGGTCATAAATACTTCATTACGGTTTCATGAAACTTTGTGTTAGTTAAAAGGAAATCACTTTTGAATTTCTGGTGGTGGGAATATTTTTGACTGATTTTATAGAAGTAAGTTTTCTAAAGTGTTAATTTCAAATTAGACCAAATTTTTCCGTTTTGTTTCTTGTTGAATGATATCTTTTAACGAGTCTTAGATATTTTTACACCACTATTGCTGCTTTCAAATCTGGAATCGGTTTTATTTCTACCAGTTACAGCTTTTATGCAAATAATTTAATAACACAGTTCACAGAAAATTTTTGAAAATTCTTTTGAGTGACTTACAAATGTCACTTCTTTGGTATTTAGCGCTTTCCCTGAAGAAGAAAGCGGTAACACATTTTAGTTTATGATACGATAAGGTAAATTGCGTGTCTTTTTTTCTCTTACCAGTTGATTTTAAAGGAGCGAATAAGTGCATTTTATAGACGTTGCTCTCTGCATGAGATGTGCTCAAATACTCACGGAACGTTTAAATAAATAACCAGAGCCTTATTATCGCTTGGACAAATCAGGACTTTGCCCAGGGCCCCCACCTCGAAAGGGGTCCCCAATATCAAATGTTGTTCTGAAATATTCTTTTTTATATCAAAATTTTATGAAAAATAAAACAAATTTCATAGATTGGGGTCCCTTGGGGGACCCCAATCTATGAAATTTGTTTTATTTTTCATAATGGCCGGGGCCCCTGTTGGTCATAATCAGGCTCTGAAAAGAACGTCCACTATTTGGCACTTTGCAGGAGAAACTGATGAATTCAGATCCAGAAATGATGAAAAATAATTAATAAATATTCGAAAGCTGTTGAATGAATCTTGAAGTTGTCAGTAAATTGCGAATCAGCAGAGCTGCTGTCCGGCTTTTTTCGGGAGATTTCCCACCACTAATTTTTACTTACAAATTTATGTTTAATCCAAGTCCAAATACGTTTTAAAAAAACTGTCAAAATCGTGGTGGAAAATCTTCCGGAAAAAGCCGGAGACTTGGCAGCTCTGAATTACTAATTTCCATTAATAAATTTGCTGTATTTTTTATGCAAGGCGCCACCTAGAGAACATTTCTTGTACTAAATTTTTAACCTTGAAAACATCTCGTGTACACTACATGTATTAATACTCACTCCTTTCAGTTGCAGGATATTGTTAACAGAGGAAGTTTAATCCTAATCATACTGTATATCAGAAAGTTGATGGAAAAGAGACTGGCAGAGCGGTTAACAGAAAACGTCAGTTCTGTTTTCCGTATCCGATCAATCTGAATGCAGCAACTTTGGGTCCTTTACTAACTCTGGAAATCCAACCCTGAAACAGTGGAGTAAAAGGATTTCCGTTTATCCAGTAAACGGTAGTTTGTGGTTTACAAGGTGTGACTGCATTGAATTCTAATTTTAAATGCTGTAAATTTTAGTTTTAATACTGAGTACTCAGGGGCGTAGCCAAGGGGGGTTAGGGGGGATATAACCCCCCCCATGAGAATTTTTTTGCTATGCAAAATGTATATTCTTCACTAAATTATCACACACACGTATACATATATATGAGTTGTAGTAGTCGTAACCCCCCCATGAAAAATTTCTAGCTACGCCCCTGTAAGTACTGTATGGTTTCTCTGTCCAGGCGATTGATTTAGACGAAATTACATGAATAGAATTTATTTTTCATCGTCACATTAGATTGCCTTAGAGCCACAGAATTTAATCGGAGCTTTGCACTGTTCACCCTAAAGCCTCCAGCTCCAAGCTCCAAGAAAGACGCATTATCACTCATTTCGAAAAATATTGATCAGCAACCTCAGAACTTGGTGCTCAATAGGGTGTCCCAAGAATACGCATACTCTCTATTTTTTTCTATGTCATCTCAGTAACATAAATACAAAGTATTATTGCAATACGATAATTGTAACCCCTGCCGACTTTAGGTCAAAGTTAAACGTAAAGTCTTGTATGGGGAATACTATGGAAAGATTGTGAAATGTATGTTTCTCTGGTACGTAAGACACAATTTTATCAAACCAAGTCTTTATATTATAGCAAAAGAAGCATATTATAGTAAAAGAAACATCATACATACTTTTGTTTCAACATTTGTTTTTTACAATCAGGATAGATTTTCGTCTGTTCTCTTGTACACAACGTAGCAAAAATTATCTTTGTTCCTCCTCAGCCGTTATTAAACCATGAAAGTCCCACATAATTTTTACCGCTGTTTCAGCTGTATCGTTCACTGCTCTAAGCCCCTGATATTGTTTTTTTAGCATCTAGAAACGCAGCGTTATTATTCCATGAAGAGGGACTCTCATTGAGAAAACTGTCATCAATTTTGAGTCTAGGAAATAATGAATGACTTCTGACCGATATAAAATCATCGATGCTTTTTTCTGTAAAAAATGAATTAATATAACAGGTATCAATTGCGTGATATATATAAATAACTAAATAAAAAACTACACAATCAATATATGAGAGTCACCATACAATGGACCAAGAAGTTCGTCCTTCGATGGAATGTATTTCTTCTCATCGGTCGAGAAATTTTCTCTATGTAAATTTGCCACCATTTTAAATTTTGCTTCTTCGTCCATATCATCATCAAAAAGTGCTAATATTGCTATTTCATCAGTCAAATACCATAAATCCTGGAGAAATTTCTGGAAAACAGCTTTCGAGATATTTTCATCCTCATTTTCGTAAGCTTTCAAAGATTTCAAAAAGCACAAACCTTTGTAGGGTGCTTTAAATGCCAAAATGCATTGAAGCCATGGTTTAACGTACATTGTCACGATAAACAAGCAGACGTCTAACAATGCATCCCTATCCTTTGTGTTCCTATCCTGAGAACTAAATAACGTTAATTTTAAGGAGTAAATCGCTCGGGCCATCCATCTAGCTTGGTGTATGGCACCCGGGGGTCTTTTTTTCCCCTGCATCTCTAGCTAAAAATACGATAGAAAGTTCAATCAAGTCTGGATAGTCTTCTCTAGCCATATCAGCTTTAAGTTCAGCCCGGTAAAACAAGCTAATTTTCAAGTTGGGATGCAGTTAGGAACGATTCCACTGTATCTCTATAGCATTGCATTTTAGTGGTATCGATGCTCTTCCAATTCTCTTTGAGCTTTTTACAGAAAAGGGATATCAGGGCTTGTTGTCATTTGTTTAATTTTCACTTCGAATACAGCCTCAGTTCGTATACATGATGATGGCAAGCGAAGAAAAGCATTTCCCCATCAAATTTTTGCTCTAGTAAAATGACCTGTATTCGAAGCTGTAGTATCACAACAGAGAATTTGGACTTTTTCTTCGAGATTCCAATCTAAGACCGCCTGCCAAATAGCCTGCGTCTGTTCTTTGTCTGTATAATTTTCCAGTTTTGGCACAGCAATGAGTGTTCTTTGAATCTATTTGAAATAACTATGAGCAAGCATTCTTCTTTAAATTTTAAAACACTCAAAGCAGGTAAGAGTTTGCCGACCCAATGTAAGGTCATTACATCCGGTACCTCATTTTTGAAATCAATGTTTATGTTTTCCGCCCGTTCCTTCCGTTTTTCTGTTCCGATCCTTGGAATTGAAGACTTACTTATCGGAAATTCGTCAATGTTAAGTCCAAGTGCATCAATAGTAGCTTCAAGAATAAACACAGGATCTCTATACTTAAGTGATACCTGTCTAATACTGTAACTAGCTTTGGAGTAATGAAATCTTTCCTCATTACAGATTTACTCGTCCCAGGTTCTGAGTTTTCGCCTGGTGTTGGGAAATCTTCTCAATCCATATTTTATCAAGAATTCGAAGAGTAATCGTCTTGCAATGATTCATATGATGCCGAGGATGTTGAAGCAGAAAGATATTTGATTCGCCAATTGTCTTCTTTGACAGTTTGAAGTCGTACCCTTTCCTCATTTTTTGGCCAGTTTTTTATCCACTCCTCCTAAATGACCGGGCCGGCTCCACTCTCTTTGGCGCTGCAAGAGCATCCTATCTTCCCCTATTTTCATTAATTTAAGTGCATCAGCATGTGCAATATCGAACAAATTGTATAAATTACTTAAAAATTCTTGTTGTTGCCGCTTGACTACGTCTCGTGATTTCTTTGAATTTATTTGTAAGTCTCTCCAAACTTCATTACATATTTACAAGCTTCCTTACTCAATTCGGCAACGATTTTGTAGGTATGCGTGCCTTTTCACAAAAGATAATACATACGCAAATAGCGAGATTTGCACTCTCATTAACAGTTAAATTAACTTCTCGAATATTGTAAAACAAAACCGAGAGAACTTGCCCATTCGACGGAAGTTTTGAACCCTTTATTTGATGCTTTATGTTCCCTATTAAAATTATCCTTTTTTTTTAGAACTACGTAATTCCACTGCCATGCTCTGTTCGCTGATAAAAAACTATACAAACTGTTTTTAACAAAACAGATTAGAATAAGCTCCTTGATACGTACACGTACGCTGTCCTGTGTAAACTAATACTGATACGTTTCACGAATAGCCCGTTGTCAGTATCGAAGCATTCCAAAACCTGTCTTTTTCCGTTTTGTTTTATTTTAACCATTTGTAGGTGCGGGGGGGGGGGCGCTCCGCTACAGACACGCGTCTTCAGCGTTCGCTTGTTTAAGTATACCATGTACTGACTAACGAGTTCAGATGCACGGGTTGCCTTTGTTCAAATTACACGAAACTTTGTTTACAATTGTTTTGACATAAAAGGAAAAAAATAAGAGGGTATGCGAAAAAAAATAACGCCTTTCATTTTTTTGGGACACCCTAGTGCTCAATTCATACAGCTTATACTTTGAACGATACCTATACTGATCCGAACAAATTAGACCAGTGCTTCCCAACTTTTACTGCCGTGGACTGGCCAACGTTTGATAATTTTACAGCGACCCCCAGAGAAAGAGGATAGATGCGGAGGAGGAATGTTGATTGCTTATATTTTAGATTGTTTTGATTTAATATTTTTAATTTAATTGCATTTAAACGTGATTTAAAAATAAAATACAGCAACACAAAAGAACGTCTATAAAGTGACTTAAAATTTTAACTAACTAAAACACTAAATCAACGAGAATCTTGAGCTTGTTTCTTTGCAACAAGCTCAAGATTCCATCCGGGAGTAAGAAGAGACAGTGACACCTGAAGTGTGTTGTTTTGTTTTGGTTGCTATTACTCCAGAAAATCTCACTTCACTTAAATAAGTTCTCGGGAATGGCAATAGGGATTTAAGTGACTGCAATTTTAATTCATAATCTGGAAATGTTTAATAAACAATTAACAAATTTTAAATACTTACACGATGTCTTTGGTTTTAGTCGCCTTTTCTACAAAATGATATCGGTTGAGCTTAAATTTTAGCAAAACAGATATGTTTTGGCGTAAAAATAAGAATAGATGAATATTTAAAACATGTCACATCAGTTGCTTTTTTTTCCGGCAATGCCTTTGGGTGATTTTAGATTTTTAGCTGCCTTTATTGGAATCGTTACCGTGGGTTGCTCTGTTTCTAAAAGCGGAATATTGCAACTGACATTTTCTAAAAACGCGACATTACGGTGTCCCAAAGCTGTGCTTGGGGACAACGGGGCAAGCCACCTATAAACGGGACGTATACCTTATGCATTCCCCAAGAGGGGCGTACCTCACCAATTGAGAACCGCTGATCTAGGGCAATATGCATCTCAGGTATTAGATAATGTCAATGAAAAGTTTTGAATTGTATCGAAAATTTTATATTTAAGGAACAGATTAAGTGCACAGATTCCCATATCCTCCTCAGAATGTTTCATTTTATGGAGAAATAATTAATACAGACAGAAAACTGATTTATTTTTAATTCTGAGACAATCAGAACCAAAAATCTCGTCAAGATTTCAGTAGTTCTCCCCTTCTTATACACTGAAAAATGTGATACCCTCATCTTTTTACAAGAATGTTAGAATGTGTAACTAATAAATCGCAAAGATTACCTTTCAAAGTGGAAACCTTTTAAGTGCTTCCGTTTTGTTGCCTTAAATCCCTCCGGAATATACGTGTTTTCAAAGAGGCGTATCGATGAGCTTTGGTTCGCCTTAACAATTCAAAAATTTATAGCCTCGGTCTGAGATTAGCACCAAAGCTCTAGCAATAGATTAGTAATTCCTTCGGTAGTAAATTTCAACCATTGTACTATGACGAAAAGATAGAGGCTTAGGTGTACAAAATGGACGAAATGCCATTACTTAAGCTCAGTACAGGTCATTCATCTGTTTCAGATTCCCTGAAGCTTGATGTACAGTGGGTTGCCTAATTTTCCGGGACAGTCACGTATTTTTGTACTTAGTTCGTAATTAGTTGCACCTTAAGGTAGTTTGAAGTAGGTATGAATTTTGAATATTACACATTTTTCTATAATTCAAATACTTTGTGACAGACAAAACTTTAGTTCTATTTCTCTTTTTAGAAATATTTTAATTATAAAGCGTTGCAGAGTGATGAAAATGCTATGGCACCGTAACCTCATAAGAGCTGTTTAGTACACTAAGATATTTTATAAATCTGTCGATACGTAGTATAAAACAAAGTCGCTCTCTGCGTCTGTCTGAGGTATCCGCTAACTCCTCCTAAACCACAAAACGGATTTTGATGCGGTTTTCATTATCAGTTAGATACTTTTTCGCGGAAGGTTTATATATTAATGACTATGTCATTTTATCTCTCACCCCCTTTACTGAAAATTGTCCGAAAAATGTGTCCCAAAAAGCGACCTAATTTTACATATATTTAAATACTATTAGTTCACAACAGATTTAATCTAATCTTACAATATTTCGTAAGCTGTAGAATATCCATCACATGTATTTTTTACATATATTTAAATGCCATTAGTTCTCAACAGCTTTAATCTATTGTTATTCAGGGGGCTCTCCCCCTGACGAGGCTCTCGAACAGCCGAGTTTTATATATATTTAACATCATGGTACGACAATAATATGCACCTGTGTTTTCAGGTTAAACTGCACGAATTTGTTTAATATTAATAACCGTTTCATTACACGGGATCAGATTATAAAATCTCTGTAATTTAAAAAGTCACGTGACTTACCATCTACATATGAGGGTGTTTATATCCGATAAAAGCAGATCAGTGAAAAATATGAAATTAACTACTTTTCTTCTTTACTTTCAATAATTTAAGTTGGATTTAGCGAGTGAAACTGACGTCATTTTAATGTCACGAATTTAAAAATGCATTAGAAATTCGTTTAGATTAACAGTCTTCGGCATAAAATTTGCTCTTCGAACGAAATAATACGTTTCCACAATATCCAATAAAAGTAGATCAGTGAACAACGTAAAATTATTATTTTTTTTTCCTGTGAACAATTCAAGTTAGATATTGCAAGTGAAATTGACATCATTTTGATGTCACGAGTGTAAAGATGCATTAAAACATAAAAACCCAATTATGTCGTTAAAAGACTTTGACGTAAAAACTATGCAATTGTCATAAAATGTTAGTGATTCGCTCTCAAAGCCAGTTTAACTAAATCATCTCTCAGGTAAAAAGTACATCACGCGAAAAATAATTTCGTAACTTTATGATTTAAGTTAGCTTTAAAAATCTCGTGGAAACGAACAAGATTTAACCCCATTTTTCGCGGGTACAGGATGGTTGGAATCGGAGTGTATTCGGAAATCTGTTCATATTGCGACTAATTAAGGAGTAACAAACTCCGATACAAAACAAAATATAGCGTGAAATTATTTCCTTCTCAAATGTTTATGGATTCTTATTGGATTACGAATTTCAATTGGCTGAGAATGCACACCCTTGGAGTTCTTACACTCATAAAAATAGGATAAATAGAACATTAATTTAATGTTGCTTCAAAAGGAATACGATTTTTTTTTCTGTTCTATTTTGCAATTTATTTCCTTCACACGTATAGTAACACTTCTACAATCCCCATTAAAGAAATGTTGGTCATTCCAAATTATCCAGTGGAACATATGTGCTTGATCCCTTTCAGGGGAAGCGGTTGGGGGTAGGTTATTATCGGAAAAATTGGAACCGTTTCATGAGCTGTAGTTTCATAGCTGATGCTCATCTGTCAATATTAGCCCACGATTAAAAATAATTTACTTTTAAATTTTAAATAAAAGTTCTATTCAGTGCAAAAAAAAACCCTTCAAAAATACTTATTCCCTCAGAAGCTCAATAGAATGCTGAAAATTTGATGTTTTATTTTCCTTTAGTTGGGTGTAATCTGGAAATCAATGAAATTGTTTTCGTTCATTATTAACACTTAATCACAGAGTTTTGGGTAAAAAATACAGGGAAATGGTCGACAAGCTAATACTTAAATAATTTCGTCAATTGCGCGTAAAACTCTAAATGTTAGAGAAACAAACTATTACAAATTTCCACAAAGTTTTTTTTATTTGACTATCGTAATGCCAGGTTATGAGTGAAAAATTCGATAGTTTTGCTCTGATTGAGTAAATTTTAATCATGTATGTTAGAAAAACATCTGCTTCCTCCCGTATCAAGGACGGGTACACAGCTAGTTATTAACTATTTATTATTTTAGTCTATTAATGCTTATTCAAACCTTCTTGCTGAAACATAATTTCTCTGTTTATTCTGTGTATATGTAATAAATAAAAAATATTAGGTGTAATTAATTTATTGTGATTTTATATAGTGTTTGCATTTTTACTCAAAAGTCGTACTTTCTTGTAAGTATTTTTTTTTCCTAGAAGAGAAATCTGAGCAATAAGAGGATTTTTCAGCTCTTCCTTATTGGCGATTGAGGCTGTAAAGGTGTGTTTAGGCTAATATTAGCAAATAGGATTTAATTTAAATTATCAAATTATTATTAAAGTATTAAATTCAATTTTTTAAATTAGACTGTACTGCATTATTTATTACCTATTTTTATTAGTATCGCAAAACTTTTAGCGATACTAATGCAGAAACGCAGTGGCATGCAAGCCACTACGTTGAGGGTGGTCATAATTAAACTACCCTTATAAGCAGGGCTGTACAGGTAGAACGGGTGAACGGATTGCAACCAAATTTGGTGTATAGACTGTACGTGAGATGCACTCTTGGAATTTCCAAAAAAGTTTTTTTTTCTCTCAAAAAATGTCGATTAAATAGTGTTTTGCAGGGGAAAACAGCAAATTTAAGAATGGGAATAACTAACTCAAAATGTACGAGCAATTTTGACATTTTTTCAGTCTTTTTGAACTTTTATTGACTAATTTGAATAGGTATGGATGCGAGACGAGATAGAAATTTACAGCTTTTTGCAAGACGAGACAAGCATTTAAGTAAAAAATGTTGAGAAAAGTACTCTACACGGTTAGAGTACATAACAAAGCTATTTTATTATTTAATTTCCTGTGAATGTATTTGTTAATCCACATTCTGGAGGACATCCATACCTTTTAGGAGTTCGCAATTTCGAGTTCACCTGCTCTGACTCAATCACAAAAGTTTTTAAGTGTCAAAGGTGTCATTATTTAATTTCAGGTTGTTAATAAGTTGCGATTTATCAAAAAACCAACTTTCTAAAATATTCATCATTTTGATACACAGTGTTCTCTAACAGCAGTACAAAGATAGTTGAGCAACTTCAAATTAGTGAAATGTCACGTACCACTAATTTTAAAGAGTAAGAAGATACAAAATATTCTTACAACTTTCGAACGTTTAAGAATGTAATTATCTAAAATAATTTTATAATAAAGATTTTATAATTAAGCTCAGATGACTGAGCCTTCCATTAAATTGTTAAATTTATATTTATTAATGACTTATGCGTAATTTTTTTTCAAAAGGAAGTCTAGCATTTGACATTGCTCGGATTTGGGTTTGATCCGTTCATCTTTACTCATAAATGGTCGATCTCCATAATTATGCGAGGAAAAAATCTGTCTCACTCTGTAGTAAGTCCGAAAATATAAAAAACTGTATCTTAGATCACAGAATAGTGTTTTTCATTTCAGTAGTTTTAAAATGAAATTTGACATCTTCAATATGTTAAAAGAAGTGCTTTTCTTTTAATGAAGCCTGTAATTGTAAACCGAGTTGTTAAGCACTAGCTTTAGTAAAGGTATAGGTGCCAACTACTACGGAATATAATCAACCACTTTTTTAAACAATAATTTTTGGCTTAAAATATAGCAAAATGATGAAATAGCCTTAAAAGTTGTTTAGTACTCAAAATCATAATATCTGGTTGTAACGAAAGTTTTCCGCCAGATTTGCATGGGTCAGCTCATGAGGTACCGAGCGATTGACCTTATATATCAAGTATATGCGATGCTTCGCGCGACTAATGGACATGGCACTAAAGTCTAACTCTTTCAACTAGCTCTCGAGAGGATGAACATTTTATCTCCTTCCACAAATTCTCGTTGGCGGGTCTCATCAGCATCAGTAAGCTGGCCAGAGCGCCCTGCTTCTTAAATGTCCTAGTCCTCGTTTTTGAACTTTTGGTACCAAATCTTCACAGTGTCGTATGATACAACAGTTGTACCTTAAGCTGTACACATGATTCAGTGTCATTCTGTAGCTGACTTTTTGCAACAGAACTGAGAGTAAATGATGGTTCAATCTGGTAGTGTGACAGTTCCATTTCAGACATCTTTTACTTAATCATAACGATATTGTTTTACAGATTTCACAACACAGTGCTCTAAAACAAGTCTTTTTTTTTCAAATAACAAAAATCGTTTAACAAAATATTGGCAAAGACACCAACATGATTTGTTTGTGCAGACAATACTTCCGATGGCGGAGAACTTTCGTTGCAACCTAATAATAATAGTACTAAAAGAATATACTGTTTATAAAATGTGGTTAGTTCCGTAGTAGTTCGCACCTATGGTAAAGGTCACCTTTAAGTTTATTTGTTACCAGAAATTCACAAAGAGCTCAAAAATACTAAAACAAAACCTTAAAATTTTGTAAATGAAGGACTGCCTGAAAATTTCCTTGCAGTCAAATGCATTTGAAAATTAACTCATTCCTGTAACTTGTAAAATTCCTGTAGAAGATGAGTATACAACATTAACGTATAACTGCCAGCGCACACGTTTGGCCACTAATCTTAGAAAGAAGAAAATGAAAGAGAAGCAATAGTTGGCAAAAGTATTACTATATAGTCCATTAATAAAAAGAAAATATACTAAATGTTGATCCGTGGTGAAAATGCCCGCTTAACTGCACAGCTGCCATCTTCAAGTACACAATAAGGCACTTTTTGAAAACAGTAGATGCTTTAAATTTTTTTTTAAATAGCTACTTACACGAACGATCAAAGTACTTTGTTTATTTAAAATTAAAAAATTTTTATTTGAAAAATGTGGTCGCTTATTTTCCGCAGTAGTTCGCATTTATGCTTGATTTTTTTTGTATTCTTAATGAAATGAAAACGAAAATAAAATTCAGCTTCATCTGTCTCCTAAAATTTTTTCTTATGAATTTGAAACTCTGCATTACATACTGTAACCGAGTAATAAATAGCTTTCACGGTAATTTTTCTAATGAGTAGGGAATGATGAAATACTTTCTTCTTGATTTTCTTCTCATATATCACGTGAGAGCAGTTTGAATCTTCTAGAGATCTAAGAGAGATTAGGAAGTTAAGCATCTGTGGCACTCTCTGAACAGAAAACAGAAACAGAATTCTTTTTATATGGGTCGACTAAGTTGAGTACTTTACCCTTTTTTATGCACTCTAAAGAGTTACATTCTTACAATTTCGGAAGATGCTCAGAGGCTATAGCTATTAAACTAATGAGGTAAAAATTGCCTTTCAAAGGAGGAACGTTTAATTTCCTCTTGTTGCTTTAAATCCCTATAGAATACACGTATTTTTCAAGAGGCGCATATATGCTTTACTTCCTTTTAACGATTAAAAAATTTAAAGCCTCGGTCTAGGCACTAAGGCTGTAGCAATAAATTAATTGCTACGCAGAGCTGCGAAGTCTTCGGCTTTTTCCGGGAGATTTCCAACCACAATTTTTAGACAGTTTTATTTTACATTAAATCTCCCGAAAAAAGCCGGAGACTAGAGATGGGCGGTTCGACTCATTTTACTGCTTCGAATCAGTGATACGAATCTTGAATCAATAAAACAACTAAAGAAATTTTCCCTCTCTCTGCGCCGAAAGCCCTGCTATTTAAACACCCTTCACCCATTCATCGGGTTTCTTCTCCGCTGAGTTCTCGGGCAGTTAGCATCTCTCTCTCCTTGCTCCAGTAAAATTAGTGTTTAAACTGCCCGAAATGAAAATACAGGGGAGCTTCGTATGACCCCCTGGGCCTGTAAGATTAAAAGGTTAAGTTTGGTGTCAAAGTATTAGAAATTTTATGTATCGATAGGGGTGTACGTCTAGGGGGGGTCGAGAATCAATAAAAACGCGCTCCGATGGATAGTTTCCGAGATATACGTTAATTAATTATGGTAATTAGACTAATTAACCATGATTGAGGCTTAAAAGGACTGCAAACATGTAGAAATTGGCTCTGGGATGGTTTCCAGACTTTGGAGATGCCGTCGGAGGAGGCTAGTGTTTAAAATGCCCAAATTGAAAATATAGGGGAGCTTCGTATGACCCCCTGGGCCTGTAAGATTAAAAGGTTAAGTTTGGTGTCAAAGCATTCGAAATTTTAAGTATCGGTGGGGTGTTGAGTCTAGGGGGGGTCGAGAATCAATAAAAACGCGCTCCGGTGGATAGGTTCCGAGATATACGTTAATTAATTATGGTAATTAGACTAATAAACCATGGAGCTGTTTTTTCTGCGATGAGAGAAGAAGAAGCTTTCCGAGAGAAAGCAGTAGCAAAAGCATCACAAGCTGGTATTGATCTCAGGATTTTCTTATCGCCGGCCTCAGAGGCGTAGCCAAGGGGGGGGTTAGGGAGGTCATAACCCCCCATGAGGAATTTTTTGCCATACAAAATGTATATTCTTCACTACATTATCATACACACGTATACATATATATGAGTTGCAGTAGTCATAACCCCCCCCCCCCATGAAAAATTTCTGGCTACGCCCTTGGCCGGCCTGTATTTTTGCCCTTTATCGAATTCTAGATTTCACTGAAATGAAAATGGGAATATCGGATATTTGATGTTGAAATAAAACCGATATGTCGATTTTTGGCGCAGTCCTACTGAGGGGCTGCCGCCCCCCCCCCAAAAAAATGGGACCCTTTACTTAGCTTACAATTGAACTTTATCTTTAAATTTGATACCCAGCCCACCCCGAAATAAAATCCTGGCTACGCCACTGTCAATAACACTAACTACGCCACTGCTTTAGACCCTATTTTGTATTTCTCTGAATTACGAAAGAAAATAAAATCATTCCCCTTAAACGAAAAACAAGGTAAAAAAAAAAAAAAAACGAAATCTGCTGCAATAAAGCGAAATGTTATTTTGCTTACTACAAAGTCCTTTTGTGAGAGCGCTTAATACCGCCCCTGTATCCTTCATTAAAAGTGACAAGCACAATCCTAACTTTATTTCATTCTATTTCCCTTCACATGAAAATCCGCCACCATGTAAACTTAACGTTCCGTTTTTTTTTTTTTTTTTTTTTTTTTTGAGGGGGGGGGCAGGGGGACATATATTGAAGTTAAAAGTAGAAAAGGGATGTTTCATTAAATTTTAAACAAATATTAAATCAGCCAGACAAGTTGGAAGGAGGGATTTTCTTAATTTTTTTTTCGGGGGGGGGGAGATTGACCCCTCTTGCCCTTAGGAAGTAACGCCTATGCCCCCCGCCAAAAGCAAACGATGTTCGACCCACTCCACACCCACAGACAGATAAAACTTTAAATCCGACCACCAACCAAGAAATGAACACAAAGTCGAAAAAAACTTCATAAGAAACACTTCAACCTTTCGACTCGATCGTCGATAGAAGATCGAAAAACCCTCAATTAAATGAAACATCCTTTCAACTCTTTTCGACTCCTTTCGACTCTGAGTCGATAGAAGATTCAAAAAACTAACGAATCTCAACGATAGTATACAATCACCGAAACAGAGCGAAACACTGAATCAGTAAAGATTCGTTGCTGCACCAACTCAGTGACCAACTCACCCACACCCACTCATTTACGGTTTCAAATCATCTATCGACTCAGAGTCGTAAAGAGTCGAAAAGAGTCGTAAAGAGTCGAAAAGAGTTGAAAGAGTAAGGGAAAATCTCTGGGAACAGCAAAGGGAAAATAAGTTTTTCTCCCCTTCGCACTTGGAATGTATTTCCCTTGGGGGCTTGAGATTCGAATCAGTAGAGAGTGAGTGTAAAGACTGAGCCACTCAGTACCAAGATTCGAATCACTGATTCGACTCATCGACCATCTCTACCGGAGACATGGCAGCTCTGGCTACGAAATTAAGTTTCAGGCTCTGTATAAGGGAGGATAGAAAGTGGTTTCAGGTTTTCCAAGTTAGATCTCCAAAAAGATTTATAAGTTATTAAATTATTATATTTTGCCTGTAAATCAGTTGCGTTGATAGCTAAGTACTCCTTGATAGATGTATGAATCTTATTAAGTTCATTCAGATAATTTTTAGACCTAAAATATCTCTCGAACATATTCACAACCATTTTTAAACAAAGGTTTCGATTTCATAAAGCCAGACGTACGTACATTTTGTGCTTACACCTTCAATGTGAAGGTGTTTCATTATTTTCTGTTCCGTTTCTCAAATCGTTCCTTTATTATTTAAAGGCTAATGCAGAACTAAGCTGCTTTCCATAAATTAATCGCTAAAATAATCACTATTATCACTGTTATTTAAATGTAAAATGATGCTCCACCTTTCCTCCGTTCTAAAAATCACAGGCTACATTCATTTCAGCAGGGTATTTACTATTAGTAATTACTGATTTTCGTCCAAGCGGTAAAGTATCATAAAAGCAGAGTAAAGGTTTATGATATTTTTTCCATTGTTGTTAGACTGAATTTGAAAAGAATATGATCGGTTAATGACATTAACAAACGATGAGAGACCAAGCTTTCTAGTCTAGGACTCTGGCTCAAGCTTTCTAGGCTGGACTCTGGAGAAAGAGGAAGATTATATGATAAGTTTTGATTTTCCTCACAGGATTGAAATATGAAGTTTGTAAGTTTAACTATTTTTCTTTTCCCCTGATAATATAAGCATAACTGCCAATCTGTACGAAATACATTGATTCATCTATTGAGCAGTTCAACATTGCGTTCACTTCTTGAACGCAATGTTAGTAAACAAGATTTTTCTTATTGAAATTTGTCATCGTCTAATTTCTGGTTGCTAATAATTTCTGATTTATTTAGAAAAACAGTTCTCCAAAATGTTCATTATTTTTAGGTGTAGTGTTTATTGAAACTCTGAGTGCAGTAGAAAAGAATTTGATCAACTTCAAATTCGTCAAATGTCACTTACCGCCAACTTTAAGAGGTAAGAAGATAGACAACATTCTTTTCAGCTGTCAAGAATACAATTAGATAAATTTTTGCAATAAAAATTTAAAAATTAAACTTAGACAAAAAAAACCTCTTAAGTAGTTGTAAGAGGTTGTAATGAAGAACTGAGCTTCTGTTTGATTGTAAATCCTTTATTTTCGTTAATGACTTATGAGTAGCTTCTTTTCAAGAGGAAGTCTATCATTTTATATTGATCCGATTGGGGTTTCATCCGTTCATCTTTAAATAGTCAATCTCCATAGATATGAGGAGGAAAAATATGTCTCTCTGTAGTAAGAAGTCAGAAAATGCAAAAGTTCTATGTTAGATCAAAAAGTAGCATTCAGAGTGTACCTAAAAATGATGTTTTTCATTCCAGATATTTTTGAAATGGAATTTGACGTATTCAATATGTAAAATAAAGTATTTTTCTTTTAATGAAGCATACACTTGTAAATAGATTGGTAAGCACTATCTGTAGAAAAGACAGCGTTTAAATGTACTACCTACCAGAATTTCATAAAGAGGTCAAATCTGCTACAACGTTTCCCTACAAAAACGATTACTTTTTTCTAATTGAGTTAGAATCTAGAAATATTTATGCAGTCAAATGCCGGCATCCATTTGCCACTAATTAAAAGAAAAAGGAAGAAAATCTGATATACTCTCATATTTTAAATAAGCACTACAGTGCTATATATTAGAAGCGTATCATAATTTATGCGTTGTCGCTATTTTCTTCCTTATTCCATTAAGTTGGAAAGTGTATCATTATTCATGATTGCGCCGTATTTTTCTTCGTTGTTCAATACAACCCAATGGAAATCTATCTTGAAATCCCTAAAGCTATTTTACAATCTTCGCAAAGTATGTTCCAACTATACTTCACCATTTTAAGTATTGTTTGGAATGTGCATCATATTTCCATGAGTTCGCCTCGTTTGTGTTTAACTGCACAGCTGCCATCATGAAGAAATGTACTCTTTGAAAACAGAAATTTAAAATATCTTTTTATCTAACTACCTACACTGCAGCTGGATTTATGAATTGTTATATTTTAAAATAAAAATTGCTATTTTCAAAAAATGGTTGGTTACTTTCCGGAGTAGTGTCCATTTATGCTTGACTCCTTATTTTTGCATTCTTAGTTAATGAAATGAAAACGAAAACAGATTAAGCTTCGTTTGTCTTCTAAAATTTTGTCTTATGATGTAGAAACTTTGCTTTACGTACTGCAAGCGAGTAATTAATAGCTTTCATGGGTAATTTTTCTAATGAGCAAGGAGTGATGACAGGCTTTCTACTCCATTTATCTCGTGAGACAAGTTTGAATTTTCAGGTGAGACAGAATAGGAAGTTAAGTATTTGTTGCACTCCCGATAAACAAGGAAAAAGAGAATTATCTTTATATCGGTCCTCCTGGTTCAGTATTTTACCCTTTTTAATACGTTCTTAACTGTTACATTCTTAAAATTTTGCAAGATCCTCACAAGCTATAGCTATTAAACAGTGGAGGTAAGAATTGCCTTTTAAAACACGAACGTTTTAAAGTAATTCCCTTTTGTTGCCTTAAATCCCTATGGAATGCATGTATTTTTCAAGAGGCGCATCAAATGTTTCTGTTCCTCTTGACTATTCAAAAATTTACCGCCTCCGTGTAAGCAGCAAGGCTGCAGCAATATAATAATTGCTAGGGGAATAAATTTCAGGCTCTGTATAAGGAAAGATAGAAAGTGGTAGAGATGTCACTACGGAAGTTTAAAACTTGGCACAGATTGGGTTCCAGGCAGAACCTTATTATCGCATGGGCAAATCGGGACTTGACCCGGGTGCCCCCGGCTCCAAAGGGCCCCCAATATCAAATGTTGTTCTGAAATATTCTTTTTTAAACCAAAATATGAAAATATTTTCTGAAATTTTATGAAAATTTATATAATATTAGAATATCCGAATATTTTATGAAAAATAAAACAAATTTCATAGATGGGGCCCCCAAACTAATTAAAACCTTCCAGAACTCTGATTTATTTAAAAAATAATTTTCCAAAATGTTCATTATTTTTAGATATAGTGTTTATTGAAACTCTAAGGGCAGTAGAAAAGAATATGAGCAACTTCAAATTCGTCAAACGTCACGTACCTCCAACTTCAAGAAGTAAGAAGATGGACAACATTCTTTTAAGCTGTCAAGAATACAATTACGAAAATAGTTTTGCAATAAAAATTTAAAAATTGAACTTAGCCAGAAAAAACCTCTTAAGTAGTTGTAAGAGGCAGTAATGAAGAACTGAGCTTCTGTTAGATTGTAAATCCTTTATTTTCATTAATGACTTATTAGTAGTTTCCTCTCAATAGGAAGTCTATCATTTTATATTGATCCGATTGGGGTTTCATCCAATCATCTTCCGACATTCAAATAGTCAATCTCCATAATTATGAGGGGGAAAAATATGTCTCTCTGTAGTAAGAGGTCAGAAAATACAAAATTTCTATGTTAGATCAAAAAGTAGCATTCAGAATATAGCTAAAAATGATGTTTTTCATTTCAGATATTTTTGAAATGGAATTTGACGTATTCAATATATAAAATAAAGTGTTTTTCTTTTAATGAAGCATCCACTTGTAAATAGAATTGATAAGCACTATCTTTAGAAAAGACAGCGTTTAAGTTTATTACCTACCAGAATTTCACAAAGAGGTCAAATCTGCTACAACAAAACGTTTACTTTTTTCTAATTGAGTTAGTGTTTAGAAAGATTTTTGCAGTCAAACGACAGCGTCCATATTTTTCCACTAATTAAAAGAAAAAGAAAGGAAAAGGGCAGAAAATCTGAAATACTTTCAGATTTTAAATACGCACTGTAGTGCTATAGATTAAAATCGTATGATAATTTATGCGTTGTCCCTATTTTCTTCCCTATTCCATTAAGTTGGAAAGTGTTATAATTATTCATGATTGTGCCGTATTTTTCTTCCTTGTTCAATACAACCTATCTTTGGAATCAAAATCTATCTTAAAATCGCCTTCTAAAGTTACTTTACAAGCTTCTCCAATGTTTATTCCAACTATACTTCCCCGTTTTAAATATTGTTTGGAATGTGCATCATAATCCCAGAGTGCGCCTCGTCAACACCTTCTAGATAAAGAAAGCCTAACAACTCCTATGTCACCAAGCTTTGACGTCATCATTTGGCCTACACTTAAAAGTTTTATTTTCACAAAATAAAACTATTCAAAATTTCTGGTGAATTTACTCAGAACTAACAATATTTTAATAATTTGAGATAAAAAATATAATTTTATGAAAAATGGCAGTTTTTAACGGTGGCGAATTATATAATATGATAAGGAAATAGATCGAAATGAATAATTTTGTATGAGACAGGTATTTTAATTTTAATTCGTTATTTAAGATATTTTCTAATATTTGTAGCATCCACCAGAAATTTTAAATAGTTTTACTTTGCGAAATTAAGACTTTGTTGACGTCATTACTTGAAGGCCTAATGATGACATCAAAGTTTCAGTTGTTAGGCTTTCTATATGTAGGAGGTGTTGGCCTCGTTCGTGTTTAACTGCACAGCTGCATCATAAGCAAAAGTACTCTTTGAAAACAAAAATTTAAATTTTTTTTGTATGCAACTACTTACGCTGAGGACATATTAAAACATTGTTTTATTTTTGAATAAAAATTACCATTTTAAAAAGGTGGTTAGTTACTTTCCGGAGTAGTGGCCATTTATGGTTGACTCCTTATTTTTTCATTCTTAGTTAACGAAATGAAAACAAAAACGAATTAAGCTTCCTTTGTCTTTTAAAATTCTGTCTTATGAATTAAAATCTTTGCTTTACGTACTGCAAGCGAGTAATTAATAGCTTTCACAGGTAATTTTTCTAATGAGCAGGGAGTGATGAAACGCTTTCTACTCCATTTATCTCGTGAGATAAGTTTGAATTTTCATATGAGACAGATTAGGAAGTTAAGTATTTGTTGCACTCTGGACAAGCAAGGAAAAACAGAATTACCTTTATATCGGTCCTCCTGGTTCAGTATTTTACCCTTTTTTATACTTTCTTAACTGTTACATTCTTAAAATTTTGCAAGATGCACACTAGCTATAGCTATTAAACTGTGGAGGTAAAAATTGCCTTTTAAAGCCCGAACGTTTGAAAGTAATTCCCTTTTGTTGCCTTAAATCCCGATGGAATACATGTATTTTTCAAGAGGCGCATCAAATGTTTCGGTTCCTCTTGACTATTCGAAAATTTACATCCTCGGTTCAAGCAGCAAGGCTGCAGCAATATATTAATTGCTACTTGAATAAGTTTATGGCTCTGTATAAGGAAAGAAATAAAGTGGTAGAGATGTTACAACACAGGTTGAAAACTTGGCATATATTGGATTCCAGGTTTCCTAAGATTCATCAAAAAGTGAAGTAAGATTTATAAGCTATTGAATTATTATTATTATTATTTGCCTGTACATCAGTTAATTCGAAAGCTAAATATTCCTTGATAAATGTAGTTATATGAACAATTTTTAATTGATCAGGATACTTTGAGTCTGGAATAGGTTTTCGAGCATACTCATGAATATTTTGATGTAAGGGTTTTCGATTCTATGCAAAGCAGACGTATGTGCATTTTGTGTTTACATATTCAGTGTGAAGGTGTTTCGTCTCATCCTGTTCCGTTTCTCAAATCGTTCCTTTATTTTTCCAAAGTCTGATGCAGAACTAAGCTGCTTTCCACATATTAATCGCCAAAGTAATCACTATTATCACTGTTATTTAAATGTAAAATGATGCTCCACCTTCCCTCCGTTCTACAAATCACAGGCAACATTCATTTTAGCAGGATATTTACTATTAGTAATTACTGACTTTCGTCAGAGCGGTTAAGGAAATAAAGCAGCGTAAAGGTTCCTGATACGATTTCCACTGTTGTTAGACTAGATTTGAAAAGAATATGATCGGTTAATAACATTAACAAACGCTAAGAGACCAAGTTTCTAATCTAGATAATATGGCTGTACTCTGAACAAAATAGTATTGAATGAGAAAGGAGGAAGTTTGTATGATAAGTTTGGATTTTCCTCACAGGATTGAAATACCAAGTTTGTAAGTTTAACTATTTTTGTTTTCCCCTGATAATATAAGCATAACTGCCAGCCTTTACGGAATACAATGGAACACTTTTGATAAGCAGCAATTTTTATTTCAACGTATTGGAAAACACAAGTATTATCCCTATCTGTGTTCTCTAAAATCCTTTAAGAAATATTGAGCTAATAAAAAAAGTTTTGTTGTATTCCGTAAGTGTTGGTTCCGTTATAAGTTCCTCAAGTAAGTCCACGCAGTCACATAATTGCAATTTTTAAAGAAATCTGTTTTAAAAAATTGGCAGTCGATTGTCTTTAAAACTGCAGTTAAAGAGACAAAACGCGTAATGACATTTTGAGTAAAGCACTATAGGTGGTTAGAGTACTTCATAAAGGGACTTTATTTTTCAGTTTCTACGAACGCATTTGTCAATAAACATTCCTGAACCCCAACACATTTAAGAGCTCGTAATTTGAAATATACCTACCCTTACGCTATCAGATTCGAAGGTCAAGGTTTCTTGATTTTGATATGGAACAGTGATATTCGTATGCTTTGAAACAAGCTTTTTATGTGTCAATGTTGTCGTCATTTAATTTCTGGTTGTTAATAATATGCGGATTTATTTAAAAAATATTTTAATTATAAATAAAAATATTTTTATTTTTTCTAAAATTTTCATTATTTTTAGGTATAGTGTTTATTAAAAGGTGGTAGAAAAAAATGTGAGCAACTTCAAATTCGTGAAATGTCACGTTCCGCCAACTTTAAGGAGTAGGAAGATAGACAACATTCTTTTAAGCTGTCAAGAATATAATTACGTAAAATAGCTTTACAATAAAGATTTAAAATTTCAACTAAAAAAAACCCTTTTAAGATAAGTAGATGTAACAGACAGTAATGAAGAACTGAGCTTCTGTTATACTGTAAATCCTTTGTTTTCATTAATGACTTATGAGTTGTTTCTTTTCAAGAGGAAGTCTATCATTTCATATTGATCCGATTGGAGTTTCATCCGCTCATCTTTAAATAGTAGATCTTAATAATTATGCGGAGGAAAAATATTTCTCTCTGTAGTAAGAAGTCAGAAAATACAAAAGTTCTATCTCAAATCAAAAAGTAGTATTCAGAATATAGCTGAAAATGATGTTTTTTCATTTCAGATATTTTTGAAATGGAATTTGACGTATTCAATATGTAAAATAAAGTGTTTTTCTTTTAATGAAGCGTACACTTGTAAATAGAATTGGTGAGCATTATCTTTAGAAAAGGCACCATGGATCGTTTAAGTTTTACTTACAAGAATTTCGCAAAGCGGTCAAAAGTGCTACAAACGATCTGGAACAACATGGAAGTACAAGATTACGTTACATTTTTATTTATTTTGGGTTGCTGATTAATGTAATTTTAATAAATAAGTGTGTTCCAATTCATTAAATGGCGCGTTTACCTCTAATTTGTTCACTTAGGATTTCATCTAGTTCTTTTGGAAGCGTTGAAGCTTGTGCATAACTTCTAGAGAACCACTTATATTCCAACTATAACCGTTTTAAATATTGTTTCGAATGCGCATCATAATCCATGAGTGTGCCGTGTTTGTCTTTCTTTGCTTGATTCCTACTTTAACACTCCGACTCTCGCCTAGGTGGCGATAATTGAAAATATTCAGTTACCATGACGATTTTTTGTATTTGTGTGGCAAACGTATTATAAAATTAAAACAGCGATCTGGAACAACATGTAAGTACAGGATTCCGTTACATTTTTATTCATTTTGGGTTGCTGATTAATGTAGTTTTAATACATAAGTGTGTTCAAATTCATTTACTGGTACGTTTACCGCTAATTTGTTCACTCACGTTTTCATCTAGTTCTTTTGGAAGCGTTGAAGCTTGTGCATAACTCCTAGAGAAACATGGCTGCAAAGCTCGACAAAGTGCGACGATTCATTAGATGGGCGAGTGTGTGGACGTTAAAATAGGAATCAACTCTTTCTTATACCATAAAACACATCTTTGGAATCGAAAACCCTCTTAAAGTCGCCTACTGAAACTGTTTTACAATCTTCGCCAGGCATATTCCAATTATACTTCATCATTTTAAATACTGTTTGGAATGGACATCATAATCCATGAGTGTACCTTTTTTTCCTTACTTGTTCCATAAAACACTCCTTTGGAGTAGAAATCTATTTTAAAACTACCTACCAAAACTATTTAACTATTTTAGCCAGGCACAGTCAAACTACAACTTTATAAATACCATTTGAAAAATGTATCATAGTCTATGAGTGTACCGTATTTGTCTTCTCCGTTCTATGAAACACTCCTTTGGAATTGAAATCTATATTAAAATCGCCTACTAACAAAAATTGCAAACCTTGTGCGACTTTCAACATCTTAATAACACCCCCCACCTCTCCACATTATCTGACAAACACATTTGGAAAAATCTTCACCATATCTACGTAAGTTGTCCACAACATCGCGCAGACAAAAATACATAGACAAAATTTTCTTACTGAGGGTAATAGCACCCTAGTGCTAAAAAAAAAAGAAATGCAACAGTTGGCAAAAGTATTGCTAATAATAGTCTATTTTAAAAAGAAGCTATACAAGATATAGATTCTTTCGTCAAACATTTTCTTTAACTGCATAGCTGCCATCATCAGAAATATAACAAAATACTCTTTGAAAACAAAATCGTTTTAATTTTCTTTTCTGCAACCCCTTGCACCATGGACACATTTACATGCTAAAATAAAAAATTTTATCTTAAAAAAAGTGGTTGATTACCTCCAGGAGCAGTGGCCATTTATGCTTGACTCCCTATTTTAGCATTCTTAATTAATGAAACGAAAACAGATTAAGCTTCATTTGTCTTCTAAAATTTTATCTTATGAATTAGAAACTTTGATTTACATACTGCAAGCGAGTAATTAATAGCTTTCACCTGTAATTTTTCTAATGAGCAAGGAGTGATGACACACTTTCCTCTCCATTTTCTTCTCATCTATCTTGTGAGACAAGTTCGAATTGTTTTATTTTAGAATAAAACATTGTTTTATTTTAGAATAAAAATTACCATTTTAAAAAGGTGGTTAGTTACTTTCCGTAGTAGTGGCCATTTATGGTTGGCTCCTTATTTTTTCATTCTTAGTTAACGAAATGAAAACAAAAACGAATTAAGCTTCGTTTGTCTTCTAAAATTCTGTCCTATGAATTAAAATCGTTGCTTTACGTACTGCAAGCGAGTAATTAATAGCTTTCACAGGTAATTTTTCTAATGAGCAAGGAGTGATGACACGCTTTCTACTCCATTTATCTCGTGAGATAAGTTTGAATTTTCATATGAGACAGATTAGGAAGTTAAGTATTTGTTGCACTCTGGACAAGCAAGGAAAAACAGAATTACCTTTATATCGGTCCTCCTGGTTCAGTATTTTACCCTTTTTTATACGTTCTTAACTGTTACATTCTTAAATTTTGCAAGATGCGCACTAGCTATAGCTATTAAACTGTGGAGGTAAAAATTGCCTTTTAAAGCCCGAACGTTTGAGAGTAATTCCCTTTTGTTGCCTTAAATCCCGATGGAATACATGTATTTTTCAAGAGGCGCATCAAATGTTTCGGTTCCTCTTGACTATTCGAAAATTTACATCCTCGGTTTAAACAGCAAGGCTGCAGCAATATATTAATTGCTACTTGAACAAGTTTATGGCTCTGTATAAGGAAAGAAATAAAGTGGTAGAGATGTTACTACACAGGTTGAAAACTTGGCATATATTGGATTCCAGGTTTCCTAAGATTCATCAAAAAGTGAAAGAAGATTAATAAGCTATTGAATTATTATTATTTGGCTGTACATCAGTTAATTTGAAAGCTAAATATTCCTTGATAAATGTAGTTATATGCCATTTTTTAATTTATCAGGATACTTTGAGTCTTTAATTGTCTCTCGAGCATACTCATGACCATTTTGATATAATTGTTTTCGATTCTACGCAAAGCAGACGTACATGCATTTTGTGTTTACACCTTCAGTGTGAAGGTATTTCGTCTCATCCTGTTCCGTTTCTCAAATCGTTCTTTTATTTTTCCTATTTCTGATCAAAGACTGATGCAGATCTATGCTGCTTTCCGCATATTAATCGGTAAAATAATCACTATTATCACTGTTATTTAAATGTAAAACAAATCTCCACCTTCCCTTGGTTCTATAAATCACATGCTACATTCATTTTAGCAGGGTATTTACTATTAGTAATTACTGATTTTCGTCCGAGCGATAAACGAAATAAAGCAGCATAAAGGTTTATGATACGATTTCCACTGTTGTTAGACTGGATTTGAAAAGAATATGATCGGTTAATGACGTTAACAAAGGATGAGAGGACAAGCTTTCTAGTCAAGATAATATGGCTGTACTCTGAACAAGATATTGTTGAATGAGAAAGGAGGAAGTTTATATGATTATTTGGATTTTCCTCTTAGGACTGAAATAGGAAGTTTGTAAGTTTAACTATTTTTCTTTTCCCCTGATAATATAAGCATAAGTGCCTACCTTTACGGAATACAATCGAGCACTTTTGACAAGCAGCAATTTTTAGTTCAACCTATTGGATAACACAAGAATTATCCCTGTCTTTGTTCTCTAAAATCCTTTAAAAAATATTCTGTTAATAAAAAATGTTTTTTTGTATTCCGTAAGTGTTGGTTCCGTTATAAGTTTCCCAAGTAAGTACACGCAGTAACATAACTGCAATTTTTAAAGAAATCTGCTAAAAAAAATTGACAGTACATAATGTCTTTAAAACTGCACTTAAAGAGACAAAATGCGTAATGACATTTTGAGCAAAGCACTCTGGACGGTTAGAGTACTTTGCAAAGCGATTTTATTTTTCAGATTTTACGAAAGCATTTGCCAATCCAACTTCCAGAACTGCTTCACATTTAAGAGGTTGTCTTTTGAAATATACCTAACCTGACTCCATCAAATTCGACAATCAAGGTTTCTCGATTTCATTGATCCGAGGTATTCCACCTGATATCTACAAAAAAGTTTTTTCTCAGTGTAATTTGACATCATTTATTTTCTGGTTGTTAATAATTTCTGATTTATTTAAAAGAACAATTTTCCAAAATGTTCATTATTTTTAGGAATAGGGTTTGTTGAAACTCTAAGGGCAGTAGAAAAGAATTTGATCAACTTCAAATTCGTCAAATGTCACGTACCGCCAACTTTAAGAAGTAAGAAGATAGACAACATTCTTTTCAGCTGTCAAGAATACAATTACGTAAAATAGTTTTACTATAAAAATTTTAAAATTAAACTTAGAGACAGAAAAAACCTCTTAAGTAATTGTAAGAGGTAGTAATGAAGAACTGAGCTTCTGTTAGATTGTAAATCCTTTATTTTCATTAATGACTTATGAGTAGTTTCTTCTCAAGAGGAAGTCTATCATTTTATATTGATCCGATTGGGGTTTCATCCGTTCATCTTTAAATAGTCAATCTCCATAGATATGAGGAGGAAAAATATGTCTCTCTGTAGTAAGAATTCAGAAAATGCAAAAGATTTATGTTAGATCAAAAAGTAGCATTCAGAGTGTACCTAAAAATGATGTTTTTCATTCCAGATATTTTTGAAATGGAATTTGACGTATTCAATATGTAAAATAAAGAATTTTTCTTTTAATGAAGCATGCACTTGTAAATAGAAATTGTAAGCACTATCTGTAGAAAAGACAGCGTTTAAGTGTACTACCTACCAGAATTTCATAAAGAGGTCAAATCTGCTACAAAGTTTCTCTACAAAAACGACTACTTTTTTCTAATTGAGTTAGAATCTAGAAATATTTATGCAGTCAAATGCCGGCGTTCATTTGCCACTAATTAAAAGAAAAAGGTAGAAAATCTGATATACTCTCAGATTTTAAATAACCACTACAGTGCTATATATTAAAAGCGTATCATAATTATTGCGCTGTCTCTATTTTCTTCCTTATTCCATGAAGTTGGAAAGTGTATCGTTATTCATGATTGTGCCGTATTTTTCTTCGTTGTTCAATACAACCCATGTTTAGAATGGAAATCTATCTTGAAATCACTAAAGCTATTTTACAATCTTCGCAAAGTATATTCCAACTATACTTCACCATTTTACGAATTGTTTGGAATGTGCATCATACTTCCATGAGTTCGCCTCGTTTGTGTTTAACTGCACAGCTGCCATCATGAAGAAATGTACTCTTTGAAAACAGAATATTTAAAATATCTTTTTATCTAACTACCTACACAGCAGCTGGATATATGCATTGTTATATTTTAAAATAAAAATTGCTATTTTTAAAAAGTGGTTGGTTACTTACCGGAGTAGTGTCCATTTATGCTTGACTCCTTATTTTTGCATTCTTAGTTAATGAAATGAAAACGGAAACAGATTAAGCTTAGTTTGTCTTCTAAAATTTTGTCTTATGAATTATAAACTTTGCTTTACGTACTGCAAGCTAGTAATTAATAGCTTTCATGGGTAATTTTTCTAATGAGCAAGGAGTGATGACAGGCTTTCTTCTCCATTTATCTCGTGAGACAAGTTTGAATTTTCAGGTGAGACAGAATATGAAGTTAAGTATTTGTTGCACTCGGGATAAACAAGGAAAAACAGAATTATCTTTATATCGATCCTCCTGGTTCAGTATTTTACCCTTTTTCATACGTTCTTAACTTTTACATTCTTAAAATTTTGCAAGATCCTCACAAGCAATAGCTACTGTGGAGGTAAAATTTTCCTTTTAACTCAGGAACGTTTTAAAGTAATTCCCTTTTGTTGCCTTAAATCCCTATGGAATACACGTATTTTTAAAGAGGCGCATCAAAGGTTTCTGTTCCTCTTGACTATTCAAAAATTTACTGCCTCGGTGTAAGCAGCAAGGCTGAAGCAATATAATAATTCCTGCGGGAATAAATTTCAGGCTCTGTATAAGGAAAGATAGAAAGTGGTAGAGATGTCACTACGGAGATTTAAAACGTGGCACAGATTGGGTTCCAGGCAGAGCCTTATTATCGCATGGGCAAATCGGGACTTGACCCGGGTGCCCCCGGCTCGAAAGGGCCCCCAATATCAAATGTTGTTCTGAAATATTCTTTTTATATCAAAATATGAAAATATTTTTATGAAATTTTATGAAAATTTATATAATATCAGAATATGAGAATATTTTATTGTATCAGAATATTTTTTGAAAAATAGAACAAATTTCATAGATGGGACCCCCAAATTAGCCAATGCCCGGGGGCCCCCGTTGGTCATAATCAGGCTGTGGTTCCAGGTTTCCTGAGTTTCATCACAAAGAAGATTTATAAGCTATTGAATTATTATTATTATTTGCTGTACATCAGTGAATTCGAAAGCTAAATATTCCTTGATAAATGTAGTTATATGAAATTTTTTAAATTCATACAGATCCTTTGAGTCTTGATTTGTCTCTGGAGCATACTCATGACCATTTTGATATGAGGGTTTTCGATTCTATGCAAAGCAGACGTACATGCATTTTGTGTTTACACCTTCAGTGTGAAGATTTCATCTTATCATGTTCCGTTTCTCAAATCGTTCTTCATTTTTCCAAAGGCTAGTTGAGAACTAAGATGCTTTCCACATATTAATCGCTAAAACAATCACTATTATCAGTGTTATTTAAATTTAAAATGATGCTCCACCTTCCCTCCGTTCTAGCAGTCACTGGCCACATTCGCTTCAGCTGGGAATTTAATATTAGTAGTCACTGAGTTTCATCTGAGCGATAAAAGTAATGAAGTAGCGCGTAGGTTCCTGATGCGTTTTCCACTGTAGTCAGACTAGATTTGCTAAGAATAGAGTCGGTTAACGACATTAACAAACGCTATGAGACCAGGGGCTCTCCCGTCATAGTACCGGAAAGCTTTCGCTAGCGAATTTATCGATCATTCTCGACTCATGACTTCACAATTCGGGAAATATCCGATATGCCCTACCACGATCCTATCGTCATTGTTTCACTGTGGTATTGACTATCGGAAATAATGCTGTTTTTTCCCGACACGTTGGATGAAGGCGAAAACTTGCATTCTGGTATCGGGGAGTACGAGATGGGTGGGTTTTTACACTGCCTCCTAGACATAGAAAGCCTAACCACTGCTACGTCACCAAGTCTCTACGTCATCAATTGGCCTTCTAAAGATGACGTCATCACAAATTAATTTTCATAAAGTAAAACTATTCGAAATTTCTGTTGAATTTACTCTTTCATAACAACATTTTAATGAATTGACATAGAAAAATTAATATTACAAAAAAGAGCAGTTTTTAACTCTAACAAATTATATAATGTAATAAGGGAGTAAATAGCAATGAATTGTTTTGTATCACGAACGTATTTTAATTTTTATCTTTCACCTAAGATACTTTTTTATATTTGTAGCATTCACCAGAAATCTGAAATAGTTTTACTTTATGAGAATGAAAGTGTGGTGACGTCATTATTCCAAGGCCTAATGATGACGCCGAAGCTTCAGCGCTCAGGCTTTCTGTATCTAGGTGGCAGTGGTTTTTATTGTGTGGATCGTGGAGTGCCAAGTACTTCCACAAAAGGACCCCTCTCCCTAGCATGCTGGGTCTGTCAAAAACGGGTTTCCACTCGTGATGGATGTCTCCGGAGTCTTCGAAAATTCTGAAGACTAAGGAAAAGGGGAGAAAGCCTAGTGTTTTGATTGGTTGATCGCTCTGAGTGTCGGATAGACCCCTAGCAAGCACAAAAATACGAGCTTGTTTTATTCGACACTCATCGTGGTAGCACCAGAATGAGAGTCGCGGCTATTTATCCGAAGTATCTGACTATCCGATAGCGAGAAATATCCGTCACTGATATTCTACGACACCATGGTGGTAGAGCCCCAGGCATTCTAGTCTATATCATATGGCCGGACTATGAACAAGATATCTTTTAATGAGAAAGTCGACAACATTGGCTACTTTTGACGGAGCGGATTATTAGCTGATTATGTTGTAGGATAATATGCTTTAAATGGATGCATGTCTCTATACTAATATTGGCCATATTGTATTGGAAGTATTTTGAGTACTCCGGTAGAAGAACTATAAATACTACGTACATCATTTTCAATAGGTTACATGGAACCGTAGCTAAAACACGAACCTAAACTTCGCAGCATTTGATGGAAGTTTGAGCACGGACGGACAAATTAAAATTCTGAACAACCTTTTGTAGTCTTGAAAGCATCCTTTCAAATTTATAATATACAATAAAACGTTCTATACATTGTGGTGGCAGATTTTCCGATACTATCGGGAGTTCGTAGTAATGTTAATGCACGTTAAATTTTCATTGACAACACCTTGCAATTATCCAAAATTAAACACCCGTGGAAATTAAAGAGACTTTGAAATACTCTGGTCGTTTCGAAGTATAATATTTCGTTTACGTTCCTTATCAGTCCCAAATATATTTTCCTAAAACAAACCGTTTTTCAAAAAATTGAAGAAAGAAGGCAAATAACCCTTTTCACTGACATCAGCTTTACAGGGATTTTGTGTTATTCCTGGTGATAGAACTTATGTACATGGTATCCCAGGATTATTGGGACAAACTTTAAGGGGAGGTGAGGCGTATAATAAGGAAACAAAATCACACAGCAACGTCGAGTCAAAAACGCCATTTTTTGCCTACCTGTTAATGATTACGTTGGAAAAATATTTAAAGTGTTTATCTAATTTCTTAAACAATTTTCATATGCAATGGGCTTACCTTCAAAAATTTCATCCATGAAATGAAATGGAATTTTTGGTTAAAGTATTAATTTTAGTCACCCGTTTTCTGCTAAAAATACATTAACTTTTGGTGAACAATGGTCGGAAAGTTCACTATTATTTCAGCACTGGGTCAGTGATTATTACAAGCTACATGAAGACGACGTTTCCGACCTCACTTTGCTATGTCATTCTGAATCCTTATTACGTGCCCAACCCCCCCATTAAAGTTTATACCCATAATCGGGGGGCACTCTATACATTAAACTAGTACGACTGAACTTTATATGCCTGCCTTCACAGGAGTAGTGAGCAGTGGCGAATCCAGAAATTTTTTGGGGAGGTGCTAAATTTTTGAAAAAGATTATTTCGCCCAATTAAAACGTACTATAAATCAAAATTGGGGATGAAGATCGACTTAGCTCAGAGTCTCTTAAGTTTGAACCAATTTTAAAGGAGAGATCTAGCACCTGAAATCAGCACCTCCAGAGATATCGTTTGAACATGTAGGACACTGGAGCCACGGCAGATTTTACGCGCACCAGCTGTCATTAGCGTACACGGTGCCACAGCTGTCCAACCGAGAGGGGAGTTCACCCTCCCAAGCACTGGCCAAGCCGGTGATGCTCTAATACTACATGAAATGTCTAATACGAATTTATTTTCAAGTTCAGAGACTTGAATAATATCTTTAAAAAACTAGTATGGTCATAAACAAGATTTGCTCTAAATATGAAAATATTAAATTTATAAATAAATAATCCTACTTTACGGAATATGGAACGGATTAACCGCGATAAATGAGAATCGACTGCTCTCAAGGTTTTTTCTATGAAATGCAAATGATTGATAAAATTCTAAGTACGCAATTATTTCCGTAATGATTTTTAAATATCTGCTACCTCACCTGAACAATGCTAGATTAAAATATCTTTCCTTCTTTTCCAGTCTACTATGTAACATGCAACCACACAACACGTACCTCATGTCAAAAGCCTTCCGTTTGAATACTACTTGACCTGAGCAGATCTTCTACGATCTGGCGATCGAACTACCTTGATGGATATTTTTAAAGAATTGCCACGAAACTGCCGGAAGGGACGTATTATTATTTAAAATATCACTTATCACTTTTTTAATTTCTGGTTTTCGGAACTTTCTAAATGATTTTATAGAAGACCAATTTCGATAGTGTAGAGCATGTTTCCAACTGGCTGCCTCGGTGTCTTTTTTTTGCGGCCCACGAAGCTTTCTGAGGAAATAATTTGCAGCATCAAATTAGATGCTCTCATTTAAGGAAAAGACGTTTTTGTGAAAATCCATGTCATTACAAACACTTTTCATTTGCGAATAAATTTGATTTGCCTTGGTTTTTATAAAATTTAGTGCGTCCATATGTGTTCCATTGCACACCTTCCCGCGCTTTTCACTTCCGTTAACTCGTCCGTACACATACTTTACTCAAGGATAGGAGCCGCCACCTCACGGATTCTTCTTTACTCACAGCTGCAACAATTCCGAGCATATAAGCAACCACTTTTTGTAAGCAGTCAATTTTTTGGTTACGAAATAGCCACATTTCGTAACTCAACGGATGTTTTGGTTGCTTTACTTAAAAAAAAAAAAAGTACCGTTTACCAAAAGTGGTTAATTATAATCTCGGAATTGCTGCAGTTATGTTCGCATCACCTTCGGAGACTGAACAACAAGATGTTAGCGATGTCGCGGGCCTTAAAAATAGGATTTTTAATGGGTTATATGAGTTTTATATTGCGTTTTGTTACGTTCCGCTGGCCGCTTTAAAAGACGTTGTGGGCCACATCCGGCCCGCGGGCAGGAAGTTGCACATCTATGGTCCAGAACCTTCTGCTCTTCACAAATTGGTACTCATAACGTGTCCTATCCAAAGGAGAAAATTTAGCCAATTGCACTGAACGCATAAATTGTAAGACACTTTCAGGATTGAAACTTAAAATCAGTATCATTCAATATTTAATTGTCACAGCTCTGAAAAGGGAGAAAAAAAAATTCAAGTTCTCATTTAAATGTACTTAAATTTTTGCATAACAAGTGGTAAAGATGCTAAATTATTTTTGAAATTTTGGTCACATGATCCCCAAAAATCCGGGCCCAGGGGGAAATTCCCTGTCTTTTCGACAGGCTTGTACTTATTAATTGAAATATCCCCCAAAAAAGGTCTAGCGAATTTTTCATAGATCTATAAGTCTTCATATTTACCAAAAAAAGACTTTTAATTTTAAAAAGTAGAAAATTTAAATTAGATAATAATCTCCATTCCTTGTATAATAAACTTTTAATTTGAATAATATCAGAGTTTTTATCAGTATTAAATTTTATTTGCACTCGAGCACTTCAAATAGCACAATGTAATAATAGTTTATAAGTACCACTTTCATTATTATTTCTATTACAAGTAACCTTATTTTCTCAATGACACAATACCAACTTTTTAGTTCGTTAAAATACTTTTTTGGAAGCTCTGAATGATGAATATCGCGCAGTGCCAAAGTGCATTTCTCATCAGAAAACAAATCTCAATAAATGGAATGACGAGGTCGGGACCATTCAACGCCCGTCCAAAGAAAGTACATCTTTATCTATTTTGAGGGATTATTTAATCGGAAGTGTTCTGATAATCAAGATACTATTTAATCTGTTTTTGGTGGATATGAAGACATAACAATCTAATAAACGTTTTCGTTTTCCTCAAATAGTTTTTAATTCGTTTGCATAAGTATTACAGTATACATTCCCTATTTCAAAATGAAATATTCTCTCATTTACAGTTTAATACAGTGCACACCGGTTATAACGTACCTGGGATATAACGTACTATCGGTTATAACGTACCTAGAAGCTAGGTCCCAATGGAAGTCCTATATTTATAATGTTATTTAACTTCGGTTAAAACGTACTTAACAGATATACGTACTTCGGCTATAACCTACTTTTTATGCCAAAGCCAAGAATAAAATTTTGCTTTTCTTAAGCATTTTATCTCTTTTTCGCGTAAATTTCAGTACGTTCAAAAACACTAGTTGCCAGTTTTCAGATTCTCTAGCGAGATGAGTTGTGTAGGAATGAAGGGAGCTATCTTTTACCTTTTTCCCCTGCTGGGCAGGGCTAAGAACAAGACCAAGTTTTTTTTTTGGCATTCATCAATGTAAATGCCTTCTGAAAATGATTCTGATGATAGTGAAGAAGAAACAGAGCAGCCTATACCAAGCATACCCGACGCATTAAATGCTGCAAAAACAGCATCATGATTTTTTGAATGCCGCATGTGATGATGCAGAGACTCTGCAGAGAGAAGTCTATTATGGATATCCAAAACGGTATTTTTAAAGTAGCATATGATCATTTAAAACAAAAGAAAATTACAGATTATTTATCGCAATAAAAATTGTAAGTGATGAAGAATTTTCTGTTTTTTATTTAATTTAAATTTTAAAAAATCAGACCTATTTAAAACACATATTACAGTGAAATTATGAGCCCACTTTCTTTTTTGTGTGTAATATTGAATATTACCGGCGGTATTTCTTATAACGTACTTCGGCTATAACGTACTACTTTTTTAGGTCCCGTGAGAGTACGTTATAACCTGTGTCTAATGTACATATATGAAATTTATTTATGCCATTGAATTATCATTTCAAATTCATCTTCAATATTCTGTTCTAGAATTTTGCAAAATGTAAATCACACTTCACTGTGTGTGCTTTCAAACTGAAAAAAATACTGTAATTTCAAAACCTGTCAGTGCTGCTTAAAATTAGTTTGAGTTATGTAACGATCAAATTAGGCTTTAAAATTTCAAAAATATACATATTGTTATTTTTGAGTCAGATGATGTCCAGTATAAAATTGACACAGTCATATCTTTTAACATATCTGTGTAATAAAAAGTCAGGAAATTTTGTCTTTGGGATACTTAAAAATTTTCTTCTTAAAATATAACTGCGAAAAATGTTTATAATTGTACTTTCAATTAGATAACGATGCCCATAAATGTCCTTATTTACTGTGCCATCAAGAATAAAACGAAGCATCATTAAAAGTTTAAGAAAAAATTCATCAAAATGTTAAAAATTGTACGTTTTCCTTCGTAGGCGCTGAGACCAACCTATAATTTTATATTTAATCGCTACGGAGTTGAACTGTAAAAGTACATAAAAGAGTATTTTTGTATGTTTAATTTCATGTCTACCAGTTTACGTTTACCTAAAAAATAAAACATGCTTAGAAATAAAAATGATATCCACATATTTTAGGGAACTTTTTCACTTTAATATAATATTTGCTTCTACAATAGAGATCCTAAATTTAATTTACTCAAGTAGATTCCGTCAAGAGTAAATGATGGATAAAGCTGTAAATAAGTATACTTTCATCATGATTTCACTAAGTTTGCAAACGCATCTACTAAATGCTACGGTTAACATTTTGTGCAAATCTCGTTACAGTTAAGTTGGTTTGTTTGTTTATACGTGTAATTGCGGCCGATTATCTACACTAGGGCCGAAGGGTGTGCCCTCCGTGCGGCCTTTGTAAGGGGTCCTAACCCGTATTTATGCTAAGTTTAATAGAAAACCACGGAAAACTCAGAACGGCTAGGTCAGCGGAAGCGATCTGAGTTTGAACCAGGTACCTTCCGTCTTCCACTTGAAAGACCTACAAGCTGGGTCTCTGATGGGAACTCTACAGTTATGAACAGGGTTGCCAGGTTGACTTTACTTTAACGGCCAAATGAAAGTTTTAAAAGGTTATTACATCACATTTTTGAGTTTGTTATAGCGGCCAGATGTCAAAGTAGGGTTTCCATATTAGCTTTCATAATGCCAAATTCATCAAATTCTGCTTTAAAAGAAGCCCCAACCCAAGGACCCAGATATCAAAGCTCGTAATCTCCAAGAAACGTAGATAATCTACATCAACAGTTTTCGTTGTGAACAGTACAAACCGTTAGTTGTTTAGCGCCCTGACCTACCGGTCAAGCTATCTTGATTATTCCATAAATGCTAGAGAAGAAAACCCGTGGAGAATAGGGACTAGAGCTTTAACATAAAACACAAGATACGATTACTTTCCTGGTTGCCGAAATGTTCAGATGGATTTTTATAGAAAAAATTTAGTGTTAATTATTTTAATACACAGATGTTTCCTGAAGCTCATAGCAGGAATTTTCTTTTTTTTTTTAAATCTAATATTTTGTTTGAAACTTCAATACGTGAAATGTCATGTACTATCAACTAAAGAAAGTAAGATGGACACACAATATTTGTTCAATATAGTGAATCAATATAAGATTAGGTGAAAGAAATTTGGTAATAAAGTTCACAATAATAAACTTTGAGGACACTATCTGTAATACCATGCAATAATAATAAAGCCTCGATTAACCTGTTAATCTTCCATTTTTAGATATCTTTAGCACTCGAGACGCTGATTTTTGTCTACTCAAAAAACGGCGTATCATTTTTTAAGGATTGCCAGATGGCTGAGTAGGGAAAATGTCTCAAGTAGCCAAATTGTCACTATTAGTGATTTGCCTTCAATAGGGATGGACGCGAGACGCACGAGACGAGAAACAGGGCTGTCTCGTCTCACGCGAGACGCCTCGCGAGTCTCGCAAAATTAAAGACTGCGATTTTGTAACCATATTTTTAGTAACATTAATACTATTTTATTTAAAATTAATATTAATATAATAATTAGTTACATATTATCATATAAGTACATATATTAGTTATCATATTAACTCTTATGTGCATTTGAAGTGATAAAAATTCAGATTTAATCAGTGTATATATATATATATAATAGGACATGACACCGAAAAAATGTTTGCTTTTATTTATTTATTTCCGGAACTGCGTAAGCTTATAATATAAGCTTAATATAAAGCTTTGATTTTTGTTAGAAATGATGTAGAACTCAGGACATGTTGCGTAAATAAAATTTTAATCTAATTAAGCGGCCCCAATGTGCGGAATCAGTGAATTCATAAAAGTTTCGATTGGGGACGGAATAATTATAGTGAAGCCTGCTTATACCCCCTCTCGTTTTAGTGTATGAGATATGGGTTTCATATTTGATCGGGAACCCCGGTTTAAACTTTTCATTCACACCGTCAAAAAGAAGAGACAACAGAAGACTTGTGACGAGGGTTGTTTCTCAACATAGATCTTTGAACGACCCACTGAGACCTAAGGTTGCATTAGCGAAATCGCTCCATTAGATCATTCATTTATGTTCGCATAGCTTGGGTTATGGTGAAATAAGCATTTTTAATAACTGATGAAACATTTTATTTATAAATATGAATTTATTTAAGAGAAAAATATGAAATATCTATAAGATTTAATTACATACGTATTCATCCAATTTGATGAAATGTAGCTGATATTAAAAGTAAACAAAGAATCACAATTACTAAGTACACAATGACATAAAATATCAAAGTAAGCATACTTGCATCAACTATTTCAAAAAATATAATAATTATAGCAAGACATTCTAAATAAGTTTCAAATATTTTCCGCGAAAAAATAATTATAGAATACTTGAATAATTTATTCATAATTCTGTATAATGCGTAAATATGAATTAGAAATTAAAGCTCACTTGTAATTCAAACCTCATTTTCAAGCTACCTAAATATTTACAAAAAACAACAATTATCAGAACTATGAAACCGAATTTCTATGTTCGGTTATGTAATCGCATAACTTTGACAATATATCAGTGATTAGTTGGGGGGGGGAGACTAATTAAAAGACTAATCTAAAAATAATTCTCTAACAAGATGATTGATTTTCCATTAGTTTTTATTTACAAGCGAAGATTACTCCAAATTAATAAATCAATTGTTTCATTAAAAAATTCATTCTGTAATAATTATGTACAAATTTATACATAGAGAGTTTCTTTCCTTTAAAATTATTATCTAGATAGACATATAGCAATATGTATACAGTATAACCCACTTATACAACCGACAATACACACACGTGTGAGTGTGTGTATGTTATAGGAATTTTTCCCAGATTTGATCAAACATTTAGAATGGAAAACGTCTTAAACGGAAAAGCACTAAGCATAAATGATAAAAAATACAAACATATTTCTTTTATAAAAGAGAACTGAAGTATTACATTATAGTTTTATCGTTTCTTAAAATGAAATTTCAAAAGTTAACAGGAGTGTCATATTATAGCCATCCCTGACTTAGCGTCTATATGAGCTAATTATACAAATGCGTTACAAATCTATTATATAAACGTGAAAGTTTGTTTGTCTGTTTGTTTGTTTGTTCGTCCGGGAGATCCACCCACATTGTTAGACCGATCGGCTTGAAATTTTGCTGATACGCTACAAAACGAAATAGAACAGTCCGTAGGCTGCTTTAAAATTCTGGAAATCCACCCGTTGCCTAATTTTCAACGATTTTTCGCAATTTACCGGGTAGAAAGCTACTCAAATGTCCGATTTCAGCACATTCGTGAGCATAGTTGACAAAGGGTTTATTTATTTATCGCCTTCAATACGAAGCACTGTTTTTCGTTGCGCGGGATTTCGGAATTGAGATTTGTTGATCCCGCGGGATCCCACAATCAAACGGGATTCACACTTCATTCAACTAAAAATTGATATCAATAGAGGAAAGTAGGAAGAAGTTCCATTAACTTCTTGCGCCGCCCTTGTTAGGTCACCTAATCTATAATGAAAGTGTAGGAAAATTAAGAAATTGGAAGTTCATAACCTCTTACTTGTTTCAAATTCATACATAAAAAAGATAACGTTTCAGACATCTGTTTATAATTCTTTCAGAACAAGACTGTTTTAATCCAGAGTGTTCCTGATAAAACATAGATTTCAACTCACCTGTAAAAAGAAAATAAATATACTTTTTAAATTACAGAAATGAAAGAGAAAAATTTAAGATAATATTTAATGCAATAAACACTTTGATTTTTACGCAGCTTTGTAAAACATACACCGATTTCTACAAACAAATTGTTTAAAACCTACTTACATTAGCAACCAGACTGATGTATAGTTTTGTGGATAACGAAATTTGCTTCAGATAAACTCGAAACTAATTCCTAATATTACCACTTAAACGCTGGGGTCGATAAATTAAAGATCTTATTCATAAACTGCCTACAGCTGAAACCAGCTACGAGAATATTCTAAAATATCGTGCGAGACGGAATTCGTTTCAACGGAGAACAATATTAGTTGCTGAAAGACCCATAATAAATAATTTGGAAGTACGTCCACTCCATAGCTGCCAACTCTTCCGATTTTTTGGGGATATTTCTCACCACAATTTTTAAACAGTTCATATTATAGTAAAATGTGTACTTATTTTTTTCAGGAAATGGTAAGAACAAAACAAACGGTGTAAAATCTCCCGAAAAAATCGGAAGAGTTGGCAGCTGTGCTAAGAAACAACCTCAGTACCCTAGTAACAAACGGTCATCGGTTCCTGAAATGCCGATGATCGGACAGGGAGGAAGCGCAGCGAGCGCCATGCAAGGTTCTTCATCGCGTCGGGGGCTCTTATCTCGGAATTTGCTCGGGCATGTCCTCTCCCGAATAGTAGGGTTGGATCATCGGCAAGGGGGGAAAATTGGGCGTAGAGCCGTTGTAAAGCCGATGCGATTGGGGTTATATTCATCTCGGAAGAGCAAACACCTTGCAACTTAGGATGTGAAGCCTATGACCTTTGATAAAATTTTAAACTGAACAATCGATAAAAATTGGGGTATATCCCAGCTAGATAAAATTTTTTAAGAGTAAAAAAAAAAAAGCAAATTCGAACTTCTTCCTCTTCTCTTTGAATGCTGCCATCTGAACTTCATTTTTCAGGTTTCCGAGACTTGGTTTCGAACTGGGGAACTAACGCTGGGTAGCCCGGCATTCTGACCACTAGACGGGGTCTGACTCGTAATTGGCGAGACTAAAATTTGAAGTGATCGTTGTTTCAAGTTCCGAATTGGAATATTTAAGTGTCTAATTAAATAAAACTAGACTTTTCCTGTACACTACTCAAAATTAAAAAAGATTTTGCGATTTCTATCCGTTTTAAGCATTTGGGACCTGTGTACGGCCGTAAAAAAAAAAAAAAAAAAAAAAAAAAAAGTTTGTCTGTTTTAAAAATATTCATTATAATGAATATTTTAAAAATCTCTATAGATTTTGAGGTTTTTCGAAGATTGTTTCAAACTGCGTAAATTTTTGTTCGCACATCAAGTAAAAGTGACTAAAGCGAAAGGAATGAAATTTACTGACATGATAGGCAATCACTCACCTTAAGCTATATAATCGTCGGATTAAAAAAAAAAAAAAATAGATTTTGAGATTTTTTCTGAAAATCGTTTTAAACTGCGTAAATTTTTGTCGGCGCATCACATACGACTTAAGTGAATAAAGCAAAATTTAGTGACACGATAGGTGGTCGTACAATTTAAACTATGCCCCTAAAGTTTAAAATTTGGATTAGATTTTGAGATTTTGCGAAAACTGTCCAAACTCCTTAAATCCCAGCTGGAAAATGTTGGCACTTCTTGTGCAAAAAATTTGCATATAAAGTGAATATTTTGAATACTTTGAAAAGTATACTCTTTTTGTGCACAATTTTTGACAATATAGAATATTCACTTTTTAGTATGCATAAAAACTGTATATAATTTGCACAAAAAGTGAATGCTTTCAAAATGTTAAAAAATATCCACTTTTTATGAAGCCTATGACCTTTGGTGAAACTTTTAAACTGAGCAATCGATAAAAATTGGCAAATATATCGTTGATTTGTATATTAGCTTGTTTATTTCTTTTATTGTATCAATTAATTCATGTACTTTCATATGCATATATAATTTTATAACTAAATATCCTTTTCTTCAAGGTTGTTCTAGGGAAGAATGCAAGTTTTTGAATGAAATGTCATTAAAAATTTACACAAAGGAAAATTTCTTATATATATTAATTTCGCAATTTTTCAGGAAACTTCCAGAATTTTTAGTCGCTGACAAATTTTGTTTTAAAATCCTCCGTTGCTCTTTGCACATTAATGAAGGAACGGAGATATCGAGCCGTTCAGCTACTTGGGAGAAAGACCGATATAAACCTGTTTGCTCGCTTTACCCTTCGCAATCTTGAAAGCGCCTATCAGATCTCAGTGTAAAGATTCGATCATCGGGAAAAGATGAACATACGAAAAATTAAGGATGATCAGTAATGATCAGGCGATGAATAGCCGATGCACCGATCACAGGCCTGGTAAAGCCCGAGGAAAGATTGCTGCTAGGGTAGAAATTAAACGCCCGTGACTCCCCCATCCCTGTTTGAAAACGTGGTTCCAGCATTGACGAGTTTAAACAATTACCAGTTTTTTTTTCAATGGGGGGCGGCTTACTCAGTAATGTTGGCAAAATGTTTCAAAGAGGGAGGGGATGAGGGGAATATGGCAGTTTAACACGCTCACTGTTGCCAACATACGAGGTGTGTCTAAAAATTCCCATGAATGGTCCAATATATCGACGGCAATATGTGCTACGCGCACGCGCTTGCACATGACGATCCAGAGACATGCCTAGGAGCACCACCTAGCAGGAAGCCTGGTGGCTCTCATGGGAAAACCCGCTACGGGTAGTCGAACGTAGTCAGTGTGAGAGGTAGTGTCACCGTACAATGGAGCAACGAGTGAACATCAAGTTCTGTTACAAATTGGGAAAAACGCCTACGGAGACACATGGAATGTTGGTGCAAGTGTGCACGATAACGCGCCTGCTCACTCTGCAATCCGCGTGCGCCAATTCTTGGCTCAGCGTGGCGTAACTGTTCTCGATCATCCACCGTACTCCCCTGAACTGGAGCCTGCGGACTTCTTTCTGTTTCCCCGTATGAAGGAGGTCCTAAAAGGGTCACGTTTTGCGGACGTGTGACATCCGTTCTGCAATCGATTCCGAAAGAGGCATTTTCTGACAGTTTTCAGAAGCTTTATGAACGTTGTCAAAAGTGTGTTGTGTACAATGGCGATTACTTTGAAGGCTAATAAAGGTAATTTATTTTTATCTTCTATTTTGTTTCTTTTCTAATACCATTCACCGAACTTTTCAGACACACCTTGTATATAACTAACCACATTCCATAAGTAGTAATTCGTTTAAATACTTTTTCAAACTAACTGTTGCGAAAACGTTTGTAAATCTTCAGCTAAAACGTGTATAAAATTTAATTAGTCAAAAGTTGCTAATTATGTTTTATACATGTTGGATATAGCACGCATTGCTTGTGGATCGTGTAAAAGCGCCTTTTCAGAGATCTAATAGGGAGTTTTTGGATGGTGGTTTTACCAACACTTCCTAGATAAAGAAAGCCTAACAACCACTACGTCACCGAGCTTTTTTTCATAAAATAAAACTACAGAAAGTTTCTGGTGAATTTACTCATAAATAACAATATTTTAATAATTTGAGATAAAAAATATAATTTTATGACAAATGGCAGTTTTTAACCATGACTAATTAGATAATATGATAAGGAAATAGATCGGAATGAATAATTTTGTATGAGAAAGTTATTTTAATTTTTATTTTTTATTTAAGATATTTTCTAATATTTGTAGCATTCACCAGAAATTTTAAATAGTTTTACTTTATGAAACTAAAACTGTGATGACGTCATTAATTGAAGGCTTAGTAATGACGTCAAAATTTCACTTGTCAGGCTTTCTAATATCTAGGAGGTGTTGGTTTCATTCACGGTAACGCTATCATTAAAATTCATTGGACAGTAAAGCGCATGCGCACGTATAAAGTAAGTTTCATGAAAATGGAACGCCCTCAGTAAAACAATCTGTTTCTCAGTAGGAACAATTAATTTCTTTGAAGATAGTCAGAGCAGTTTATTCACATGACAATATTAAATATAGAAAAAATGAATTTCAAGTAACAGATTCCACGAATTCAAAATTTTTCATATGAGTTTTATAGCAGAGGCGGGGCTACATTCAAAGTAGGCGGAGATATAACTTCTGGCAAAACAACATATTGCTAACGTTACTTTTTGACGAAATTCTCACGCTTACAGTGTGTTAACACTGGTAAATACTAGGAAAGGAAAATCATTTTCAGCAACTATTTGTAGTATGTTGTTGTTTAGAAGGTAAACTACACAAGGGCTAAATCTAAGGTCTGCGGAGGATTGGATGGCGACTCAAACGGGTTTACAGCAATGCTAGCTAATCTATCTCCAACTGTAAAGCTACTAGCGGGTGAAACCACGTACAAGGACCAGGCCCGCCATCTCTGCGGGTCACAGACCTCTTTTTGCTTCAAAGTACAGAGGGTTTAAAAATTTTTGCCAATTTAAAAATTGCAGTTCAAGCTTCTGCTGTTTGAGTAGTTACAAGTATACATGTCAATGTGAAGTTAATAATTTTTACAATTGTTTTATATCTTTTTTTCAATAAAGTTTTTTTTTGTCGTACTATTATTTATGAATACCTTGGTTAGAAAAAATAACAATATATGTAAATGTTTTGTAATAAGATTAATCGTATGTATACCAAAGCAGTGAAGGCAGCGCTCTTGAATTATTAAACAATAGCAAGGTTGAACTCAAAGTGTCACACATAAAATCTTGGATTTGTAAGTTTTAAAAAATGTAAATAAAAATAAACAAATTTTAGAAATATAATTTGGATAAACTACACAAGGTCTCCCTATTAAAGGGGAGGATGCATTGAGCTAAGGACTTTTTATCCATTAAATGCCGTAAGTTTCAAATTTGACACCAGACTCTTACTGACGGATTCGAGTTCAAGCCGAATTTCTCATGCCAACTTCACATATAAAATATACTTTTTAATAATATGATTCACAAGAATATCACATATTTCTTTTAAAGTGTTTTTCGAAAAATTAATTAGTCATTCCCAGAACTGGTATAAGAAATTTAGCTTACGCACGTGGCTATTGCGGGATCGGCACCGAGCATGTTTAAAATTCAGGCATTTAAGGGTTAAAGGTTTCTGATGTGTATTCGTGATACATCTGGAGAAAACCGCCTAACACTTCTGACTGTTAGATCGACAGCTTAGCGGTATTTCAGAACCCAAGGCCTTCACACTTCAGCCATTCATCAATATGCAGTGTCTTAGCCACTCGGCCATTGGTGAGCGTTATTTTAGTGTGAAAAACTTCTAAACGGTATTAGAACATCATTCTTTTAAATAAAAATGTGAGATTGTGTCACAATAATATAAAACACATACTAAAATTAAAAATTATCTAAAAAGAAAGATCTCCAAGTTACATTCACAACATTAAAAATTATTGAAAAATTAAAAAAATAAGAATTAATTTGAATTAAAAATGTCGAAACACGATATATATATATATATATATATATATATATATTTAGAAGACCTTTTTATCATGGAAAAGGAAAAGATTTCTAACGTGTTATCACCGCATTGGAAAAATCCCAGATGGACCGTTCTTTATGCCGTAAAACAATAGATAAAATATATACTCCTAAAATACCTTCTCTTTTAAAAAGAACAAAAAAACCCGATTGTGGTAGGCCCGGGACTGTGTATCAAAATATTTTATCGCATTCTATCTTGCCAGGTTTTTTTACAACGTGTTTTTAATCCGAAAGTATTGATTTTTTGAGAATTAAATTTAGAGTGTTTTCGTTTTCCAAGATTGGTGTTTATATTATTTATGTGCTACCGACGACGCATCTCTCCTATCTAAAGCTGTTTTTATGTTGGTGTACTTCCATGTACAAGGTGAATCAGAACTCTTGTAAAAATAAATAAATAAATAAAAACATGTAAGGTTTTGGTTGAGGGAACCAATACGGGTTCAGAGTCACGTAGCAATGTGGATTCGGAAACATTGTTTTCATTTCCTGTTTGACAGATACATTAACAATCATCTTAATAATTAATCCTGTAATCAAATGTAATCCCTACTTTAATAATAAATCATGATAAAAATCATATTTACTATCCTACACAAGATAATATAAGCAAACGATATTATCGTCCTTTTTGCGGAAAATTAGGCGATGCATCGCCTTGAAAGTTGGCGAAATTTTAATAAAAATCTCAAAAAGGCTGTATGTCACAATTAATATAATTATGAGAAATCTTGTAAAGGCTTTGAATGCTATTTTCGATCTTTAAACGAGGAAAAGCCTGTCGCAAACGTTAGTGTACTTACTTTATTGTGTTTGAATGAATTGATGTCTCTAAACTGCTACAGAAGGTAATGTATTAGAATTATTTTGAGCGCTTCTGTAGAAGAAGTAGAAATGCTACATACACCGTTTCCCACTGAGAGCATTATTTTATAAGCCACAATTACAAATATTAATTTTTCTATATTTGAAATGGACGAATATCTCTAAGATACGCTTTAAAGTTCTAAGTACATGTTCAAATTTCAAACGATGACTAACTATCAAGCCTAATTTAGTAAAATTCCTTCGGGTAGTCCTGTAAAAGAACTTTAAGTGCAAGATACATCGTTTTCAAATGCGCTAATAGTACAGTGCATAGAAATAACGTATATAAATTTCGCAGTAATCGAGGGATATTAAAGCACAGACGGACGGACAGTCAAACACTGAAATCATAATACTTTTCAACCTTGTCGGAAAACGTTAAAAATGGGCTAAATGAAAGAGAAATGATGCTAAACGCATGACATATAAAGCACTCTCCATGATAATCCTATTTGGTAGCTATTTTTCCCTTCCTCGTCTATCGTTGCTTAAAGCTGGAGAGCATTACGCTGATCGCCCAGCGCATGCGCTCTCGTTCTGCTTAACACACCCCTCCCCTTTTTGATTAAGCAATAAGTTTTCAAATCAGTGTCAATTGAAAATACTGACTTTGCACTTTAATACTTTTTCAAGACCATGATAGTAGACCATGATAGTATTTTCTCTACTATGTAACTCACATCTTACAACTTACATATTCTACTAATAAACAACACAGGGATGTCACATGGAGCAAGCCTATTGGCTGTTTTTGCCTTCCAAAAGGCACATGCTTACCAAAAACACAATGACGTCACGTGAAACAAGATTATTTGCTAGTAGTTAAATGACGGCACTCAACGTTACGTATCTTTCAAAATCGAACCAAATTTCGCCAAATTTCACCCCAAACCTGTCCTCAAAACTGAACCAGGATTTGCGATATCTAGTACATTTCGTTAGAAATTGAAAAACCTTGAGGCCCTTACAATATTTAATATGAAATCATTTAAATTTCCCGTACTGCGCAGATCCGTAAATTCCCTAGCATAAATTTATGATTGCACTTCACTCCCTTGCCCCTTACCCCATTCCATCAGAACATTAAAGACCAGAGAAACGTAATTTATTGTCTACAAACAAGACATTAATGGGACCTCCGCTTAAAAATATCTGCGCAGAGCCTGGCAACGTTGGAATTCCCTGCTAACTGTAAAAGTCATAAATATCGGACTTAAGTTTTGGCTTATCAAACTTTGGAGCCTTGGCTTTGAGTGCGTCTGAAAATTTATTAAAATTGCAGAAGCGTCATCGCGGACCATGCTTGATTCATAAAATAAATCACAATATGTATATGTGTTCTATAGAGTAAAATGTTATTGTTTAAACATGTGTGAGAAACGATAAGATTCATTGGTGTGGGTGAATTCCAATACGTTTAATCTCGAATTCATTTATTTTATACTTTTTTTTAAGATTTAGTTTTTTAGTTAAACAAAATTATTCATTGTTTAAGCTATCAGCTGTCTTAGTTTTGTTTTTTAACGATACTGAAAATATATTGAAATGTTTTTAAGAGCATCCTGACAGGCCAACAAATCTGTAAAAATTCAGGAACAAAATTTAAAAAAATGAATAAATATATAAATAAACAAATAAAGAGCCTCGTCAGGGGGAGACTCCCCCCCTGAACCCCCTAATTTTTTAGTTTCATTAAAACGATATTAATTGACTGTGTCATTATATCTCTCATCTTTCGTGCATTTCGCCTGGTAACCCTATGTTTAAATTTTTATGATTGTAACCTATTTATAGAAAAATACACGTGATGCATATTCCACAGCTTACGAAATATTGTAACAGTAGATTAAAGCTGTTGTTAACTAATAGTATTAAAAATATGTAAAATTATGTCGCTTTTTTATGTCGCTTTTTTGGGACACATTTTTCGGACAATTTTCAATAAAAGGGGTGAGAGATAAAATGGCATAGTCATTAATAATAATAATGATAATAACAATTAAAATTATAAATAATAACTATCATAACTTTTTCAATCGTATTGTTCTTTAAACACATTAGTATGATGATATTCCATATTTTCTTTTAACAAGCTTTTAATTAAATTATCTGCATTGTAATTAACAGTGTTTTTTAAAATGTGTAATTTATAATGATAAACTAATCAAAAGATCTTTGACTATTAGCTGCTTGACCACAAATTCACTTTTTTATTTAACGCGTTTGTAAAATAATGTAATTTTAAGTTTCCCCGAATGATGAAGGTTTATGCCTAATTGTAAAACAAATTACTCCTTTTTCACTATCAACTTAGTACATATCAGAACTAAATAACGTTAATTTACATGAAAAAGTAAAGATACATAGGAGAAAATATGTATTTAAAAAATACATTCTAAAGACACCTTCTTTTTATAAAAAATCGTTCAATTGCGGTTTTATATATGTATTGCGGTTTATTTTTATGAAAGGCGTAAGGGGTAACCAATTTGTTGGAAGCACAACTCAACGTGGTTGTCTACAGCCTGCGGTGCCGAAACTTAGTCACAGATCTTGGAACTTTAAGAGTCATCTGACCTACGGGTTGTCTCTTTATGGTTATGCCGTTTAGAGGGGGGTCGCACCCGCTTGGTCACATGACTTTTCGAATGCAAAAAGCAGCTCTTTGCACTCGAAAAGTCATTTGGCCAGGGGTTGTCCCCTTATGACTCGCACTGAGATCGCCGCACGCGCTGGGTCACATGACTTCTCTAGTGCAAAGGATAGCTTTTTGCACTTGTTCTTTGCTCGCTTATCATGTGACCAAGCGGGTGCGAACATCTCAATAAGCCATAAGGGACAGCCCTCGGGTCATATGAATCTTCGACTTTTCGAGTGCTAGGCTACGGAGCTGACTAAAATGTCAGCACCGTAGGCTGGATATCTTGTCAGCCACGACAGTTCGTTACATGATGCAAATGTAGTATTAACAATCGCTTGCTTTAGGAGACAAACACTGCAATACTTATATTAAAAATTTGGAAATTATTCTGGAAGGTCAGCATAGTATATATACATTCCACATTTTTTTTTCTTCTGAAAAATAATAAATATTCACTTTACGACCGTCATACCACAAAAGGAACTTTGAATTATTTTTCGAACGTCAAATTTTTGATTTCGAGAAAAGTTGGGGAAAAGTCTGCTGACTATTCCTTTGTTTGAATCAGAAATACAAAAATCTAAAAATATATTGAACGGACAGGACACTGGAATATCGTTTTGTTATCTGGACAGTCACTTCCTGGTATTTCGCTCTCATCGTTTTGTTAACAATAAAATATTCTTCTGAAATATAAAAATCCTATCTCCGTAAAATATTTTTGATCAAAGGTTGAGGAATATCCACATGAATGCTTTCCCTCTATCGTTTACCATATATCCCGAAGAAGTCTCAAAATAACATCTGTCAGATTTCATACAATTCGAAATATAAAAAAAATTAAAGTGAAATCGTAGGTTATATTTTAAGGCGAATTTTTAGATTTTTTATTTTTTACAGGAAAATTTTCTAAATAGAAATAATATAAAATTTCTGAAAATTTGACATGCTTATTTCAGGGCTACCAGATTGGCATTTTTTAAGGCCAAAATCACCTACGTAAATTTGCCTGATTTACTTTTCTTAAGGTCAAAATTATCTAAGTAAAGTTGCCTGTTCGACTTTTCCAAGGCCAAATTTGGTGAATTTGGCCTTAATAAAAAGCCAGTCTGGCAACCCTACATTGATGTCCTACCGCTGTAACGTATTTCATGCAATATTTAAATATTAAACTTCTAAAAATTTAAATTAAAACATATTGTTGTAGTTTTTGTTGTTGCTAATGCCCTTTGGCGAACTCAGTGTTTGCAAATTGCCTTTATTAAAGGTCAAACTTTTCAAAGCAAATCTACCAGATTGGCTTTTATAAGGCTATGCTTGACAAATTTTGCCTTAGTAAAAAGTCAATATGGCAACTCTGCTTTAACGTTGTACCGTTGTAAGGTATTTCATGTAATATTAAAATAATACACACCTAAAAACTTTCATCTGGCCTTTAAAAAATTCTATCTGGTGACTCTGGTAAAAATTTATTTTTATCAATTTTCACTTGAAAAAATTAGTAGATATAGTTAAAAGATGACTTGATTTTTCGAAATAGAAGTTGAATTTCTATCAATCGTGGGAAACTGGACAAAACGTATATAAATAGCCATTTTCATAAATTTTTACAACGCTATCGTGATACATCCCCTCCCCGTACAAACTTAGTTTATATCTTTACTTAAATATAAATATTTCATTAAATCTTAACATTTCACGCTTATTTTTTAACTTATATTATTATTCACATACACTTATTATTTAAACTACCCATCATTATATTCTGCTTTTGAAATCAATGTAAAAGTATAGTCAGAAATGACCCGCGTTCCTAATTGGAAACACAGTGAAAATTGTATAACCCTCCCCCTCCCCCCATTTAAACGACTAATATCCTTTAACTAACGTATTAAAAGACAAAATATGGAAAAAACTAATTTAAAACATTCCTGGATCTGATTTAGTAATTCCTGTTAATTTAAAAGTTTCCAATAATGCGAATAACATAAGTGATAATTTTAAATGCAGAAATCTAAGAAAATCAGAGTTTTCCTTAAAAGTAAAACCGTAGGACTTTACTTTAACCTTAGGGCACTACCAAAAAGCCAAAATTGCTGCTAATGTTAATTAAAAACTTTGAATACTAGCACAGATAAAAATTGTACTATCCAAAACACAGTTTCGGTGGTATAAAATGTTTACCCTTCTTCAGTTGCAAAAATGGTTCTACTGTCCACACAAACTGAACAAGGTTCGAAATGAAGAAGGTTGGACCTTTTGTACTACCTGAAACCATCGTTTTAATACGTACCGTGGCTGATGAGATATACAGGGTGTGGTGCAGCAATTTTGATCGCAACCTTTTGCACTCGAAGAGTCATGTGACCCAGTGGGTATGGCTAAACAAAATATAACTCTTACTCTGGTTATCTCAGACTAAGATGGTCATATGACTCTTCGAGTGCAAAGGGGTGTGTCCAAAATGTTAGCACCATACCCTGTATATCACGTCGGCGCCGATATGTTCCCATTTTACCTGATTTATTTTACAATGCCTTTAATTATTTTCAGCTTTTAAGCACCAGCTATTTTGTTTAGTGTCCTGGTCACGGATATAGATATAGGGCGATATTCAACTTATTCTAAAAGAGCTAAATAAATTTGCCTGTAAGATGGCGCTGTTAGTCGCAATCATTTAGCTTATGTTGTGCGCATGCATGCGTTTCCTAGTAGCACAACTAACTCGAAAGACGTTCGGAAAACTTTTTTTGAACATCTTTGAACGTTCTGTGAACGTGTTTTGAACGATTTTTGAACCAGTTATGCTACTAGAATAGTACTAGATTGCATCTTGATGCGTCGCTAGATGGCGCTTATATAGCTAATCACTTAAAAGGGGGTTAAGTTGTTTCTGTTGAGAGGCTGACGCTGTTTCGCTCGTCTGCCGCTAGTCGATGATCGTCCTATATGCTATGCAAGCCAGTGATTCTGGCAAAATCTGGTGCTATGCGATCGAATGCGTGCAAAAGATTCCCTCTAAAACGAAGCATTTGCCTATCCGTAGCGAAATACTTGATAAATTCGGAAAGTAATGATACAATGTGTCTAAATAATATCCATCACAAGACGGAAAGATTTCCACAGAAAATATCCACCGTGCGCTCACATTTAGCATAGAGCAAGAGCCAGCGACCGCCAGACCTTCGTCATAGTATAAAAGCTGAAACTTTCTCAGCGCATACCCCCAACAGAGGTAGTAACAATCGGCCACTGTAAAGTTTGGAGGATCGTGGCTATGTCAGGTAACAGGTGGCAAAGGTGTATAAAATTGCCGAAAATTTCGTCATTTCATAAAGCTTAATTTTTTTATATGTTCTTCTTCGCAGAATCACTTTATCCCTTGCCAGACACTTTTCCATCGTGGCAAACCCCCGCCAGACAATCTCAAAGTCTTGAAAAACGTAATTCTATGACGAGCACGCTGCAAGAAAGTTCGCGCGTAAGAAAATTCAGAAGTAGCAGTATAAAATGTGCTGGGCACTTTGTGACAGCTTGACGTACTTCGTCGCGGGAGTTTACGAACACAACAGTTTTCCATGACTTTGAGATTGTCTGGCGGGGGTTTGCCACGATGGAAAAGTGTCTGGCAAAGGATAAAGTGATTTCTAGTACTGCGAAGAAGAACCTATAAAAAAATTAAGCTTTATGAAATGACGAAAATTTTCTGCCATTTTATACACCTTTGCCACCTATTACCTGACAAAGCCACGATCATCCAAACTTTATAGTGGCCGATTGTTCCTACCTCTGTTGGGGGGTATGCTCAGAGAAAGTTTCAGCTTTTATACTATGACGAAGGTCTGGCGGTCGCTGGCTCTTAGACTAGCATGAAGAAAACGTAGTGCCGGACGCACTTAACATTTGGGGGGATTCCGAACGGACGTAGATATTCTAAAGATATGCTGTCCAAGCAAGACTCGGCGTAAAAATGAGGAATAGCTAACGGCCTTGTTCTCCAAACATTTTACACGTGGATTAATCAAACAGCCGTGTTAAAGTCATCGGTAATATATCTCACCCATCACTTTAACTTACATGTTTGGATTAAGTTGCGTCTAAAATGTCTGGTGGATAAGGCTGTCAGAAGAAAAAGCGGAAGATTTAAAGTTGCAGTCCGTATTGCCAATGGACTCAGCGGAAACTTTGCCTTTGTTGCATCTTTACTTACAGAAATAGTCTCGTACACCGCGTTTTCAGAATAAAAAATAAATAATTTCTAAATACAGAAACCTGAAGTAAAATCCCCAAAAACATTTTGAAGAAGATTCAAAATTATAAAAATTCGTATAAAATGGCAGTGGGCCAGAGAATACCCAGTGAAATTCAGTTTGTACACCGTATCTTACTGACTAATAAATTTCTCGTGTCAGATAAAACTAAATTATTGCAAGATCGATAAGGCATCTAGATGATGGTTTCACGAAACGTGACGTAGAATATACGCCAGTTCGTACAAGCTGGCTCTTGAAACAATTTTGGATCAAGAGAAATTTTTATCACACGCATTGTTTAAGGTAAATCGTTTGATTTTACGTGTAATGTTACGCATATTTAAAGTTTCGAACTTAAAGCTGCACTTTATCAGTCAATCATGGATCTTGAAAGCATGATGTGTTGAGATTTGAGGATATGTTCGTTTTCTTGTTTATAAAGTGAAATAACTTTAGTGATATAAGCGTGAAGTACTTAAGAGATTGCGTGTTTTGCATACAAAGAGGCCAAGTTAAATTGTTTAAGGAATTTCTCTATCTAAGGGTGTTCTCATATGAAATGATAAAGCTTTTTAACACTTCATTGCATGAAACGCTTTCGCTGCCGATATTTTCGAGGGGCCCCCCTTGAGGCGTTGGCCGGACCCACTGATGTTTTTTTTGGATCTCGCAGAGGGGCCCGCGTTAGCGTATTTTCGAAGGGGCCCCCTTGAGGTGTTGGCCGGACCCACTGATGTTTTTTTGGGTCTCGCAGAGGGGCTCGCGTTAGCATATTTTCGAGGGGGCCCTTTGGAGGAGGTGGCCGGACCCACTGATGTTTTTTTGGGGGTGTCACAGAGGGGCGCACGCCCCCTCCAAGAAAAATGTTTTTACACTACATAAATGGAGCTTTTACCAATATTTAGCAGGCTTTACACTAGATAAAATGAATATTCACAATTTGCGCACTCCTCCGAAAGAGTTTCTGGTTCCGCCCTTGGAGAACATATGTAAAGCTGACGTCATAAACTTGAAAGTCGTCTGGATTTTTTATCACATGTTGGTCTGGAAAATCGTTTTTTTTAAAAATCAGAATTTGACTGGCAATTCTGAAAATTAAACGCGGTGCATTTGAAGTATAGAATTTTCATTTAGTGTTAATTGCATGAAGATTGAAGTTTGGTGTTCTTTGATTCTGAGTGGAATAAGTTTGTGTTGGATTTTCCTTGTGTTTTTGATTCCGTTTTACGGACCCTTTACCGTAAGTTAGTGAGCGTCTCGGGGAATTTCGTCGTTATTTCGTCTTGGGGAATTTCATCGTTGTAATGGATGTTCCCGGTCCTTCCATTAAAAAATGAGGTGGGAAAGGTGAGGTAAGTGCTTGTTTAATCTACTTTTTCTAATGTTTTGTTGTGGATTTAACTGTTTTATATAGTGTCATTTACTTAGAATTTGTGTTTCTTAAATTTTAGTGGTATATACTAGTGTTTATTCGTCACAAGAAGGCGATAGCCGTTGGAGCTTGGCGGTCGCCAGGGTGGCTTGGCGCTATGGCTGAAGCTTGGCGCCAAGATCTGTAGCGCTCGCACTTGGCGATCGCCAAGCTCCAGCGGCTATCGCCGTGTTTACATGAGGGGCACCGTCTTGTATGATTTTACCAATAAGTCAAAGTGTGTTTACACAAAGTTCACAATTTTCAAATAGTAAGTTCTCTTAGATAACGGGAGTTTAAAATTGACGCCAATTCGTTTTTCTAATACTTTTTCTAATAATAATTGTAACTGATTTAAAAAGCGGCATTTTGGCATCCGGTACGATCCGGAAAAACGCTATCTCAAGCAGGGTGAAACTAAATACTACGTATGTTCTAAAATGTTAGCACCCAGTATTTTGAAAATGAAAAATAATTCAAATGCATATTACAGTCATGCCGGTTAGGTTCAGCTTGGGTATTTGCCACCCGTAGAAATATTTGGCGGCGTTAACTATGCCGTAGCAAGTACAGCTACGATATTTGCCCGCGTGGCGAGATAATATATTTCGCGGTGCTAAATAAGCCAATCTGCAAAAGATTATGTATATGAATGCATGGATAACTGTCTTCACGGTAACCTTAGATGAACAATCATTGTCGGTTATGAGCATGTGTAAATTGCCATATAATGAAAAGTCGCCATTAGTAGCAAGATATAATAGCTGTTCCGTAGTTTTTAATCGAAGAAAACATATGAAGCACTGTCTTTTTAGAAATAATTATTAACTATACGCACATGTAAGTCGCCAAATAATGAAAAATCGCCATGGATGGCAGATACGCAAGATATTCCATAGGTTTTACACAATTAAAAATAGTGTGAAGTTGTTCCAAGAAACATGCAAAAACCAAGGAGTGTAGTTCGGTAACATTCTAACAGATCCAATCTTTAGGTTTTGAAAATTATGCCTTTTTTACGAATAAGCCTTATTAGGGGCCGAATGCCTCATACAAAAAGCAAACGTAGCGACTCTAGGGCCCTTGGCACCTATTTTATTACAAAAATCTATGTTTTATATATAAGTTCGACATAAGAAATTTGGCTCGTACTCCAATCCGGAAGTGAACTTATTTTAAACATAAGATGTAAATATCGGGCGCTATGCAATTAAGGGTTAACAGATGTCTCAAAAAATAAAATTGCGTCAGAAAAAAAACCTGCTATAACTTTATACTTTAAATACGCACTAGCGTTTTAAAAGTACATCATAATCTATGCATCGATCCCACGTCTTTTTTTTTTTTTTTTTTTTTTTTTTGCTTCATTACGTTTAAAAGAGTATCATTATAAATGCTTCAGTCTTATTTGTCTTCCTTTTTTCATTAAGGAAAATTTAAAATTAAAAACCACATTCAAATCGCCTACTGAAACGGTTTTACAATCTTCGTCAGGCATATTTCAGCTACACTCCCCTTTTATCCCAGACAGCACACAAACTTGCATCAAACTTGCAGCAAGCTTGATTTATCAAGTTAATAAGCTTGAAAATTTCAAGCTTGTAAGATTAATGCAAGCTTGAATCAAGTGTTCTAGTTTATACTTGCCCAGCTTGCATTAAGCTTGACATTTCAAACTTAAAAAATAACACAAATTTTGTGTTAAGTAATCTGAGATCAAAGAAACAGATGGTTAAACGTTACTTCGAAATGCTATATTGCAGTTGCTAACATGTATGGAATACAAACACTTTAGTCATTTTTGTAAATATTTCTTAAAGTAACAAATAATTGAAAAATTTTGCTATTTTTTAACGCTAAAAATTCTCTTTACAAATGTGGTTAGTTATTTTCCTACATATTGGTATGCTATATCGATATAGAGCATTTCGAAGAATTAAAAATAAGTTTAAATTAATTTATACAAATGTAAATTTGAATTATTTTCATTGTTCATACTTTATAATTAAAAAAATTATTTAACTTCTGAATTTTTTTCATCCTTTGTAATTTTATTTTAAAACTACAAAAGTGTAAGATGTAAAATTTTTGGGCCCTAAAATCTGTAGGCCCTGGGCAGTTGCCCCGTTTGCCCTGCTAGTAATATGGCACTGGTAATAAAATAAAACACATCTTTTACGAACTTTCCGCAAATTTGAGGACGCTAGACAATTAATGTCCATTCTCTTTCACAGATGGCGCCGTCACTGCGCACTTTGTAAGCTGAAATCGAGCTAGTATGACTTGTCAAGCTTAAATCAAGCTGTATTTAAGCTTGACAATTCAACTTGACTCCTGCAAGCTTGCTGAAAGCTTAAAATGAGTTGAACTGTCAAGCTTGCATTAATACGTCAAATTCAAGGAAATGTCAAGCTTGATTTAAGCTTATGTGCTGTCTGGGATAGACATTAATCAGTATTCCCATTGCATAACAGTGGGGTTGGGAATTTCTTTGCAAATATAGAAGTTATCGCCAAGTAGGGCTTAATTTTGGGGACTTATTTTTAACCCAAAATTTAGCAATATATCGTCAAAAATGATCAATCTTGGCGACTTTTGACGTACACACTATTACGCCATACTATGGCAACACTTTACACCAGGGACGTAGCCGGGGGGGGGGGGGTTACCGGAATATATACCCCCCCCCACGAAAATTTTGGACTAGTGGTCACAAGATTAATATGCCGTGCAGAAAATCCGTCTATTTATATACATATAAGTTCATACCCCCCCCCTCCGAAAAATTTTCCTGGTTACGTGCCTGCTTTACACAATGGTTTAAAAGCACCAACTTCGCCTCTCTATATAATCTTTGAAGAGAGTTTAGCCGTTAAAAACTATTACATATAAGACTAAAGCGGCGTGGGATGAACCCAGAAAGCTTAACATTTTAAAAAATCTGTAAATGTTTCGACAAATGGGTTTTCAAATGTTTACAGAAATGACAAGAGTTTAGTTTTCTTCATATCTTTATATAATTGAGCAAACTTTCAAGAAGATCAATTTTGAGTTTTAGATTTATGCCCGACCCAAACAAATAAACCATCACATTTTTTGCTTTATGTGTTGATGGAAAATACAATATTTAAATTAACTATTGTTGGCAGAGCATTTCAACGCGGCATTACTCCTCCCAGAAGCAAATACATAAAAAAATTTTTGAAAAATAATCTGTATTGAAAATGCATTACCCAACATTCCGGGAATATTTATTATGGTCTGCTCAGGGAAGGAACGGAAAGTAGAATAAAACGTAAAAAATTGCTGACATTATAGTTTTTCCAATAACACAAAAAAATATATAATTCTTTAGAATGGCAACGAGCCAAAATTATCTTGAAATATTCCTCATAACCGTATCCCCGAACTTTTTCTCTCTTATCAGATGAAAATTATATTTAGTAAAATCAATAAATCAGTTTTTTAGAATATAATAAAATTATATATTACTGGCTTATCGTGCAATAAACTTTAACTATTTTTTTCATATTCAAAATGTGGCCATTACTCGTAAATGCCAGCTCTAATATAGCACGTCCGTTAATCCTCTTAAATTTTACTGTGGGGAAAAGTGTGTACAGAGTATTACCAGATGGTCTGCCTATAAAATTCTGCACGGGGTTTCCAGACATAGTGATAAGCTTTCTGGGGAAGCAAGTGACATTACAAGGAGTCAGAATCGCATGCCAATGAGGTGTTGGGAATGACGTTTTTATGTAGCTTTGGGTAATAAATAAGGGGTCAGAATCATGTGGCAATGTGATGTCGGAAATGCCGTCTTCATGTAGCTGTTAATAATAAGGATCCAGAATCACATTGGTAGAAATGTCGTCTTCATGTAGCTCAGCGGTTCTCAACCTTTTAGCGTTGCCCCCACAACAAATGCTAACTTACAGTGGCGCCCCCCTCACATTTTTCAGCATACATTCAGTTATCTTAACAATGAACATTTAGTCAAATTTTCTACAAAATATTGTTATGAGTAAAGTATGAATGAACATTTTAAACGAAAACGGATATATTTTTTAGTAAAATGTATACGTGTATACGTGTGTGTGATAATAGTATACGTGTATACGTGTGTGTGATAATACGTGTATAAGTATACGTGTGTGTGATAATGTAATGAAGAATATACATTTTGTATGGCAAAAAAATTCTCATGGAGGGGGGGGGGGGTATGACCCCCTAACCCCCCCCCTTGGCTACGCCTCTGCAAGTAACACAAGTTCGAGCGTATTACTTCGCTTACGCCTGTACAAAATACGCGCGTTTCTGAAAATGTTCGGAAATTTTCTGGATGGAGAATTTTCTCTACTACAAAATGAGTGATACCAACAAACATTAGAAGGAATGAGCTTGTAGTGCATTGTGACGCAATTTATTTGATACACTCAGTTGAAATCAAACACTCATTTCATGATAATTTCTTCCAAGTAGCAAAAGTAAAAAATTGGAAAAATCGTTTTTATCGGAACGTAACATTTCACAATTATCCTATTATATAGTTACGTTGATTTCTGACTCACTGATTGGCTGACTCTCTAGCGGAGTGGTCAACCACTCCAACATAAAACTTTTACCGACATTACTCCAAAAAGATTTAAAAGTTAAGCACAAAAAGCGTAACAACATCTACACCGTTCTTACGATCCTCTTAAAATGTTCATAATTATATATAAAAAATATCAAAACTATCATCGACCCTTTAAAAATTTGAAAATCCACCCGTTCCCTAATTTTAAAACGATTTTTCGCTATTTTGAGTTCCATTTTATTACCGAGAGTAAAAAAAGTTAATCATTTGCGTGAGAAAATGAGGCGCATTACTGACTGACGTCATATTAAAGTCTCGGTTATCAGGTTTTGAAGGGAAAATTATGATTCCAATTCGTTTACAAATAGTTTTTCCAGATTACACAGTTTATTTTTTTTTTCACAAATAAAATGATTCCATGAAGTATTGATATAAGAGGGGCTGTTTCCACAAAGCGAAGCAATTTGAATGCAAAAAGTTTCCGCACGTTTCCAGAAGGGCATGGAATTCGATTTCTGTATATAGAAAAAATTGAATATGAAGTTATTTTAAGTGGACGAAGATTAAATATATTGGGTGTAGACATATTTTTGTTAAAATGTTTTATAGATCGCAATTGCCTCCAGAACGGATTTAGCCTTCTACTTTATTATATTTCTATTTATTTTATGCATATTTTAATATTAATAATTTTAAAAAACATAAGAATGAAATACATTTAATGGAATACAGTTATACCCCGAACTACTGCGATAGGTGGGGCCGAGCGGTAATAGCGTAAGTCGAATTCTCGGCAGCCGGGGTACAATTTCATATATAAATATGTATATACAAATCATTAATTGGGATCGGAGACTAAAGAGAACGATAATTTTGAAACGAATACTTAATAAAAATCTTTGATAATACATATGTAAAAACAATTGTGATAGCAATCGGAAAACGAGATTAAGTTGGAAATAAACAAAAGATGAATCGACGAGATTTGAAAATCTCGTAGCTCCGGATTTAGCGAAAGTCGAGGTATTACAGTAATTATTTTTCTTTCTAATGGAGGGCACTTGCCGTATAGGCACTAGCCACTTTTAAGTCCGGAATTACTGGTTTCTTTATTATGGAGGCACCTAATAGGTGGACCAGCGCAGCCTCCTATGAAGGGAGGACGAATTTATACCCAAGTCCGTTTAAGATAAAAGAATTAATTTTACGACAAATGACAATTTTTGACCATCACTAATTGTATAATATAATACAGAAGCAGATCACAATAAAATATTTTCTATCAGAAAGGTGTTTTAATTTTTATCTTTAATTCAAGATATTTTGTAATATTTATAGCACCCACCAGAAATTTTAAATAGTTTCATTTTTTGAAGACACAACTGTGATGACGTCAGTGAAGATCTAGTGATGACGTCAAAGCTTCAGCTGTTAGGCATTCTACATCTAGAAGGTGTTTGCTAAGCACACAGCCTAATCTTTAATGGCACTGCTACCCACATAGCTCAGCTAACAGAAAACTAAATTTGGTTTGTCTTTCTTAAAGACATAGAAATTACATAATTTAATTAATTTTTATTTCTTGTAGGATACACTTTCTTTTGCTACAGTTCTCATTATCGTACGAAAATCCTAGCAACTGGTTAACAGCTTTTAAAAAGAGAGCTGCTTTTTAAAGAAGTACAATATTTAATGAACAAGTTTTAACAATATTTAATCTTAAAACACGCAGTAAGGGGAAAAAAAAAGATAATTTTTCTAATTTTATTCTGAACAAACATATAACATCTGCTTTCACCGAGGAAAAAGATAAATATTGAAAATTCTTCGAGCTCATCATCGTAAAAATAATATACAATGGAAGCTTTTGCAATAAAAAAGACATTAGTTTAATATTTCTCCTCCAGATGGCAGTATTGAATATTCCCTGAAGATATTGAACTTGCGTCAATTCACTTTCTTTTTATGACTTTATTCTTTTTTTCGTATTTAGTTTAACAAAGACAGAAAAGTGTCAACTGTTTTTAGAAAAGGAAATAACTTGGGGTTTAATTATTTTTAAGGAATAAATGTAATTCATGTTTTCCTTCTTACATTATACTGAATGCTCACTGACATTTAAAGAACAACGTAAATTATAAATACTTTGTTAAATAATTATTTTAAATTGTGTATTTAGCCTGCAAATAGAATTTTAGCAAAATTGTGCTAATCGTAAAATCCACCAGAGTGACTTAAAAAAAAAGATGCTTCGGCTAATTGTTCGTTGTTTGGCTTTGGTTAAGGTAAAGCTTCCCGACAGCTGCTTGCATAAAAGGGAATGCCATGGGCGAGGGACTTTTTCAGATGATTTAATGTGCATTCACGTTACATTTGCAGAAAACCGCCGAAAACTCTAGGCCGTTCAGATTTCGCACTTGTAACCCTTTCCGTTTCAATTTTGCTGTCTAATGATATTTTTTTACATCATGAGATAATATACTAAAATTCTAGGGGGGGGGGGGGAACAAGGGGGACTCAAACTTGTCCCCCTCCTTTTATGGGAGACTTGCATCAGCAAAATAATTTGTTGAGTCTTAGAAATTTACTTATTTTAAACTGTGGAAATTTAAGTATTTCTTGAATCAACGAAATTTGGTCGATATCAGCGGGTCACGTTTTTCAGCGTAACAAATCCTATAAACAAATGAAATAAATAAAATAAATTTGTTTGATTGTTTGTTTTATTCAGGGAAAATGTGTCCTTTTTTCGTATATCAATATTTCCCCTAACCAAAACTACTGAATGTAATATTAAATTTGGCATGAACGTGAGAATTTTAACATGGGCGGTAGATTAGACAGCTTTTCCCAAACTTCGTAACGTGTGTGTATGTAGGAGAGGCTAAAATGTTCATTTAACATTATAATGCATGATCTCAAATTAAAAAAGAGATATCCGTAAAATTTTGCTGTAAAACGCAGCATTTACGATTACCTAAAAATGAATTTCAGGACGTTTTGAATATCGGCCTCCAAGGAGATTAGACGTTATAAAAGGGGAAAGCTTGTCATTTTTCATGAAAGAAAAAAAATGTCTTAAAAATTCTTGCTGTAAAAGTAACAAATATTAATCCTATGTTTAGATATTTTTGATTTTTAGGCATATTTCATGTTTTTAAGGCATAGATTGTTTGCTTTAAAAACATGATAAGCATATATTTGTTTGAATTTCATGTAAAAAACCGACATTACTTGGCGGCACCTCCTATATTTTAGAAGAATCAGATTTGTTTGTAAAATATGCAGACTTTTAAAAAAGGTCTCCATTTAGAGAAAAATTTGTTTCACTGATCCTTTATAGCTGAGTCGAAGCTGAAAATCAACTTTGAAAGTGAACTGAACTGCAAATTCAGCAACTTTTTTTGTTTGCTTATACTGCAGCGGTCTGCACGTGCATGTTGGAAACTCAATCCAAAAATATCGGCCACACACACACACACAAAAAAAAATAAAATAGAAATAATTTAAAATAACAGATAATAACATAAATCATCAATAAAACTGGACAATAATCAAACATCAGGGCATCTATAAAAATGCATGTAGAATCTCTAAAATACAACTTAGAAATCTATAGGAAGAGCACTCAAATGTTCAGGACATGAGATCCCCTGGCGATCGAATAAAGTAGGCAGACATCACCTTTAACCCTTTGAGGCGCAACCCTTTCCCAATGCTGAAAAAAGGGCAGCCGTTGCGATCGCTCGACTTAACTACCAGCAAGATGGCGTACGATTTTTTGACGACAGCTGGCTGTGCCGGCACAGCCAGCTGTTGTCAAAAAAAGGGTCTCTAGATCTGTGGCACGCGATTAACGTTTCGGTCGTCCGCCATCTTGGCACAGCCAGCTGTCGTCAAAAAAGAGTCTCTAGATCTGTGGTACGCGATGAACGTTTCGATCATCCGCCATCTTGCTGGTAGTTAAATCGAGCGATGGCAACGGCTGCCCTTTTTTCAGCATTGGACAATCTATCCAGCTGTTCTCGCATTCTTCCATTTTTCAGCAGATGTCAGTGCTGTTAAAAACAATCGTGACCATTTTTTACGGGAAATGACTTACTAAAAAGTAAAGGATTCTCTTGGAGCTATGTCACCCGCAACTTTTTTTATAGAAATCAAATCTATTCTTCGTGACTGGCAACAGTCAAAACGTCAGAGTTTGGTGTTCCCAGAGCGGGAACACTGCGCGGTAAAGGGTTAAGTTGTAATGCCGGGTCAAGGCCCGGGCAGACGAGCAAATGTTCTCTATTCATACAGTCTGTTTTACAAAGAAGACATAGACAATTGGTCAAGTTGCCTAGTCTCTTTAGATGTTCGGCTAGGCAGACATGTCCGATTCCCAGTCTAAAATAGGCCGCAGCCTCTTCACGTGGTACGTGACAGAATTCTCTCCAGTCATTTTTAATACTCTCCCACCGTTTATTTGTGGATTTATTAGCTAGATCTGTGTTACAATTCATCGTGATTTTCTCTCGTATTCATCTTTTAAGGGAACCCAATGCATGGAACCCGTGGAATAGCAACCTCTTCAGCATCTGATTCCGTACCTTGTTTAGCCAATCGGTCCGCTCTTTCGTTACCATCGATGTCCACACGAGATGGTATACATTGAAATTCTAGTTTTGCTGTTCATAATCAGTTCCCACATAATTCGTTTTACAGGGTTATCCAAATTAAACTTCCCCAACTCGGAGGCTTGTGCAGGATGTTCTATGGGTCATAATGTGATGAAATTTTGGAAACCGACACTTCAGATCACGCGCTCGTGATTTATTAAAAAGAAATTATTAGTACAAGAAGTTGCCGATAGGTGGCGCTGCAGATCAACAAGATGTTCTACAGATGTTCAACAACACGAGAAACAGTTGGCACACTGGAAACACCATGTGGCGATTGGCTGGCGGCGTCCACGACCGCCAAAGCAACGTTTTGAACGCGTGCAGAATCCACAACATGTCGTCCTTTACCTGGTAAAATTTCCAGCTGTCCGGTTCTTTCGAACTTCTTTATCATGTCTCGTGAAAGCGCGTGGTGCCATTGGTCCTCGTCGTAAGTTCTTTAGCCGAAGGAATGCTCTTATCGCAGCACAGGAGTTCTCGTCATTTTGGTAGAAAAGTTTACCTAACTTCGTCTCACTAAGCTTTGTCTTTCAAAGCCGCCATTGTGCATCAGCGAGCTGGAAACAACTGCCTGTGCAGTGCCCGTCTTCCACTTTTGTAGGGCTCGTCTTTTGGATACGTTGCTCAGAAGCTTTATTTCTGCAAATCACGTTATTGCAATATGCAAATTACTAGTGTTACAGCGCCACCTATCGGCAACTTCTTGTACTAATAATTTTTTTTTAATAAATCACGAGCGCGTGATCTTAAGTGTCTGTTTTCAAAATTTCATCACATTATGACTCATACAACATCCTGCACAAACCTCTGAGTTGGGGAAGTTTAATTTGGACAACCCTGTATTTTACTCACGAGTGAAGTGCAAACAGTAAAGCGGATCTTCCAGTATGTAAGATATTTAACCGCCTTCAGTAGACGGCTATTTTCTTGATATCTTTGTTAAAGCTTTCCTCAAACACCCCGTTATCGATATCTCTGTTTTATAATAGAAAAGTTACTGTTTACAAAAAGTGGTTGGCTACACACTGCACATGTTTTTCAGCTATGCTACTTAGTTGTGTGCGCGCTGGAGGTCAAGGCAGTTTCGGTCTTGCATTACAGCTTAAGTCAACTTTGTGTATGTTTTGCCAATTTATTTGTAAAACTTTCATCCTTATAAATTGATAAGCACCAGTGAGAACATGCAGTGATGTTACGAGCAAAAAGAAATTGAAGTCTTCATGCATACTCAGAAATTCTTGACTGTCATGGAAAAATGTGATCCAGTGGAGGACAAGTATGTACGGTTATTGAAAAGAAAACATATGAAACACTTTAAAATAACTGACGACATACACAAAAAATAAGCAACCACTTTTTATAAATAATAATATTTCACTTATAAACTAATAATCTCCTGTACGAACTATTCCGCGTATATATACATATATTTATATATATTTGTAAAATATTATTGCTTACAAGAGTGGGTTGTTTATGTTTTACACCCATTGGCGGCTGTTTTTTTACACACCTCTAACTGAAAAACATAGTTCTTGTTAATTTTTTTTTCATTCCTCTACTTTTGAACGTATTCAGCATTCACTGAATACGTTCTAGAAGTTAATACTCTAAAGGTTAATAATTATGTGCAAAAGTGGAAGGCCGACTGTAATAACACAATCTTGGATGGCTTAGAATTCCTAAATTGAATTTGCATTAAAAGCAGAATCAAAATATGCAGACAAAATGTTTAAAATGTTACCTAGAAAATTGCACTCGAATACGTAAACGAAATGTTGAATGACTTCAAATTCGTTCATAATATTACTTTAATAATTTGTTATCTGATTTCGTGGGGAATAAAAGTATTCAAAAATTGAAGTACTTTCCTGCGTGCACTGTTGCAATGTTATTCGATATTTAATGAACGATATTTAAAAAACATGAACATATTTTTAAAAAAAGGAATTAATAAGGGATTTTCTTATGCATTGCACAGAGATTTTATAAGCTTTAGATGCTCTCATATTGAAAACGTATCATTATTTATGGTTTTTTAAAGTGGAAACATTTTTTAATATAGACCGTAAAAAATATATTCTGCGAATTAAGCTTAATTTATAAAGATCTAATAGGGCTGTTACATAAAAGAAAAAGAATTAAAATTTAGACATAAGAGCTCTTGGTGAATTTTTGTATACATTTTATGAAATAAAAGAACTAGGTCTTTGAATATCTCAAAAGAAAAAAGAATTGAAAAATGTAATATTATATAAAAACATTAAAATTAGATATCTCATAGGATCATCTGGAAAAAAAAAATCCCCATTTATAAAAGGTACAGGAAATTTGAATTCCTCTTAAAAAGCAGTTTTAAAAATTCAAATAAAACACTGCATTTGAAAGAAAAAAGAAAAAGAAAGAAAAAAATGAAAAGTTGAATTAGACAAAAAAATAGTTCGTTAATAGCAAATGCATGAGAAGTATTATTTTGTTATTTTTATAATTTTTTTCTTCTTAATGGTTTTCTAAAATCCTTTTAAAAAATTTAACATTCAATTGAAAATGTATCTTTCCTTTTTTCGCTTTTTCTTTCAGCTCAGTACGTATACATGCGCACAAAAAGTTATTATATCCTAATTTTCAGAGTTTTTTTTCATTTAGTGGATTTAGTAGAGAAGGCTAATCAAAGAATACTACAAAATTATTTTAAAAACTGTATAAAAGCTTTAATATTCTTACTTTATCTTGAGAGAAGTTTAGCTAGTAAAATAAAACAAACCTTTTAAATCATTCTCGAATCATACCATTTCTTTTTTCTTTCAATATTTCTTTTCCTCTTCCACTTACTAAATGGAACCCCCCTCAATAAATAATATCTGTAATAAAACTGTCTTAAAAACGTATAATCTCATTCATATAGTAAACGAGTTATACGTGAATGTTATTTGCGTGTTATCCATACGAGAAAGGTAATAAGAACCTACAAATTGCCGGTATAAAGGACAACTAAAAATAAATATATTTAGTATAATATAAGAGCAGGGGCGTAGCCAGAAATTTTTCATTGGGGGGGGGGGGGTTACGACTACTTCAACTCATAAATATGTATACGTGTGTGTGATAATGTAGTGAAGAATATACATTTTGTATGGCAAAAAATTCCTCATGGGGGGGGGGTTATGACCCCCCCTAACCCCACCCCCTTGGCTACGCCCCTGTATAAGAGTAATAAAAAGTGTGTAGTGTGTTTCAGAATGTGTATCTGAGAAAAGAAAAAAATAACAAAAACAAAACATGAACCAACCAATAATATTTCTGAATGTGTACGCTGCAAAAAATAAATAAATAAACAAAACAAATAAGGAACTAATGTGGGATTTGTTAAAGGAAATATAGGCATCATTTAAGTTAATTCTGTATCAAAATTCTCCTTGATGTACTAATGAAAAAGCAATTGAAAATGCAAAACATTTCTATTTTAACAAAATACTGTGCAGAGCTCGACTCAAAATCACGAGTCTTCTCTTCTTAAAAACAATTTCATTTGTTGCAAGCACTTGTTTTTAGCGTATCCTTACTACTGCCCTTAAAAATGTCATTACAACCAAATAAAACCATTTCTAAACTTTAAAAATATCAGCTTTTTCACCCTCAATACGAATAACTTGGTGGGGGTCTAACCTTTATTGTACAATACGTTTGATAATCCGTCAATTGGTTAGTCCGCACGGTTAATAATCCGACATTCTTGGGAAACACATGCCATATTGTCTTCCGAACTGCCGACCACCGCCGATGTAAAGAAGCATGTTCGCTCTTGTGCTTCTCTCCCTATTTCGTCATTGTCTTCTAGTTTGCCTAGAGCATGTTCTAGAGTACTACAATTTCGACCAAATGAAAGCACATGATTGTAAGTTTATATCAAAATCAAGAGATCTTGACAATGCAGAATTTTTCGCTAATCTGGCGGTTGCCTGATCCCATATATGCCGGAATATCAAGATTGTACTGTACATAGCAGTTTACACCTTAGTGGGTCACTGACATATATTGCTTGCGTAAGTGAAAGAGACTGGGCTTGGCGATCTGCCAAAAAATGGAACAAGCCGAACGGGAGAAAGGAATCTCTGGAACGGACGGAAAAGAGCGGTTGGAATTCCCTTTAGCGATCACAGAAGGCCCGTTCACATGGGGAAATGGAAAGCCCGGGTAAAAGCAGAGTATAGGGGAAAACTCGCAATGCATCATGGGAAAGCGAGGTCAAACCCTCCTTTCACGGACTAAGAGGCTTTAGGACGGTCATCGGGAAGCGGCAGACGGGCGAAACTGCGTCAGCCTCTGAAAGGAAAATATGCGACCCCCTTTTAATAATTAACGACACGGGCGCCCTCTGACGACACACGGCGTAAGTATCTCCGGCAGGGTGCTTCCGTTGATATTTGTTTACGTTTCAGCTACTAGCAGACGACGCATGCGCCAAAAATTAATGGGCACGACTCCCAGCGCCACCTTTTGGGCAAATTTCATTTAGTTCTTTCGCAATGCTTGGATGATTGTCCTGAACCCTCTTAGTCCGTGCCTCTTTTCGACTAGGAATCTTTCTACCCCGCATTTTCCCCCCTATGTAGGGGAAGCGGGGTAGAAAGCAGCGAAAGTTCCGGCATTTACTCCGCATTTGTGAGCATGGAAACGTGCCCAGAGTGTATTTCTCCCTGCCGTGCCCATCTCCCCTATTTCCACGCCGTGAAAAAAACTTGGAGCGATCATCAAATCACGTGAGCCGCCTATTCTGGCTAAGCATTAGTAAGACTATCAAATGATTCTACATTTCTTACGCATAACTATACCTAAATAGCAAAAATATTCCGAATTCGAATTGATAGACCACATATACAGGCCTCTATACTTTTTTACAGAGCAATTAGGTAAGGGATGTCGCTAGCATTTGATTAGTCCTTTTATTTCGTACTCCCGTTACAACGTGATCTATCTTACGCGAATTTTGCTCGAGTAATGTACCTCAGAGCTAACGCTAACAGGAGATGTTTTCGCCAAGTCGTTGTTGCTGTTGTGGGATTAAGGCCAATTATCTACACGTGGGATCTAGGCCTGTGTGTGGGGTACCCTCTTTCGGGGGTCTCTCTAAAGGGTCCTAATCCGTATTTGCGCTAAATTTCGGAGAAAACCACGGAAAACTCGCCTACAGTAAGAAACGGAAACAGAAGTGCAGGGTGTGAAGGTTAAGTACGGTCTTCGTGGTTTGCTACTGAAGAAGATAGCCAATCAACGGAAGGTAGTTCACCCCTCGTAGCATTACTGAATGCGGAAGCACGAAAAGCGTCCCAGTATAAATCAGGCTTTATTTATTACTTTATGTAGGAAATGGTAACTTATTGTCAGGGATTGGTTTAAAACGTTTTGAGGGGTGCTTATAAGTGTATGAAACTATGTTTATGTTCCAAAATGTCGTATGCATAAAAGTCGTATGTAAAGTGGTCTTGGAATGCATCCCTCGCTCAAGTGAAGACTCGATTCATTTATTTTAAGAATGCAACTTGGGGAAAAATTCATATGACATTCTTTAGGCAAGATTTTGTTATTAATAGAAAAACAATTTTATCTAAAAATCGATTGAAAACGTTTTATAATAATGTGTCTATATAAGCCATGGTGACGATTAAATGCAATTAGGCGACAAAATATTTCCGTCAACTTTGTTATTGGATATTTGCCAAACACTGACATACCACCAAGCAATTTTTTTTATGTAATATCTTTCAGTTAGTAAGGAAAAAAAAATCTTCACTAATAAAAAAGGTTTTAATATTTTAATACCGTAGTTTGGAAAAACTTTGGATGTTGTCTGCAACATCTTTGGCCCAACTTCTTCTTTTTGAAGTAGACCTAACTTTGTTTTTGTGAAAAATATTGTTCTTATGATAAAAGCATTTGTCAAAATTGCTATAAAATACTTTGATAATGCGACATATTAATGTAAGCTTAAAATGATTTATTTTAAGAAGATATTTCTAAGAAAGAAAAAAAAAACCTTGGTTTGATTGATTAATGAGTAGCTCTCTTATACAGTATTATACGAACATTACAAAATTGTAAAATCCACATTATATTGTGTTTTATAACACTTTGAGGTCCAAGCCCGAGAGTTACTCGGGTTCCAATTTTTAGGGAAGTGAACTAAACCCGAGTCTCCCCGGAATCAACATTTAACTCTCTGTGCCATAAAAGTATCGATTGTACCCGGAGTCCCGGATCTCCGTGTACAAGCCTTGGAGGAAAGGTACAGAACAATTTTAGGAATCATAATTTCGTTGGAAAGCATGGGCAAAATGTCACTGTTAAATGATAAAGAGACACAGTGGAGCCTCTACATAGAACATAGTGTAATACTGCATAAAATTACCCAAAATTTTCAGGAATAGAAAGTTTCGGAGAACATTCTATTTTCAAAGCCAATTCAAAATTGATAATAGATGGAAAAACAACAATCTCTCTATTCTAGAAAAAAGTAACGGCCGCTGTCAAAGCTTGTTGGACTGTCTCCTCCTAAACCGTGAGTATTTGAGTTTCGACTAAGGTGAACATGGATTCGAAAAATTCCGAGGAACCTGATAAGCTGACTTAAATTTCGAAAATCGAATTATTTTAGAAGATATTAATTAAAAACTTAAAAAATAAACATAATGGTTGCCAGATTTGGCATAAAATCATTCATTCCTTTGCAACAAAGCGTTTCAAAGTATGTAGAATCGCGTGAAATTCACTAACATGATGTAGAATTACACCCATTTTACGCCAAATTAAAAAGTAGTTATATGAAATAAATAACTCTGTGTTACACAAAGTTGACAATTTTCAAATAGTAAGTTCGCTTAGACAACAGGAGTTTAGAATTGGCGACGATTCGTTTTTCCAAAACAGAATAACTAATTGTTTCTGATTTTAAAAGCACCATCTTGGCATTAGGAATGATCTGACAAAATAGTATCTTTCCAAGGAAAGTGAATCTAAGCTTCGAGTTCCAGAATGCTGGAACCCAGTATCTTGAAAATGAAAAATAATTAAAGTGCAGACTATTTTAAAGGTAGTTCTGTCCAGCTGGAGTATTTGCTACCAGTAGACATATTTGGTGGCGTTAAGTATGCCTATTTGCCAGCTCGGCGAGATGATATAATTCGTGGTGCTAAATACGCCAATCTGCAAAGGATTATGTACATGAAAAATTGATAACGGTTTTCCGGGAACCTTACATGAGCAGTAATTATAGGTTGTGAGCATGTGTAAACCGCCAAGTAATGAAAAGTCGCCATTGGTGGCAAGCTATCCTGGCTGTTTCGTAGTTTTTATTAAAGAAAATATGTGAAGTACTGTTTTCTTGGAGCTAATTATTAACTATGCATATACGCAAGTCGCCAAATAATGAAAAATCGCCATGGGTGGTAAATACGAAAGGTGTCCAATAGGTTTTACATAATTCAAAATACAGCTGAAACAGATATTCTGATTTTATTATGCTTTAACTTCTAATTAATATAACTTTTTAATGGCAACATTAAATATCATTGTGTTTCTGATGAGTGCAAATAATTTTTCCAGCGATTATACGCGGAGTCCGCACTCCAGGTAGAGTATAGCTCAGGACCCGTAGAACACGGATTCCTATAACAAAATATCTACGGTGATATGGGAGAGTGGTCTACTGTAGTGTGAAGTTTAAATTTTTATATACCAATGAACATGCAAGAAACAAGCAACGTGTAGCTCAGTAACATTCTATCTGATCCAGTCTTTGGATTTTTTCTGTTGAAATTATGTCTTTTTTACGAATACGTCTTATCAGGGACCGAAGGATTCATACGAAAACCGAACGTAGCGAGTCTAGGGGCCTTGGCCTCTAGTTATATACAAATAACTGTTAGAGAAGTAAAACTTAATGAGAAGTACTTTACTTTAGAATTCATTCGATAACCGACTCAAAATTCTTGATTCATCTATGCATAATATTACACGATTTTTATAAACTAAAACATAATCATTAGAAGCAAGCATTGAACTTGAGAACTGTTTATTTTATAATTAAATCGCAAATTTTTCTGCATATATGCATTCATGTACACAACTATTGAAAATGAAAAGTTTCCTGAAATGCACTCTACTTTATCTAAAATATAACTAAACTACAATTCCAAACCTAAAGAACACTGCTCTAAATGATATTTATTGTTTATTCATTTATAAAAGATGAATTAAACGATCAAATACTGTATTGCTGTGAGAAAAAAAAAACTTATTGTGCCAAAATATAATTAAGTCTGAATTTCAATGAACTGCTGTCGAAAGGAAGCCCAACGTTTAAACAAAACTATCCGAAACCATTAATTATTAAATCGATACTCATAAATTTACTTAAAAAACACATAATATTAATTACAGTTATTTATTTCAAACAAAACACTTATTGCAAGGAAAGCTATTTGCAGCGTTTTGATTCGACGTCAATAAACTGTTGACGTCACAGTGAGGTGCAGAACATATTGAATATCGGAAATAATATCTCACCTGATTATTAAAATAATAGATTCGTAATTAGTAGTTTTTTATATAGTATATATTTAAATATCAAATTTAATTTTTTTATATTTCATTGTTTATGTCAGGTTAAAATTGAAATAGTGCAATATTTTATACCCTTTAATTCAATGGCTTGAAATTTTGAATGTAAATGGATTTTAAAATATCCTTAGCTATTTTAACCTTCTGATGCCTATGATATCAACTATGCTAAGATCCTTTAAACGTTATTTTTTTACATGAAAAATGTTTCGAAATGTAATTTTGAAGTCACAAAAGCATTAACTGTATCTTTAATTAACAATAGTAGAAGTTAGGTCCACAGATTCCACATTAATGGACGAAAAATATTAAAATATTTTAGAAGCAGCATGTTTATACTCTTCTGCTCTATTTGCAACATATTCTGCTATCAAGTTTTTCTACTATTTCAATAATATTTAATATGAAAAAAGTTAATAACTTCCATTTATATGTAGGAAAATATATGCTTTTTCACTAGATACAAAATGACTTTTTTAAGTTTCATTTACAGTGTTTAGAAGAGTTTATTGAAAAAACATATACAATTGTGAAAAATAGCTTTTTTTACCATTTTTTTAATTATATTTACGTTATTTGACTTAAAAGAAAGCCTTTTGAACGAAAAAAATTATTTTTTGTTTTGCTTGGAAATTTTTCATAGTGGTATAAACGGGTTACAATTCTGAAATGGTATTCGTTTTTCTAATAATTTTAACCACCAGGTACCGCTACGTGCACTTCCTGTGATAGAGTATTTATTATGCGATAGAAGGAAAAATATCAAATGACAAGAAATTAATTGGCATATGGGGCGCACTTTATTAAAAGGGAATTTCTTTATAGAGGTCGCTGTATAAAAAATTAAATTTTGTATTTTAGATTTAACTCCATGAAAATTTTTTACCACTTCATAAAATTTTTGCACCTCTTTTTTTACATAGCTTTGTAATTTATCATATGTATCTTTGATTAATATTTAAGGAATAAAAACTATGATCAGACTTTTGGGATACCCTGCATATTTCACGCATACGTGTTCTGTGCTGCAAATGTGACTGATAGGATTCCAAGATGAAATTGAAGTGCGCAAAACTCTAAACTGCGGTATCATATAATTTACTTTTAGTAATGTCCTGAAGTAAAGAGGTATTTCTTGGCCGAAGGCCACTGAGGGGCAACGAGAAGTTTATAGATTTATTGTGTTGTATACTATCTGATCAACATTTCGTTGGGTAACATAAACTAAACGATGAGTTTTTCAAACTCTGGACGGAAGCCAATTTTTTTGACATTTTGGAAAGTCGTTTGTTAATTTTTTTTCCTTTGTTCTTGTTAACTATAATAACAAGAATTCTTCGTGCATTTCTTTCGTTCCTATGATTAATTAAAATATACAGCTGATTTTTAAAGAATAGCGTTTCGCGATTTTAAAAACATTTTAGAGAAATTAATTTTACAGCATTTACTAAAAAGGAGAATGTGATTATTAGTGATATTTCAGGGAATTTCATCCATTTCTGTTTAAATTGGAAATCATTTAGCATGTTGTTTTCGTGAAAAACGAAAAAGGTTTGCAGGTTATTTATCACTGGCAGGCATAACAAAGCAAGAAATTCTACCGTAAATGTAATCCCTTGGTTTTTGTGCAAATTTATAAGCTCAAATAAAAGAAAAGAAAGAAAAAAGAAAAAACTCTAAAAATTATACTGTTTATACTGTCCGTTCTCGAGATGACGAGATTGATGTCAGCTTTGACTCAGAGTCAGTGGACTCAAGCCCTGGAAACTTAAATAGTAACATACCGGGAGTGGGAAATTTACCCGTTAGCGCCCAACTTTTCTCAGCACATTCTCAAATTTATGTTGATGCCAGAAGTGATAAATAAATTTCCGACATGTGTGTGGCATGAAGAATGTAATTCTTTTTCTAAAAATATAAATAAGACAGGGTAAGATTCGTATTTAAACTTGCTATCGCTGAGTATTTTGTGGAAATCAGATTTATTATTCGAGAAATTAAACTAGGAAAATAAATTAATGCTTAAATATTTGTGTGACTGACAAATTTCGCGACGATATAAAATAGATTGCTGGGCGTTAATGGGTTAAACAACGCTATTTTAAAGTTGTCTATAGACGAACCTACTGACGAGAAAGTAACGAAATTTTCTGTAACATAATGATGGTATAGAAACTTATTTGAGCGAATTTAAAAAAAAATTAGTTCAAATATTCGCCACAAGGGGGCGTTTTTAATGAATGATGCATCACCCCGGTCTCCAGACCTCAATCCATGCAACTTTTTCTTTTGAGGGAGTTTGAAACATTTGGTAAGTCCTGATAATCCAAGAACTTTACCTGATCTTAAAGACAGCATTTCACAGCATGTTTCTAACATTTCCACAGAATCTCTGTAACATGCTCTCTTGCTATTCCAGATGGTAGCTGACAAGGATGGCCATCATGTTGAACATGTTTTGCAGTAGTAATATTTATAAGCTATCATAAATATATGCTAAATGTGTGGTTCATTAAAAAACGACCCCTGGTGGCGAACATTTGAACTAATTTTTTTGTTCGCTCAAGCAAATTCCCATGCCTTCATTATGTCCTACACAAACTTTCATAACTTCCTCAACAATTGTTTAATGTGTAGACAACTTTAACCCATTTGTGCCTGGATATTTTTTCGACTTTCTTCGATTTTTACTGAAAACAGAAATAATAGGTAAATTTCTGATGTCAACTTCTTGAACAAGGGATGATTTCTTTTAAAATCATTATGCATAAAAATCGAAATATCAACATACTACTTGGTCATGTTAAAATATTTTGTAGAGTTGTGGCTCAATACTCATGAATAAAGGCTAGGAAAAATAAATAACGTTTTCGACTAATAGCAAAAATGCCGTCCCAAAAAAGGGACACTAGGCATAAATGGGTTAACATTGGATTATTTATTTTCGGACACCTTGTGAACGCTAGCTTTTATAACTTTCAACTATTACACTATTGCAATTAAATGAAATAGTTCTTTCAGTATACACATATTGTAGTACTATAAATATAGTTATAGTTTAGTGAAAAATTGCATATCTCATCAAACGTTTAAGATGTTTTAAAATTCATGAACTGTTTAATGTACGAACATGCATTTAACCTTTTGCTGGCCAATGTTCCCAAGGGAACATAAGATTAAAAAATTATGAAAAAGTGAAATTTCATCAATATTGACTTGAAAAAAATTAGCAGATAAAATTAAAAGTTGACTTGATATTTTGAAACAAAAGTTGCATTTCTATGATGAGTGGAAAACTGGACAAAAAATCATGACAATAGCCATTTTCATAATTTTTTACAGAGCAATCTTGATGCACCCCCACCCCCTTCAGACTTAAATCATATCTTTACTTAAATTTAAAAATAAATATTTTATTAATTCCTTATATTTCACTTATTATTTAAACCACCCATCAGTGTATTCCGTTCTTTAAACCAATGTAAAAGTGTCGCCAGAAATGACCCGTGTTCCAAATTGGGAACAATAGTGTTCACAATTGGAAACACTATATTCACTGTGTTCCCAATTGGGAACATAGTGAAGGAATGACCTGACTGAATAACCTGAATCTCAATTCGGTCTATAAAAAGTTTTAAAAAAAATTGTATGACACTTCCGTAACCGTCAAACGATCACATAACTTTAGAATTAATTAAATGCAGGGTTTCTTAATTTGAAAAAAAAAAGTCTAAAAAATTATTTGAAACGCATTATGTTCAAAATTCTAATATCAGTTGACTAATAAAATATAATGTTTTCCAATTTTATATATAATTTTCTTTGAATAGAAGGAAACTACTTAATGCACTGTCAATTTAGCTTGTCACACACAAGATTAATTTATACAGGGTGTTACAAAATCAAAGGAACAAACTTCTGAGGAGTGGTAGGTTACACTAAGACGATTCAGAATTACAAAGTGATGTGGGTTTGGAAATGTCGGCTTCAAGTACCTGTTAATAATCTCTTTAGAAAAAGAGTTTAAGTGAGAGTGAGCTTACCTACCACGGTTTTTCAATAACTAATACATCTTTCACAGATTGTGCTTGATAAAAATTATTAATTCATAATTTTTTTACTTTCCGAACAGGTACCATGTAAGGAAAGTATTGTAATCATGCAAAAATTCCACTTCCGGATTTTGGTGTATTGACACGTTTTGAGGTCTTCTGAATTCATTGATGCTGTTTTTACGAGATGTATGTATTTATGTGTGTGTGTGCATGTGAATGTGCATGTGTGTTTGTGTGTATGTAAGTGAACACGATAGCTCCTAGACGGGGCATTCGATTGAGCTCAAAATTGGGTATATACGTTATGAACCACCGTCGCAAAACCGGTATTCATTTTGGTGTGTACAGGACTTACAGTTTTTCTACAGGGTTAAGACAAAGATTTCTTTTAGATTATAGCCTATGGGGGGGAAAGTCTTGAAAGCGCGCTAGCGTTTAAACGGTGCATTCGATTGAGCTCAAATTGGGTATATGTGTTAAAAACCACTATCGTAAGACCGGTATTGATTTTGATGTGTATAGGACTTATAGTTTTTCTACAGGGCTGCGACAAAGATTTCTTTTACATTATGGCATATGGGAGGAAATTCTTGAAAGTGTGCTAGAGTTTAAACGGTACATTGGATTGAACTCAAATTGGGTATATATGTTATAAACCATCATCGTAACACCGGTATTGATTTTGATGTGTCTAGGACTATAGTTTTTCTACAGGGCTACGACAAAAATTTCTTTTACATTATGGCCTATGTGGAGAAATTCTTGAAAGTGAGCTAACGTTTAAATAGTGCATTCGATTGAGCTTTAGTTTGGTATATATGCTTGAATTATTCATCGATAAAAATTTATTTAAATGCTTGGTAATGATCTTAAACGTAATTGTTCGGAAAGTTGAGTGGAATCACTCCAGTTTTTTTCATTACATTCATGTAGGCGGAGAGCTCATTGTTAAGGCAACTTGGTTAAGAAATTAGACACACACTTCAACACCTCATAGAAAGTGATTAATAAAAGATATATGAAGACGTACTAGATGTTTGTTCCTCTGATTTTGAAACACACTGTATGTCCAAGTACAATGCGTGTTATATTACTATTGTCTCTAGTTTTTAAAATAATGTGTCAATAAATAAAACTTTAGTCAAGCTGTGGTTATCATCTGGTTTACTTTCAGCCCTATTCAAGAGTAAATTTTTTGGCTGCAGGGCCAGAGGAGACAAGAAAAAGGAATTTTGTGGGGTTACTGTGTTATAGACAGTCTGACGAACATATCTATGGGCGAAATAAGTGGAAATTTCACATTGGTAGAAGTCGAGTTTTCGAAATTCTGGATGGTTGCCAAAGATTTATTAACTTTAAAAGTCACTCGCTAATGCTTTTTTTTCTTTTGTTAGCTGTAATAACAGAAACTCTTCGCCAGCTGGTTTTCATAATTAATTTATAGATAGTTGAAGTCTCTTTTTAGTTTGAAAGACATTTTAGAAAAATTAACAGAAGCTCTAACTCATTAACGCCCGGCAATTTCCGTCACATTGTGCTGTTTTGTGTTGATGCTTGCAGTGACAAATAAACTAATTATAACAGAGATAGGAAAAGTTAATTTCATCTTCTTAGGGATTTAAAAATAAAGAAAGATTCACTTTGTCATCATTCCATTCCTAAGAATTTTGTGATAATCGAATTTAATATATTCGCGAAATTAACCCATAAACGTCTAACGTCTTTTTTTAAGGCCTCTCAAATTTTACTCTTTTTTCTGATGGTCGCTGTGATATAGATCACATACTTAAAATTCACTGTCATTTGCTTCATTTGCTTTCAGTTTCTTTAATTTAATCTCTTTAAAATGAAGTATTTTAATTTTTATTTCTGTTCTCATTTTTCTTTAGTTTGGCTTTCAGAATTCGTATTTCGCTTTTCCTGCAAGCAGTTGCCCTTTATTAAAATGTTTGACTTAAAGAATATGTGTTTTGCTATTCACAACGCTAAAGCAATTTTCTACATTATAATCAAAACCGTAGTCAAGGGTGGAGGGGGGGGTGTTCAAACCCACCCGAAATTTCAAGAACATATATTACTAAAGTAATTAAAAAACTTTGTGAAAAACACACATAAGAAGTAAAAGGAAAGAGGATACGCGTTCAAAAATTGTTTTGAACTTCTTTAGTCCACGCCCTTCGACGTTACTTCTTATGTGTGTTTTTTACAAAGTTTTTTAATTACTTTATCGTTTAACACCAGTATTTTGAGTGTTTTTTCAGACATATATTACTATTTGAAAAAGGGTATTAAAAACCTGCCACATTGGTACATAAAACTTGAAAACCCCTCCCGAAATTTTTTTCCTGCCTACGGTGTTGATTATAATCAAAAAATTGCGAAATTATTATTATTACAAATTATTATTATTATTATTTAACTTTACGTTATAAAAAAATCGTAAAATCTCAGCATTCAAAAACAATAAGTGCAAGTTTCAAAAATCGAAAAACTTAATTGAAATTAAAAAATTTAGCGTTAAAAAAGTAATTGAAATTGCTTCCTTTATTGTAAATGTTTAACGTTAAAATACAAATATTTTTATTTTGTACTTTTATTAAAACAAAGAAACTATTGATAAACCACTAACTATTACATGGCCTTTTAATTTAGTAAGTCACGCACAAGACTAAAACGTTCATAACTGATTCCTCGAAAGGTCACTTTCAAATTCGGAACACAATATTTTATGACAAAAGTCGTTTATTAAAAGCCATATATCTAAATGCAAACGCCTTCTAGGCTTGAAACGTCTCACAGGATTCAAAGATAAAGTAGAAATGCATAAAATTCAGAGCTAGGGCATCATCTAATTTACTTTTAGTAATGTCCAAACGTAAAGTAGTATTTTTTGGCTGGAAGCCATGGAAGGGATAAGGAGAAGCAATTTCAAAGGGTTATTGCGTTATGGACCATCTGATCAACGTTTCTTCGGGTTGAATAAACTTAAATTCCATGTTCAAAGGAGTTTAAATTCTGGATGGTTGCCAACGATTTGGTATTTTCAAAAGTTGTTTGTTTTTATTTTAACAAAACCTTTTACTGTAGTGTGTTTGTCCTCATTATTAATTTAAAGAGGCTGATGAATTTTAAAGTGTTTTCCTATAATTGTAGTAAAAGACATTTGAGAGGAACAAATGAGATCCTTTATTAAAAAACGTTAAAATTGCTATTGCGGAAAGTTAGTATAGGCACTGTGATTCTTTGTGAATGCATCAAAATCCAATAATACATTTCTGTGCACAAAAAGCTACAAAAATAATGTTGGTTATTGTTCATAAGTTACGGTCACAAAGCACTATAATGCACCTCTCAACTTAGATCATCTAAATAAAATAATCAATATTGTGATGACTGCGTAGGGAGCTTGTATTTTTAGGGTGTGAACATGAAACAAATGGAATCGATGCATCGTGATGTTTCTGTGTTGCGTTGTATTATGTCAAAGCTACGAAAGGGGCTATCTGCCAAGGATAGGGGGGATGCCTTGGTCTAGGACTTTCTAAAAGAGATTCTAAAGCGTATTCACGTAACATCTGGCGAAAACCGAAGAAAAATCCAGACTGATAGATCGACAACTACGCGAAGTTCACACTTCAGCCGTCTACCATTTTGAGTGGCTTATCCACTCAGACAATCCAACATAATGAAAATAGAATAGCAAGTGGGGATGATAAAGTAATTATTGGATTGGTGCATAACTTTTAGGCGATGTGCTATATTTTAATAAAAAGTTAAAATATTTTTAATTAATTTTTTTTTATTCATGTATATTCTCTCAAATAAATTCGCTTACGTGAATTTTTATTCAATTTAATTAAATAATTTAATGAATTAATAAATTGAATAAAAATTTACAAAGGCCTGATAATTATGCAACAACCCAATATTACACTCTTTCCAACATAATAAAATAAAATAAAAAGAAATAGGGCCAACTCATGGATTATCATACACTTGTAATCTATGGCACTATACTGCAAATTATTTGATATTCATTATTAATAATAATTTGTTGACATTATTAAAATTATATTTTTTATTATCATTACTTATTACTATTTATTGTTATTATTTATTTGCCAGGAGAGGAGAGCTCACGCCACTGAATGTGTCGTTTAGAGCTACGAACGTCCTTCCCGGAGTTTCGCGCCACAATTTTGATCCTCATCAGAAGGTGGGGACTTCTGAATATTGGCACCCCTCGGAAACTGCTACCTACCGCCGAGAGGACTTTCGGAACCACGGATTTAACGTGCACGTGCACCGCATGTACATGGTGGTCTTTAGTGGTCTTCGGTATCGAGCCCGCAACCTTCCGGTTACGATTCCAACGCCATACACTAGGGTTACATATATACAAAGGGTTATTGCGTTATGGATCATCTGATCAACGTTTCTTCGGGTTGATAAATTTAAGTTCCATGCTATATTTACTATTAATGGTCATGCATCATATTTAGTTCCATTATTGTATTCTAAATACTGTACAGGTTTATTTTTAATGCCATATCTTTTCTTTGTAGTATCACAAAATTATTATTTAATTACTCTTATTGATACCGATATTCCGGTGCAACATTTAAAAAATACCGAATACCGGTTCTGTATTTTTGGTTCAGTATTTCAAGCACTATATTTAACATAATGAAACAAGAATAATAAAAACAGTCAACGCATGAGTTAGGGTACACTTTTAAATTATAGCTCTATGGTGCGACTTTAAAATAGGGAGTGTCGCATATACCTTATATGCCGACGTATAACACGCTCTGGTGTTTAACACGTACCAGTAAATTTAATCTATCTCAAGCAAAGTATTTTATATTTTATATTCGGTGTATAACACGCACACGTAAAAATGAAGTAATTCCTCGAAGTTGAAAGTGCGGATTATACGCCGAGATACACAGTATATATTTCCTCTTTTAACTTATAACTTTTTTTCAAAAGATAATTTATAAAGTTAAAAATTGTAATACTAGATATTTCTAATTATTTTATACTAGATAATTTCTGTTTCTGATATTTCCAGTTCATGGATTATCAAGCGCTTTTAATCTGTGGCTATACAATTCAACTTTGAAATTGAAATTTGAAAAAACATATATATTTGCATATACCTTAATTTCTCTTTTAAAAGCATAATTTAAGTTTGATGCTCTAATACCAAATACTCCTAGTTAGTGCCATATATCTTAAAGCAAAAATAACTATTAAAAAACCACAATTACTATTACATGGCTACTTGATTTAGTTAGTAGCTACATCTTAAAACAAATCTAGTTAGTAGCTACATCTTAAAACAAAATAAACTATTCAAAAAGCACAATGCATTTCATTGCCACTTAATTTAGTTCATCCCAAGCAAGATTAAGACGTTCATAAAGTATTCCTCGCACGATCTCTTTGAAATTCGGATCACAGTATTTTACGTCAAAAGTCGTTTATTAAAAGCTACATATATGGCTCAAACGCCTTCCAGGCTTGAAACGTCTCACAGGATTTAAAGATAAAATGGAGGTACATAAAACACAGAGCTGGAGCATCATCTAATTTACTTTTAGTAATGTCCAAAAGTAAAGTAGCATTTTTTGGCCGAAAGCCATGGAAGGGGTAAGGAGAAGCAATTTTAAAGGGTTATTGTGTTATAGACCATCTCTGATCAACGTTTCCTCGGGTTGAATAAACTGAAATTCCACGTTCAGTGGATGTAGAGCTTTAAAATTCTGGATGGTTGCCAACGATTTGGCATTTTCAAAAGTCGCTTATAAGTAATTTTTATTTTAGCAAAAGCTTATAGTTTGGTGTTTTTGCCCTCATAATGAATTTAAATAGGCTGATTAGTTTTTTCGTGTGTTTTCTACAGTTTAAAAGACAGTTAAAAGAAATAAATAGCATATTTTAAAAAATGGAAAAACCTTTATTGTAAAAAATCAGGCACTGTGATTCTTGTGAATACAAGGAAACTTTCATGAGCGACACCCTCCTGCAACGACCAATTTTTTAGGACACCGATTTTTTACCCTATCTACTTAATGTTAAAAAAAATTCTAGAAGAGACCACATGACCTTCTATAAGCGGCCGCAGCCAGTTCCGTGTCCGAAAATTTCCGAGCATTTTTCCTGAAATAATGTAAACAAAAAACCGCATTCCAAACCAGTTGCTCTACTGTAAATTGACAGGAGGTGCAAGTACACGTACACATCATGTACAATTGTTTTAGGTTACAGAAGATCTATGTCTAAGAAATGAGTGATTTTACCGTTGATCAGCTAATTGATATGATCGAGTCACACGAAAATGAAAATTCGGAGAGGATGTTGGCGGTTTATTCAGGTTCAGTAATAACCGCAAGTGAAATTTTTAAAGAAAATAGATTTTATTGTGGCAAATTTAGAATGCATGAAGAATATCAGGATAAATGCTATTTTGTCAGATGTGAAAAATAAAGCATACTCTTGGTGATAGAAAAAAAGGATGAAATAATCCGAAATTTCTAAATAATTTACTAAAATTTAAATTTTAGAATTATATTTATTCAATTATTTACTTATTAGTATACAATTTCATGAATAACTAAAAAAAAGTATTTCTTTTCTTTGCTATCAAATGTATATAGTACTCTTGGTGAAAGAAAAAAGAATGAAATAATCCGAAATTTCTAAATATTTTACTAAAATTTCAATTTTAAAATTATATTTGTACAATTACTTACTTATTAGTATACAATTTCAATGAATAACAAAAAAAATTATTTCTTTTCTTGGCTATCAAATGTTTATAGTCCTCATGGTGAAAGAAAAAATAATGAAATAAACTGAAATTTCTAAATATTTTACTAAAATTTAAATTTAAAAATTATATTTGTACAATTACTTACTTATTAGTATACAATTTCATAAATAACAAAAAAAGTACTTATTTTCTTGGCTATCAAATGTTTATACTTCTTTGAGAGACCACCTCTCTTAACGACTGACTTTTCGAGGAACAGAGGGTGGTCGCTTCCAAGACGTTTCACTGCATATCGAAATTTACTAAATACCATTACTATTTACACAAACAGCTACAAATAATTATTCGTAATTATTCATGTTACATTCACAAAGCACTATAATGCGCCACTCAGCATACTCAGATCATCTACTAAAAATAGTTAATATTGTAATGACTGCATAGGGAGCTTGTATCTTTAGCACGTGAGCTTTAAACTAATGGAACCAGCGCATGGACTATGATACATTTTCTAACACAACAAAAACAGAAAAACAAGTAGTTATGACAAAGTAATTGTGATATAATTTCAAGCATAATGAAACAATCAAAAACAAATAGGACCAACGCATGGATTATCAAGCACTTTCAATCTGTGGCTATATAATGCAACTTTAAAATTGAAATTTCAAAATATATATATATTTGCATATACCTTAATTTCTCTTTTAAAAGCACAATTTAAGTTTGATACTCTAATACCAAATACTCCTAGTTAGTGCCATATATCTTAAAGCAAAAATAACTATTCAAACCCACAATTACTATTACATGGCCTTTTGATTTAGTTTATCCCACGCAAGATTAAAACGTTTGTAACCGATTCCTAACAAGATCTCTTTAAAAGTCGGATCACAGAATTTTACTTCAAAGAGTTGTTTATTAAAAGCCACATATGTAGCGCAAACGCGTTCTAGGCTTGAAGTGTCTCATAGGATTCAAAGATAAAATGGAGGTGCATAAAACTCAGTGCTGGAGCATCATCTAATTTACTTTTAGTAATGTCCAAAAGTAAAGTCGCATTTTTTTGGCCGAAAGCCATGGAAGGAATAAGGAAAAGCAATTTTAAAGGGTTATTGTGTTATAGACCATCTCTGATCAATGTTTTTTTCGGGTTGAATAAACTGAAATTCCACGATCAGTGGAAGTAGAGCTTTTAAATTCTGGATGGTTGCCAACGATTTGGCATTTTCAAAAGTCGTTTGTAATTAATTTTTATTTTTGACAAAAGCTTTTACTGTAGTGTTTTTGTCCTCATTATTAATTTAAAGAGGCTGCTGAATTTTAAAAAGTGTTTTCTTACAGTTTAAACTGCATTTCAGAGAAACCAATAAGATTTAAAAAAAAAAAAAATCTGTAAAATTTTTATTCCGTGAAATCAGACACTGTGATTCTTTGTGAATGTATCAAAAATTACTAAATACGTAATTTGCTTAAGAAGGTAAAAAAAAATATATATATATCAAAATTGTTGATTTTTAGTCATAAGTTACAGTCACAAAGCATTTTAATGCACTTCTCAACTTACATGGGTAATCTAGTAAAATTAGTCAATATTGTAATGACATGATAAGGAGCTTGTATCTTCTGCACGTGAACTTCACAAAATTCTCCTCATTAAATCATAGAACGTCGTACCTCAGGTATTCGGGTAAAAAGAACATTATGCACGTGCAAAAAACAGCTAAACTTTCACTGCCATTGAGTCCTTATCTGCAAGGTCCCGGGTGCTAGACCAACATTCCCACCATGCTATTTTTAGATTTTTCACTCAAAATTTACGGCGAATGTTATTTTGTGATTGGTGTCTTGCCTCTTCATATGCAAATAACCCCCCCCCCTTTCATGTAACCGATTGTGTTTGCATTGGCCGTACACAGAGCTGTTTTTGTGCGTGAATTTTTTGTGATGCACACGTATCCTTCCAACGCGTCTTGGGATTTTCGCATGCGCTGAGCCCGTTTTAGACGGAAATAAAGAGGAGTCTCTATTTGAAAATTGCGAGTTCCTGTACCTATAACTCTAACCGTGAACGCCCCTTTGTTACCTTTCACAGAATCTCGAACCCATACCTCTGAATAACTATCTCTGAAATTTCATTTCGAGTTGTTTTCAGTTCGAGTCGATCGGTTGAAAAGACTGACTCCTAGAGGTTCATAAATCGATGAAGTTTTTTTATGGCCACCCGGTATATATATATATATATATATATACAGGGCCACCCTGTATATATATATAAATATAACAGTACAAATCAAAAGCCCGCTAAAGTCCCACATTTCTAGAACTATTCAGATTTAATTCAGTTGTAACAAAGGAATCTGCTTTCAAAAACTGCAATTACTACACGGTCCCTTACAGTTCCTTTGTAATTTTCTAGTCGCTTCCTGCGGCCAGTCAATCTGGCGTCTTGAAAGACATAGCAAACCTTGAAAAATCGCTGTCCAGATTCTAGGTATGGCCAATAATTGGAACGTGTATGGATCATGTAACACGACCTCAAAAGTTAATAAAAGTGGCTGATGCAGCCCAGCAGAGTCTCTTCCGCGTGACCGCAACTGCCAAAGAAACATGTACTCAGTCATCCAATAAAATGATGTAATCGCAGTTGGACTTCGAATCATTTCTTCCATCGACGGCCGTTATGGCCCAAGGATTTTCACGGCTCGCTCCAGCGTTTGCCGGCTAACGAAGACCGGCTAGGGGGTCTCAAACAGCCTCGACTCCCTCGGGCCCACGACTACAACCTTCCCGTAGCAGTTTAACGCTACATATATACAGGGTGGTACTAAACTATATGTAAAAAACGTAAAGAGAGGTAGAGGGAACCAAGAGTGTTCAGAATCATACAGAAATGTGTTGTTGGAAATGTCGTCAATTACTTTGGAAGAACTGTTTGTCTAAATTCTTAATCAAGTTTCATAAACAATGAGCTTTTCTCCATACTTTCATCAATGAAACAAAATAGAATTTGTAGACTATCAGATTTAGTTAAGTGCTTTCTGTAAAAAATGCGTTCGTTTTTGACAAACGATGGCCGGAAAGTTCACTGTTACTTCGACCCTTCTTCCTAAGTGATTATTGTTATGAATTTTCGGGGCAACCCGCTGTTCTGGGGTTTAAAATCGTCCAAAATTCGTGTTCTACGCTTCAAATAGTTAAATTTTGCTTTTTGTTGCATCAAAAAGCGATCAACTAGAACCGGAGATACGGAGGTTTCGATTTCCCCATTCATTTTTCTATGGCGGCTCTAGAAATCTCGAGAAATATTGGTCGTAGGCCTTCGGTAACTTCACTTTAGAGGACTTATTTTTGGAGCCAAATTTGGCAATATTTCGCCAAAAGTCACAAGCTCGGTGACATTCATTCATTTCTGGTCATTTGGCACGATTTTCCCAATGGAGGCTGTAAAATGTGTTTTTCTGCATTAACATGCATAATAGCCTAATATTTCTCTTCCATGACGCAATCCAAATTCCCATTTCATGTGGAATCTTCGGGAAATAGACTCTTCTGAAAGCTTCTTGAAGCTTTTGCGCCACCTATAAATACAAGCCTGTTAGAAGCCCCAGTTCAGTGTGAGTTGAGCTTCCGTCCAGTAAGTTTGATATGATACGCTGTACAAGCAGTGTTTTGGCTTCCTTTTCAAAGCGGATTTTTAAGTGCTGTGTGTAAATTCTTCGTTGCTGTGTCTTAAGGGATTGTGTACGATATCCCTTGCATATTTTCACTGAATTTTGCCTGTGGAAGAGTTTTATTGTGCGTGAGAAATAAGTGCATTTGTGAGAGCTTCTGATCTAAGCGGACTGTTAAAAGCACATTACTGCTTGATTGTGCTGTGAATCTTGTACAGATGATTGTACAACGAAGTCATACAAGCAATAAAGTTTGTGTTCCATCCTGAGAAGTGGACTTTTTACTAGAACTTTCTACACAAACTGGACTTTAGAACGACGAACCCAGGAATAGCAGAGTTTTCGGTAACATTATTAACAGATACATGAAGACGACATTTTCGACCCCACACTGCTGTGTGATTCTTAACCGTCTGGGCCCCCTCTACCACCCTTTACATTTCTGACACAGTTTAGGAAGGGATGGTCCAGCAGAAGGGAAGGACAGAGTCTACGCAACACCTGTTGCTGACGTCGACGAACTGATGGCTAGGATACAAGCAGCTGTGGGTACTGTAACAAACGACATGTTATGAAACACCGGACGGGAAGTGGAATACCGCTTAGACATTCTCCGAGCTACCAAGGTGGCACACGTTGAAGTTTACTAACGTAAGTGGTCTTAAATAAAATTTGTAACACTAACCTATGTAACGGAAAAAAAAATTTACATTATTATGCCAAACGGTTATTCTGTATTAAACCTTTATAATCAGGGCCAGACTTTATGCTCACCCTGTATTATAGGTTACTGTCTTACATACTGCATATATTTTAGGGAGTGTGTGCCCTACAAATTTTTACAGGGCTACCAAAAGTATTCTTTTACATTGCGGCTCAGGGGCGTATCCAAGGGAGGGGATAGGGGGTTCATAACCCCCATGAGGAATTTTTTGCCATACAAAATGTATATTGATGCGGAATTACTCTGCTACTCCTGGAGTTTTTCGTTCTAAAGTCCAGTTGGTGTAAAAAGTTCAAGTAAAAAGTCACTTGTCAGGATGGAACACAAGCTTTATTGCTTCTAGAACTTCGTAGAACAATCAGCTGTACACAATTAATGCTGTATTTCTCAAACAAAATAGAACACTTTCACTGGCAAAAATTCAGTGAAAATATACGAGAAATAACACTAACAGTCTCTCAAGACTCAGCAATGAAAAATGTACACACAGTACTTAAATTCAAAGCTTTACAAACAGCGCAAAACACAGCTTCTATCACAAGCGTATTTATTCACTCTCAAAGCTTGATCAACACTGAACTCTTGGAGCAGCGCGCTGTTGGAATTTATAGAGGAGGCAGAAGCTGCGAGCAGCTTCTAGAAAAGTACATTTCTCGAAGATTCCAGTTAAAGCGGGACTTTTGATTACGTCATAGAAGAGAAATGTTAGGTTATTATGCGTTTTTAATGCAGGAAAAACAACTTCCAGGCCCCATTGAGAAAATCGCGCCAAATGACCAAAAAGTCGCCAAACTTGGCGACTTTGGGCGAAATATCGCCAGATTTGGCGCCAAAAATAAGTCCTCAAATGTGAAGAGATCGAAGCCCTAGGACTAATATTTCTCGAGATTTCTAGAAGCCCCATAGAAAAACATACAGGAAAGCGAAACCTCCGTATCTCCGGTTCTCATTGACCGATTTTGATGCAACAAAAAGCAAAATTTATCTATTTGAAGCGTAGAATACGAATTTTAAACCATTTTAAGCCCCAGAGCAGCGGGTTGCTCCGAAAATTCGTAACATTTGCACCCTTCCCAAGGACTGCGCTTCCCGGGCAGTACAATCCCCAGTTAGGAGGTCACAAATATATACAGTGTCTAACCTTTAACCAAATCTTAACAACATAATTTAAGCAAATAATCAATAAGCACAGTAAGCAAATACACTCTAATAAATTAATAATAGACACAATAAACAATTCCACTAATAAGTAATAAATGTAATATACAAATAAACATTAATAAAAACCAATATATTACAAATATGTACACTAAACATTGCGTAAGTAGTGAGTGAAAGAGAGGTGAAGAAAGAGGAAGAGAAGAGAAAGACAGGAAAGAAACGAGAGTTGAAAGGAAGGAGGAATTACGCCATAGTGACCATGGTCTGATAGTAAAATAACTAATTACAACCGCGGTAGATGGCTAGCCGATCGTAATGTACAACTCTTGGCTTCGAGTTTGGTGACTTACGAATCCGTACGATGACGTCATTCAGCCGGTTTAGGACTGTGAAAGGACCGTACCACGGCGATTGCAGCTTGGGAGACAGGGCTTTCTGTCGAGTAGGATTGGATTCCATAGCCAAACTTTGTCACCTACGTTGTCAGTCCTGTAGCCTTCGTGTCGTAGCAAGTCTTCATCCTCTCCGTGTTCAAGTTGATCCGCTCTCGAGCAAAATGATGCACGTCTTCAAACCGTGCCCGAAGATTTTCCATGTACTCTTCTGGCGATGAAGGCGCATCTGGAGGGCGGCCGAATACTAGATCGGCGGGAAGACGAAGATCTCTGCCGAAAAGCATCTGGGAAGGTGTGAAGCCGGTACTCTCATGGACGGCGCTCCTATAGGCCAGCAGAAAGAGGGAGAGTTTCTTGTCCCAGTCCTCTTGATTCCTAGATACCAGGAGCGAGAGGTTGTTCAAAATTGTGCGATTGAACCTCTCCACCATGCCGTCGGATTGTGGGTGTAAAGGCGTAGTCTGGATTTTGTCTATTCCGAGAAGTTGACATAGTCCTTTAAAAACTGCAGAGGTAAAGTTCGTTCCTTGGTCGGAATGAAGTTTCAGAGGGGTTCTATATCTGGAAATCCATTCTTGCACCAGTACCTCTGCTACGGTCGTAGATTTCTACAATTCTACAATTGGTTTGATGTCGCTATCTGCTAATTGGTCCGCCCGAACATTTTCGTCACTCCAGGGATCTTGAGATGGTGCCGATGTTGTAACTTGGCGGACAACGGGATGTTTCAGATAGTAATTTTTCTCCGCACTGGAGCAATAGCAACAACTGTCTATGCAGGGCCTTCTCGACATAGCATCTGCATTTCCATGAGATGCTCCTTTCCGATGACGTATCTCGATGTCATATTCTTGTAATCTCTGTATCCACCTGGCTATCTGGCCCTCTGGATTCTTGAAATTTAGAAGCCAGGTTAAAGAGGCATGGTGCGTTCGGAGCAGGAACTTTCGGCCGTACAGGTAATGATGGAAGTGCTCCATGGCCTTAACGATAGCAAGAAGTTCCTTTCTCGTCACAAAATAGTTACGTTCCGCCTTCGAAAGGCACTTGCTCCAGTAAGCAATCACATGTTCTTGGCCATCTCTCTCCTGGGACAAAACTGCTCCGACACTCTCCTTACTTGCGTCTGTATCCAGGACAAATGGCTTGTCAGGGTGAGGATACGACAGGATCGGCGAAGATGTTAGGGCCATCTTGAGTTCGTTGAACGCATCCTCACATTCTGAAGTCCATAGAAATTTTTGTACAGTCTCGGTCAATTTGTGAAGTGGTCATGCAATTTGAGAGAAACCCTTCACGAATTTTAAATAGTAAGTACACAGACCGAGAAAACTTCTTAAGTCATGGATATTCTCGGGACGACTCCAGTTCTGGACTGCGGACGTCTTTTCGGGATCGGTTCGGACTCCTTGGGCGGATATTATATGCCCGAGATAACGTACTTCCCGACGAAACAAGTTACACTTAGATGGGCTCAGTTTCAAATTCGCCTCCTTTAATTTCTGCAGCACCTTTCGGATGTTCTCGAGATGTTCTTCGAAAGTCTTTCCGAAAATGGTGATATCGTCCAAATAAACGAGACATGCTTCGTAGAAAAGTCCTCTCAACACTGTCTCCATTAGGCGTTCGAACGTAGCCGGTGCGTTGCAGAGTCCAAAAGGCATAACTTTGAACTGCCACAATCCTTGTCCCGTGGGGAACGCGGTCTTTTCACGGTCATCGGTATGAATTTCTACTTGACACTCTACTAGCCACTCTTGAGATCCAGAGTGGAGAACCATTCATTTCCCGATAAAGTGTCCAATGTGTCGTCTATCCTGGGAAGAGGGTAGCTGTCTTTCTTGGTAATGTCATTCAGACGTCTGTAGTCAACGCAGAACCGGGTGGAACCATTTTTCTTTCGGACCAAAACAATCGGCGAGGCCCACCGACTAGTCGATGGCTCGATGACGTCATCACGCTGCATCTCCTCTAAAAGTCTGTTCACCTCTTCTTGCTTAGCAAACGGCAGCCGCCTAGGATGTTGCTTGATGGGATAATGGCTGCTTGTGTCTATTCTATGTTGCGTTAACCTCGTACGGCCAAAGTCACCGGAAGTACGAGAGAAGAGGTCTTCAAATTCAGCTATTACTTTCTCCGCAGCGCTTCTCTGTTCTGCCATTGACTCCACGTCTTGTAATAATTCCTTCGTCAGGCACTCGGAAGATTTAGCAGTCGTTTGGCTGATGTTCTTATTAATGCAGGTAACAGGAGTGCATGTCGCCAACACTTCACTTTTCTTTATCACCTTCGACTTGTCCGTCACATTTGCTACTCTAACTGGAACTTCTGTTCTCGACAAGTCCACAAGTGTTGCTCCCACAAGTACTCCTCTGACGGAATCACTATTGTTTGGGTGTTCGATTAATCCTAGCCGGAATTTATTGCTTTCTTTAACTGTTCCAGAAATTATAGAATCAGTTCATGGAGGAAGAGTGATATCAGTCTGGGCTATTATTTGCTGAACAGGTAAAACTGCTTCATTTTTAATGTCGAACGCAGCTATTTCTTCTGAGTCTGAACGAAGCTCATTATTCTTGAAGTCTAAATTAAATTTGTATGATTTTTAAAAGTCCAGTCTGAGAATAAAAGAGTCCGTAATATTGGCGACATATACCACATGGTCATATCTGGCATTTCCAAAAGTGATTTCCACTCTTGCTTTTCCGCCCACTTCGATCTTGTCACCTGTTACTGTCTGGAGGGTCAGCGAGGGCGGAGTCCAGATAATCTTCAAATTTAATTTCTTGGGCAGATCCGTCCTTATGATGGTTACGTTCGCTCCAGTATCAATCACCATGTGGCATGGGGAACTATTAACGTATCCAAATACGAAGAGTCCATTACTGCTTCCATTCACTGAGGAAATCTGCAAGACTTTCAAACGAGGCTTTTGAATATCCCTCAGCCTCTGTTCCTGAAAGTCGTATCTTTTCTGTCTTCCTTCATGGGCTTCTCTGATGCATTGATAACTGCGATCTTTACGACGAGAGTTCTTTTGTACGTCACAGTATTTTCGTAAATGCCCCTCGCTGTTGCACTTCCAACATTTCACTTTTCTTGGCTCTGACTATTCTTGTCGTTCCACCAGATTTTCCAGGGACTTTAATTTATTCTCTAATCTCTCAATTTCTCCATCCGTAGGCTCCTGGAATGACACAGCGCAAACATTATGCAGCTCTTTTCTTACGGCCAGCTGAGCTGCCTCTAGCTTCATGCCGAATACAAGGGCGGACCTGAGATCTTTATAATCCGCCAAGATCAATGCTTTCTGAATTTCAGAGTCCAAGAGGCCTTCAATAAAATGTTGCACTGCAACTTCTCGAACGTTATCAGGATAACTGCCATAGGCTAGATGACACAGCCTATCTATGTCCGAAGCCAGCTCTTGGAGGGTCTCGCCAGGTCTTTGCATCCTTGACTTAAGTTGGATTCTACTATATTCTTTCTGGCACTTCTCTCCGAATTTCATCTCCAAGGCACTTGCGAGGGCATCAAAATCTCCTATCTTCGTCGCTCCAATAGTTTGCAATACGTTAATTGCATCTCCGCTAAGGGAAGCGGCCAGTCGGTTCGCTTTCTCGGAATCGCTCCAACCATTGGCTTTGGCGACGATTAAAAATTGGGTCTTGTAGGCTTCCCAGGGAGTCTTTCCGTCATAGGTAGTAAGTTTCGCTGCTGGGCGGTGTGAAGATAACCTGACGTTTTCAGGTAACTTTACCAGCTTGACGAGAGAGTCCAATTTCTCTTCAATTTTAGCTTCTCATTCTTCATGTATTTTCGAAACTATATTTTCTTTCCAGTCTAGTTTCTCCTCAATTTTATTCTTGAATTCTTCCCGTATTCTGCAAATATCTTTAACATTTCCTACAATTCTTTTTTCATATTTCGTTTAAGTTTCTTCTATGAGCGACATTCTTTTCTCCATTATCTCTTGATTTTCCTGCACACTCTTTTCGAATTTCTCTAATTTTCCCAAAGGAGTCTCCATTTCCTCCAATCCCAATTTCATTCCTTCTTGTCCGGCTTCAATTTTCTTCTCTAAATCCGCTTTCATCTGTTCTTCTCCGTGTTCAATTTTCTTCTCTAAATCAGCTTGTCCGGCTTTCATCTCGTCTTGTCCGGCTTTCATTTCCTGCATCATATTCATGAGCTTTTGAAGTTGTTCTTCCATTTTTCGTCTAGTCAAAACCATAAACTGGAAAATTAAAGTCTTTCTTTAGAACCCCGATTCTGACACCAAATGTTGCGGAATTACTCTGCTACTCCTGGGGTCCGTCGTTCTTAAGTCCAGTTGGTGTAAAAAGGTCAAGTAAAAAGTCACTTGTCAGGATGGAACACAAGCTTTATTGCTTCTAGAACTTCGTAGAACAATCAGCTGTACACAATTAATTCTGTATTTCTCACACAAAATAGAACACTTTCACTGGCAAAAATTCAGTGAAAATATACGAGAAATAACACTAACAGTCTCTCAAGACTCAGCGATGAAAAATGTACACACAGCACTTAAATTCAAAGCTTCACAAACAGCGCGAAACACAGCTTCTATCACAAAGCAAGCGTATTCACTCTCTCTAAGCTTGATCAACACTGAACTATCGGAGCAGCGCGCTGGTGGAATTTATAGAGGAGGCAGAAGCTGCAAGCAGCTTCTAGAAAAGTACATTTCTCGAAGATTCCAGATAAAGCGTGCTTTTGATTACGTCATAGAAGAGAAATATTCGGTTATTATGCGTTTTTAATGCAAGAAAAAGAACTTCCAGGCCCCATTGAGAAAATCGCGCCAAATGACCAAAAAGTCGCCAAGCTTGGCGACTTTTGGCGAAATATCGCCAAATTTGGCGCCAAAAATAAGTCCTCAAATGTGAAGAGATCGAAACCCTAGGACTAATATTTCTCGAGATTTTTAGAAGCCCCCATAGAAAAACATACAGAAAAGCGAAACCTCCGTATCTCTGGTTCTAGTTGGCCGATTTTGATGCAACAAAAAGCAAAATTTATCTATTTGAAGCGTAGAATACGAAATTTTAACTATTTTAAGCCCCAGAGCAGCGGGTTGCCCTGAATATTCGTAAGAAAATATTCTTCACTACATTGTCACACCCACGTATACATATATATGAGTTGTAGTAGTCGTAACCCCCCCCCATGAAAATTATCTGGCTACGCTCCTGTTGCGGCCTATATACTCAAATCATTTTTGGTACATCAGTGCCTGAACACTAGATCCGATTGAGTTGAATGAAATTTATTTAAACGCTTGTAAATGTCAAGTGTGTTCGGAAAGTCGAGTGGAGTGTATCCAGATTTTTCCCTTTACATAGGACTGTTAAGGAGGAACGCAATCCAACGAACTGTATAAAAAGTGATTTCATACCGATATAGTTTTAGCAATACCAATACGGTAAAAAATCCATCATCTGTCCATTAACACTAATGACAAAACTTAACATTATTTTTTTATTAAAAATGATCATTTCTGTCTCCCCTCTCTGACAGAAAGAACAATAGGTAGGAAAGAAAAACCATAAATTTAAACTTCTAGACTCTTCTTTCCGAAATGGGACCTTTGCCAAAAACATAAATTGATATTTTGTTTTTCTCTCTCCTAAAACAAAATTAGTTTGAGAACTTTGTAAATATTTGTTTACTTTTTTCCGTGTACCATGCATGCCTGCCATTGGCTTCTACAACACCTCCCTTCCCCCTTCATAAATCGTGGATTTATTCGGACTTTTACGATCAGCGTAGAGATTTTTATCGTGGATATATTGAAAATTTCCGTTCCCCTTCTGAACGCAACCCATAAATTCGTTCTCGGGAAAATAAGAAAGAACATGCCACGAATATATTTCTATTATCCTAAACTGATATTTAGTTTCTTTACTTTGGAGTGATGGAGCATATACATTTGTGAGAGATGTTCGTTTTATTTACTTTCTGAAAATGTACAAGGTCAGCGAGAATGACTTTAGATGTGACATGAAACAAGTGACTGAAAAAATCACGTGCCGTTTATCTCGATGTATAACAAGCACTTTCAACTACGCAAAAATGACTTCATTTTTGCGTGCGCGTGTTATACACCGAATATTAAATGCATAACGTAAAATATTAAATAAATTTCTTGACACACCCTAAATTTACTCATGCGTGTTATACACCGAATATAAAATACATAACATAAAATATAAAATAAATTTCTTGGCACATCCTAAATTTACTGATGCATGTTATACACCACAGCGAGTTATACGCCGGGATATACGGTAATTAATAAGTTATGTGTACAAAAAAATGGATATTAACAATTTTTATAGATTTTTATTTAGACTCAGACGCAGACACATATGTGTCAATTAGTGATGAGTCCAGGCTCATTTTTTAAAGACCTTCAATACTATTTAAGTCGGAGCTCGAGTCCGAACCCGAGGATGAATTTTCAGCTGATTGTTAAATAAAAGTCAATTACTTCATTGACAGAATACCATAAATTTTGCCTTTTGTGCAAATTAAAGACAAATATAATATCAAACTCTCAATGATTTCTCCAATTCTTTCTATTCAAGTTTATCAAATAATAATATAATAAGTTTATTTCTCCTATGAATTACTTTCTAAAATCTGTTTACAAGGATTATATCCAATAAAGGAGAAATTTTTCATAAGCCCGAGCCCGCCCGATCCGGAACACAATCGTGAATTTCAGAGCCCGAGCCCGGGCTTGTTATTTAACAAAGTTTTTATGGTTGTTATTTAGTGAAGTTTCAATTATTTTACCTCTTAAGCACCAATTTCTTTTGAGTGTTTTTGTCATGTACGGAATATAATCAACCACGTTTTGTAAACAGCAATTTTTAACATTAAAAAAGAAACAACTATAATATCTACATTGAATATGTAAATTATTTGTTATTCTGCAAAAATATTTAAAAGAAATTACTATTTATAAAAAGTGGTTCATTTTGTTCCGTACATTATGCAATTGAGTCTTTCACAGTATTTCCTTGCACATAAGCGAAAACTCAGCAAAAGAATTATCTCCGTTATTAAAACATTGCACTTATACAAGTGTCCTTTTTATTCACTCACTAACTATCACAGCCCGTCGCACTTTGACATTATGAAAATTTGTTTAGAGAATGTCCCAATTAAGATGTCTCATATGTCTTTCAAATTGTAAAAGAAAACGAACTTTAAAAATTACAAAAGTCTCTTTAGATGAATTAATTACGAGAACAAAAGAACTTTTGCAGAAGCTTTTTACTGACACAGTTAAATAAAGAAAAATTATTTACAAGCGACTTTCGAAAATGCAAAATCGTTGGCAACCATCCAGAGCTTTAAAAAGTCCACTTACCCTGAATATGAAAATTTTAGTTTATTCCGCGGATGGGAAATGTTGATCAAACTATTATATTGTAAAATAAGTTTTAAGTATTGTAATAGTGTAGGTTATTTTTTAAAGAGACTAGGCACCTTTAGGTCAGTTTCTACCATTTGAGGATTTTTATTTATCTTACTTGCATATCATTAAAAGTTATTAACACTAAGCAGAACAATTTTCACATGAAAAACTAATTTATCGAAAAAATTAAAAATTCGACTGCTCTAAAAATTAAAGGATTTTAAAATTTCTTCTATTTATTTTATATATTTTTGTCAGCAAAAAATGTTCATACTTGTAACTATAGCCCAGACTTGAATGGACTAATAAATCTGAAAAAATGCCTTTAAAATAAAATAAGGTGGTTAAAATTAAACTTCTCCAATAAACATGGTTCTACAACTAAAACGCGTAAATGGATTGTAACCAGATTTCGTACATAGACTATACAATAAATGTGTTTAAGAATTCAGGAAAGCATCTTAGTTCAAAAAATGTCTCCTAGGTGAAGCTTACCAAGGAAAAAACAGAAAAATTAATAATGGAAATAACGAACTCAAAATGCATAAGCAATATCGATAGAAATATCAATATTTATTGTAGTTTTTGAAACATTTATTAACTAATTTGAGTCATTTCTTCATCTGAAATTTCCGTGCAAAGCGCGAGTTGACGGACATTTTTAAAACTAAAATTTTTTAGAAACTTCCTTGAGTGCATATCTCGTGTACAGTACGCTTGTTGAAGTTAGTGGCAATTTGCTCACCCGTTTCAGATGCTCAATATTGTTTACGAGGAAGTTAGATTTTAACCCTGCATGTTTAAATTTCGTGCCAATCGATCCATATTTAAGACAATTAGAGCGCGGACAGGCCAGAGAGTAGAAATTTTCTAGACAGAAATTATTCAAAACCCGTTGTAAACATGAGGGGCGGCTAAACCGTGTGACTTGTCGTACGGGAATGCGCGAATTTACTAGAATTATGCTTTATCTCCACATTTTGCGAGTGGTAAGTGTAAACTACTTGCGAAATTCACTGTCAACTTACGCAATACAAAACCCCCTTCTCGGAAAAATAAATAAATAAATAAAATAGAATAAAATAAATCTCGAGAAGGCATTAGAGAATGTTGATGCATAAAAATATTATTCGTCTATAAAAAGGCATCTTTTAAACATATGAATAAAGAAAACAGCACTCTCCTGCGAGATGCTATTCCAGAACTTTCCACAAAACATATATTGCAACCATATGCAGAGCAGCTATGTATGATATTTTCTGTAAAATATAGCGGTGGAAACGGAAATGAGAGTGCTGATAACAATAACGAAATAAAAAACTAAGGGGGGTTGGATGCGTAAGATTTATATTGCATGAGATCTTGCCACAAGTCAGTTGCTGGGACAAGTGCCCCAATTTAGGGATACCAAACGAAGCTCTCTCTATCCCGTATATCTGTTCCAAGGGACAGACAGACAAACTTGAATCATTACCATTTTTCAACTTTGTTGGAAAGAGTTAAAAATGACTCCTAATAAGGCGAAACAAGCATTCTTAAATAACATCAATGCAAAAAATAATTATTCGGAAAAAAATATGAAGAAGAGAGAAATGTAGAAGAAAAGAAATGTAGAAGAAAGAAATGAAAAATAGAGAAGAAGTTACTACTCCATTAAAGTCAGCCTAAGAAAATGAATAGCTCAGCCTTAATGTGCTGTTTAAAGAACATTGCATTAATTTTGTAGCAATTGCAAACAATCGCTCTCTCCTCATTTGTTACAATTAGGTAGCCAGAGCTCGGTTAACTATCAACTAATTCAGGGAACAAAGCGCCGTTTTGTTAGAATGGCATCTGTGTAAATCAGGTCCTGCTAATTAGAAATTATATCTTTGCTTCTATTCATTAATCAGATTTTTATTTTTTTAAGTACTTCCGTTGACAATAGAACTTTTATGTGCACATTTTTGAGAATGTATACAAAGTTCCTTTCAGCTAAAATTAAGTAAGGTGAATTCGTTATACATTAAGATTACGTTCGTGCGCTGCCTTGAGCAATTATTCTCGGGTTTATTTTACTTCAGTTAAGAGAAATGAGTAGAAAAAAAAAAATTTTTTTTTTCGGTCTAGTTGAGAAAAGTCGGAGAATATCCAACTCTCCCTGCCCACAAAAAATTATACCCCCACAAAAAATGTTATTTATTATTAATTATTACACATTTATTTTTATATTATTATTTCATTTACTTTTCTTTATTATTTTATTTCATTAAACTTGTTCATTAGTTTTATTGTTAAGATCTCAGCTACATGAATAAAAATTTTTTTTTGAATGATAACTCCTTTATAATCAAAAATTACTATATTTTAATGTAAAATAACTACCTTATGGAAAGTAAATTAATAATTTTTTGGAAGTGTGTAAGTAACTTGGTTTTATCCGAGCTTCTCGGATAAAACTAAAAATGCATGGAGAAAATGGAGAATCCCTTCTTGTCTTCATACCTAAGTATACAGGGTGTCCTAAAAATACTGATCTAAGCTTTTATCCATAAATGTTAATTAAAGACATACAAATTTACATTAAAAAAATGTACAGAATTTTATGATTAAGATTTTTAGAGCATTAAACTTTAATAAATACAAAATTTGAAATTTTTTACTGCCCCCATAGAGAAAAAATTACATTTAGTAAAATGTGATTATACGTTAATTAGGTGATGGATAGTATTTCAGTATTTCATCCTAAAAAGGCTCATAGATACGTTTGAAAAAAGTTGGTCAGGGGCTATACTATATTAATAATAGCAAAAGTATCATGCATTTATCTAATCACTGTTCTCTTTCACAATTTGTGTACGACCCCTAAAGCGTGATCATCCTACGTGATTTCTTTTCCTCCGAGAGCCACTGAAAAATGATGTAACAGCATACATTTATTTTCATATCTCTGAGCCTGAGGCACAGCCAGCTGTCGTCAAAAAAAGGGTCTCTAGATCTGTGGCACGCGATGAATGTTTCGATCGTCCGCCATCTTGCTGGTAGTTAAGTAGAGCGATGGCAACGGCTGCCTTTTTTCAGCATTGGGCAATCTATCCTCGCATTCTTCCATTTTTCAGCAGATGTCAGTGCTGTTAAAAGATAATGGTGACCATTTGTTTACGGGAAATGACGTGCTAAAAAGTAAAGGCTTCTCGTGGGGAGCTATGTCACCCGCAACTATTTTTATAGAAATCAAATATATTCTTCGTGACTGACAACAATCAAAACGTCAGAGTTTGGTGATCCCAGAGCGGGAACACTGCACGTTAAAGGGTTAAGGAATTAAAACCTTTGTCAGTGTGTTTGGGACATCCTGTATATTTATAATAAAATATTAATAAAGTGCCATTCCTACATTCAGGAACATCGCTACGATCGTTTGCAGTGTATCTTAAATTCCAAAGCATAATCAACATCAAATTGTCAGATTGTCAAATTTATTTTAATATTTTTTAAAAAAATCTTGAAACAATATTAATATTTTACAAAAATAATAATAATTTTACAAAATTTATTTTTTAATAGTGATTTTTCAAGATTTAAAGTAAATGTGAAGTTATTGAACTTTCTATTTCTTGAAGACGTGTTTCTAAATTAACAAATTACATGATATACTCTCTTTGTTTTAACATAATTATTTTTCTTTTTTAATATTTAAATTTTACAGTATTCACCATTAAAAGAAGGAACATGACTTGTAGGGCTTGAAATATATTTTCGAACAAGATAATATTTCAATAGCTACATATTATTTACTATATTTTACCAAGAGGAACTGCTTGAATATTTTTGAACTTTCTACTTTTTGAAAACTTGTTTTTAAATTAACAAATTACATGAAATATTTTCTTTGTTTCAAGATAATTATTTTTCTTTTGTTAATATTTAAATTTCACAGTATTCACCATTAAAAGTAAGAACACGAGTTAAGGACTTGAAATATATTTTAGAAAATATAGTATTTCAATAACTACATATTATTTAGTATATTTTACCAAGAGGAATGCTTTAATATTTTTGAACTTTCTATTTTTTGAAAGCTTGTTTTTGAATTAACAAATTACATGAAATACTCTCTTTGTTTCAACATAATTATTTTTCTTTTGTTAATATTTAAATTTCACAGTATTCGTCATTAAGATGAAGAACATGATTTAAGGGCTTGGAATACATTTTAGAACAATATAATATTCCAATAGCTACATATTATTTACTACATTTTTCTAACAGGAACTGCCTTAATATTTTTATAGCATCCTACGGAGCTATAAAACGTTCGTCTTTCGCAAAATATTTCTATTTTTATAGAACCAGTGCCAGTTTTGTATCAAAAAAAGTGTCTGGTGTTGTACCCCCAATAAATTTACGACGGCTATGTTATCTTCTTCAATAGAATCAGATTCTGAGATATCATTTTAACACTTCATCGCCAGATTTCTCTTAAAATATTTTATTTCTGAAAACAAGAGTTCTTGAAGTGGAGAAAATTGTCCATAAAAATACTCCCTACTGGGACACAAAACCCGCTTCCGAATTTCATTAATTTCGCATTGATTTTTCTGTACAAGACATTTTAAATTAAAAGTAGTAAAATAAAAGAAAAAAGATTAAAATTTGATAATATTCCTCATTATAATTGGTACCTAGAGAAAAATCTTTTTCTAATTGAATGTTTTTCTCAAATATTTGTTTAAGACGTAAAAGCAGTTTTTTAATATGTTCATGTATTAAACCTATGTTTGCTGAGATTAGATGGTTAAACAATTTGTTTTTTTTTCTCGGTATTTAATGTATAATAACTTATTTTAAATAATTTTTCATAAATGTGCACCTTCTTTTCTTTTCTAGGAAAACTGAAATCTATTCAATTTTTTTTAAATATTTTCTTCATTTATTTGTGCCTCTACTGAGTTTCTCCGTGTTTTGATAAACAAGTGGAAACAAACCGAATTTATTCAATATTTTATTTATTTAGAGATTTATTTTCTTAGCTTAATTTTCTTACCTGACTCTCAAAATGTATAACTTATTTAAAGGCATTCTTGTAAACGCACCGGTAAGATTTGAAATTATCGTTGAATCTAATGCAGTCAAATTCTAAACAAAATTTCGAAACGTCACTTGCCAAACTTTTCTTAAAAATTTTATTTCTGAAAATGAATTTTTCGATGAGCAGAAAAAAATTTGTAAAAACATTTTCCGGTGGAACAATTAATTATGTTGAAAATTTAATCACTTATTTCTTTAGCATGTGAGTCAGAATTTTTTTAAGTTAGAAAAAAAACAGGCAAAAATTATGAATTTGATTCACAAATTATTTAAACACCAGGATGCTTTTAAAAATCATATTTTATTTAGACATGCTTTTTACACATATAAATTACGTAATGTTTCCTTTTTTTTCTTTTGATTTTCATAAGCATTTTCATACATCGTGAGGCAATTTTTTTTGCACGGAAGATAAGTGCAGATTTTCTTAAATCCTAAGTGAACCACATCGTCAATTACTTCAAAGTATGTTTATTTAGCTATATTTTACATGCAATTAGAACTCATAAAAACAAAATCGATAAATTATATTAGATTGAAATAAAAAATATGCTAGAGCTTAATATGTTACTCTTTGATTAAATAAGAAATTTTTAAGCGAACACTAGCATTATCGAAACGTAAAAGTTGCGAAAAAACTGGATAAATGTTTCTACATAAATTCCCATCTATTAAAAATAATTTTTTTATTGTAGTGCAGCCATCTAGTGATAAATATTGCAAGTAAAACATAAATACACGCTCTGGTAAATTAGCAAAACTTCTGCTTTTGTATGTGCTTGTATATAAAAACAAATGTTTTAAAAAATGTGCGTAAACATTTAATCTAAGTGATGAACTTAAAGCATTCGTAAGCTTTTTTTTCTGATATTTCACTTGAAATATTAATACGTAAAAACATGCATTCATAAAATAAAGCATTAGCTTATTTGCTGAAATTTATGAAAGCACTAAACCATATGAGACATAATTGACTCTTGACAAAGACTGCAGAAAATATAAAATTGGTCTGGAGCCAGTGACATTAAAAAGGAGAAAAAGCTGATTTTGCCAAGATATGTTTATTTTCTAAGATTTGTATTTTTAAATTATCTTTACTACACTTAACCCCTTCAGCCCTGAATTTTGAATAGAGCAGATAAAAAATGAATGAGTGGTTAGATGTGTTGCACTATATGTAAGTATCTTAAATACAGGGTGTGTCAAAATTCCCTCCCGTGTTTGGACGGCTTATAAAAAAATATATATTACCAATACAGCAGAAAAGTTGACTTCATTGGAGAAAGAAATGTTACAAGTTTTATTTCACAAAGGTATATGTAAACCTTTCGTGACAGCGATGGATTAATGCAATTTTGTTGGGGGTGGGAGTGGGTAGGGCAGTTAGTTTGTCGGAGGGGGCGGTTAGTTAGAAGATTGACATATATATCCATTTTTATGGTAGTAAAATTGGATCTTTTACACTAATTTCTTTTTTCTCAATTGGGGCAGTAGCCCCTCCGCCCCCTCCTTCCCTATAATCAGTCCTTATTTCGTGATGCGGCAGATTTCAAGTCTAAATTCTCCCAACCCTCACACAATCATTTAAACATGGTAACAAATGCAGTTGTGAACTTTTGGCGTAAATTTCATCTTTGGCACGAACACGTGATATTTTATGTAACCCCATAAAAAAATCATCTGAAATTAGGTCCGGAGAGCAAGGTGGCCACCGAAGAAGGCGATTGTCGTCTGCAGAGCCTCGTCCAATCCAGCGGCGACTAAGCCCGTTATTTGTGAAACAAACTTGTAATGTTTCATTCTTGGATGAGACTTTACTAGAGAAAGAAACATTGCAAGTTTTGTCTTTCTTGGTGAATTTCTTCTCTCTTCTCTGCTGGAGATTTTCTGCCATCTACAGAGCAAAAATGATAACGTTCTGCTATTCTTGCATGTTTAATTAGTTGGACACAACGTTTTGGTGTTAAAATTCTTGAAAATGAAGAATATAGAGTAAAAGTGAAGAATATAGTACTTGAAAATGAAGAATATAGAGTAAATAAATATGTGTTCTAATATTAAGACGTCAGGCCGAAGAGGTTATACAAAGTTGATTTTTAATTAAAAAACGACCTTTGTTCTCATTTCTTAAAAGTTCCATCATACTGTAGTAGAGATAAGAAATCTCTAAAAAAGCATGAAATTTATTATTATTATTATTATTATGTATTATATTAGTTTTAAATACAGTTTTTCAATCCTTATAAAGAAATAAAAACTTTATAATATTCATGTATTGTAGCATACTCTTGTTTTCGACTCATGCAATAAAAACTTTGAAACAGGTTTGATATGAGAAAGGCTGATAAAGTTATTTTTTAATAATGTTGAAAGCAGCCTTAACTGTTTTGAAACATTAGAATTTCTTATAATATTACTCTGTTAAATTTTTGTGAGATTTTCTGAAACAATTAGCTTTTTACTTCAGTTTAAAATTGTTAAAAGTGTTAAGAAAAATTTATTTACTTTTAAAATAAATCTTTTTTCTCTTGCCAGCGAATACGTGCCACAAAATAATTAGACAATGCCAAAATGCCAAAAACAGGAAACAAACCGGTAAACACGGCAGAGTTGAGTGAATATTATGTACAGTGAAACCTCTTTAGTAAGTCCTTTGGATAAGACACGTCACTCAGCATATTAGGTCATTCTTCAGAAGTCCCAATTTTGCTTTTTATGCGCCTTTTCTCCCATTGTTCTCCGCTTATTCCGTCGCTATTTTTTCAACTACTCCGCTTAAAACGTCAAAAACCCATTTCTTCGTCAACGTTATCTCCAAAATACTTAATTTTTGTTGATTTGTTGATTGTTCTTTTAAAAAATTATTTGACTTACCAACAAATTTTAAGAATTCTTTCAGGACTATTCTTGTTTGGACTTCCGTACGATGACAGGTCGTACAGTTAAATAAAAGCACTACGTACTACGTTTACTTGTTTGTCTGTCTGTATGCCTTGTTTTCATGTATTATGGGGGCTTAGGCACTTCTGCTTAAACAGCATTTTGTACCAACCGCAAATCCAGATTAAATAGATAGCGGGAGTACATGTCAAGGGTGTTAATTTCTACCACAAACTCCTGAATAATTTATTTCTAGTTTATTCGGGAGCCGACAGATGGCAGCACTACCGAGCGGTGACGGAGCTTTGCAATTTTGAAGCAAATACGAAGCAAAAGTACTTTGTTTACTTACTACAGACTGCACTACCAAAGCATATTTTATAAAGATAAAATATGCTTTACTTTTCTTGTAAGCATCGTTCTACTTCATATGTAACATTAAAATACATCTGAGATAGAAAGAAACATTCAACTAATAAAGTTTTAAATACTCGCACTTCCACACTTGCAGCGAGAAGTGTTGCTCATCGCGCCTCTTTCGACTAATCTCATGGCGTTTGCAGCAGTTGCCGCGACTTATTTCGAGCCCTAGTATATACAATTTATACATGCATGCATAGTTTCAGAAACTCGTTAAAGTAAATTCAGAGAATAAATCAATTGTTTGCGTCAAAATCAGAATAGTGATATTTTCAGGGATCACAATACTTTCCTTATTTTGTAAACAGAAAGTAACAAAGAAAAAGCTGGAGCGATTCCACTAGTTTTTCCAAAAACTTTGATCATTGACAAACGTGTGTCTATAAGCCGTAATTTATAATAATTCTCTTTTGTAGCCCTAAACAGAGTAAATCCTACACATACCAAAATCTATATAAATTTTAATACGATGACCTGTAATATGCATACCCAATTTCAGTTTATCCGAATTCACCATTCAGGCACTAGCGCACTTTAAATGATTTCCGTCCATATATAAGAATTCTTTTATGTAACCCTGTGATCAAACTATCGCAGCTTTACATACACCCAAAACCTATGCAAGTCATCTCATTTTAACCTGTAATATACGTACTCAATTTGCGCCCCAAGTGAATGCATCTTTTAGACGATAGCGCACTTTCAAGAATTAGCACCCATACGTCGCAATGTATAAGAATTCTTTTTCGTAGCCCTGCAAAAACATCGTGTGCCCTATGAACACCAAAATCAGTACTAAATTATATATACCTAATTTGAGCTTTGCCGGATGCATTGTTTAGGAGCTATCGTATATTCTTTAACACACGCACGCAAGTCCCACCATTTAAGACTGGATGACACACAGAACATAGTAGATGGCAGAAGTGTGAAGGTCCTGAGTTCTTTCCTACCACGCGGCTGTCGATGTAACAGTCTGGAGTTTGGGGCATTTTTCTCCAGATAAACCCTTTAAAAAGTCCTCCGCGCAAGAAACACCCGTAGGCAGAAGCCCCTTGATTAGGCTGATCTTAGACTCACCATGACACAGTGGTTATGCCACTGAAAATGGTAGATGGCCGAAGTGTGAAGGTCCCGGGTTCGGGTTCCATCGCGCGGCGGTCGATCTAACGGTCTGGAGTTTTGTTAGGTTTCCTCCAGATATAACGTGAATACGCGTTAGAACCCCTTAGAATGTCCTCCTCCCAAGGCACCCCCCAAGACAGATCACCGTAGTGTAGCGTTGCCGTAATCACACACACACACACACACATAGGCTGACATTAACAGAACAAAGAAACACACATGTACACAACACATTAAAATCTCATAGTCTTATCCACGATTACAATACTTTCCTTATAGGGTACATGTTCGGAAAGTAAATTCAAACACTTTCACTGGTGTTACGTATATGCAATTCAATTAAAGATGGAACCAGCTGGAAAATATGCAACTGTCAAAATATGATGTCAAAATATGATAAGACAAGTATCACCACAAAGTCGCGAGATAATTCTATTTCTGGAAGACCAACCTCCTTATAAACTGAACCATAAAATATCCTCGCCATTTCACCAGCAGCATCTACTAACATAAGCAGTTCAAGAGAGCTCTGGGCATAAAATCCTTCCCCAGGTTGTTATAAAACTAACTGTTACGTAAGGAAACATGCCCTGTCTTTGGCGAAAGAAATTGAATTTAACTGTAAAATATATTCCTGAAACGGTTAGACCCTTGAGAGTGTAAACAAGAATTCGCTCCCACTTCTTTTGCTGCAGAATTATGTTTAATCTTCTTAATGGAAAGGCAATAAAGTTACTTTGTAGAAAGGGCTTAATTTGCTTTAAAGATGTACAGGTAACATTTGCGTAATTGCGTCAGAAATTGTAGAATTCATAAGTTGTATGCCATCAACCTATGTTGAAAATCACATTCTTGTGATGGCAAAATTTCAAAAATTAATTCTTACGAATCACTTTTTAAGTTTTTATGCTAGCTCACGGCATCAAATGCGTCTGTCACAGCTACATGTGTATTTTTTTGAGTTTTGAGTCACAATTTGGATCCTCATTAGAAGGCGGGATTCAGTATATTGGCCGGAATTACTAGCGCTTGCCGAGGGTACATGTTGGAAACAAGTTTGAACATAAAATTACTGTTGATAAAAAGTGTTTAATTGCATTTCAGAATTGTTGGCAGCTATTAAAATATAACATTTGAAACAAAATTATTACTAAGAAAATAAAATCGCATTCGAAATTCTGAATGTGTTTTTAAGGTACTTTGTCGCTTTTTTCCGGCAAGCTAGCGCCATCTATCGACACCTGCTTGAAAAACACGTTTTTTTCCCCCCTTGGGATAATAGGTAGCGTAAGCATTAATTCACGAAGTATAAGGTATCTCCATTCCAAATTTCCATCATTCCAAATTCGTCCAACCATTTCAGCGTGAAAGAGTAACAAACATACAAACTTACAAACATTCGCATTTATAATACAGTCGAGTTCGCTTAATAGAATAGCCAATTTGCCACGAACAATTATTCTAATAAGCGAATTGGATATCCGCATCGACAACTGAGTACAGTTTTGGTACACTGAAAATTTATTACATTAAAGAAATATCCGTTAAACCGATATTACATTAAGCGGTCTCGACTGTAGAAGAATTACAAATATCTGCAAAAACCGAATTAAATCTTTTTATTGAGTTCGTTGCATTTCCATTAGGAAGATTAGGCAAAATCCATCGGTGCAGAACAACCGAAAACAGGAAATACTGAGTTTTCTTTAAGATCCCAGGGGTCTCTCTTTCTTTCAAGTATCTTGCTGCTTAAATTCAATTTTCCCTATAATGGCGGCGTGTACCCAGTGGTTAGTTTTATAACCACTTAGGGAAGTCTGCTATGTCTGGAGCTTTTCTGAAGAACTTGAAAACTTTGAGTTGCCAGTATAGATGTTTTGTATGAGATGTTTAAGGAGGATGTTATTTAAAAATTGAATTATGCACTCTATTTCTAGAAATGCCGTTTTTTTATTGTTGCAAGAAAGACTTTAATTTCTATAATTGTTATTTAAAATAGATGAGCTAAGAAAGGAAAAATTATAGATGTAATAACGCAACAACCAATAAAAACATGAAAGGGTCTCAGATTTTCCTTTGTTCTTTTTAATGGATTGTAGAAATATATAGCTAAAATTAAGTAAAAATAGTTAAATGAAAATTTACAGGAGGGTTACAATTTGTTTTGCCAGGAGAAGACAGCTCGCGTCACTGAATGTGTCGCTTAGAGCTACATATACGTCCTTCCCGGAATTTCCCGCCACAATTTGGAACCACATCAGAAGGTGGGGGGAACTTCTGAATATTGGCACCCCTCGGAAACTGCTAGCAACCGCCGAGAGGACTTTCGGAATCACAGATTTAACGTGCACGTACACCGCATGTACACGGTGGTCTTTAGTGGTACGCCGGTATCGAACCCGCAACCTTCCGGTTACGAGTCCAACGCCTTAACCACTGGGCTACCACGGCCCGGAGGGTTACAATTTAACTTTCCCTACAAGCAACATTCTGTATTAGTTGAGCAGATTGCCACCAACATTGGCATGTGGACTGCACAGTACAACAGATGCGCTCAAGATGTCGATAGCGACAGGGTAATAAAAAAAGTCAAAAGTCGCCAAGTTTGGAACCAAAAAACAAGTCCCCAAAACTGAATGCAGCTTGAAATTGTCTTCTTTATTTAGCTAAAAATCGCTAAATCCAACTGTTTATTCAATGAGAATACCAACATCTATAAAGGTGTTTATATAAGAGTAAATAAAAGTGAAGTATAGTTAGAATTTTCCTGACGAAGATTGTAAAACAGTTTTAGAGGGCGATTTTAATATATAGATTTCATTTCACTAGAAGTGTTTTAAGAAAGACAAATACGGCGCACTCTTGGATTATGGTACACTTTTCTACATAATAGAACAAGGAAGACAAATAGGGCAGTCGGATGGATTATGATACGCTTTTAATATAGTGAGTGTCTATTAAAAACATGAAAGGGTCTCAGATTTTCCTTTGTTCTTTTTAATGGATTGTAGAAATATATAGCTAAAATATAAACGCAAATAACGACCGAAATTTAGACCACTAATCCCTCGGGGGGTGGGGGGGTTATAACAATTAATAATAGCAAAACAAAGGTAACGCACACAAAAAAAGCTAAACTTGTGTAGCAAACAAAGGGCAAACTTATTTACTAAAACCCCATTCACCAACACAGAATGTCACATTTTTCAAATTAAATGATTCAAACCTGCAGCGAATGTATCTCCAGGACATAGGAAGAAGGGCGGGAGGGGGGGAGGGGGAAGAGAATAACTTACGAATATAACCTATGCTTTGCTTTTCTATTTTGGGATGGTGTCCAAGATTATTGAATACGAATACATCATGTCGGCAATGAGTAAAACTTGACTCTTTGATATAACGCACGGTAGAAAAGTGCCTTGAAGCCTGTCAGATTTCTGGAAACTTGTCTAATTATCTGAGTTCATTCATGAGGAAAGGCGACAATAAATAATGATTTTTTTTAAGTCACAAAGTGCAGAGCAAAAAATTTATACTGATTGCCTGAAGGATATGAAAAGATGTGAATGCGTAATGTGCTGTGGTTAAATTTATTAAATTATTTGTAAAATGATACGCATAAGAAAGGGTAATTATATTAATGATCGTTTCGGGGATAAAATAACTCCTCCTTCTTCATTCGCCGAAAATGTTACACCATGTTGGTTAGAAGTGGAGGTTAGAACAAAAATGTAAACAACAGAGGTAAGTTGCCATTCTGAAGAGCAAAAAATAAATAAATAAATAAATAAATAGAGAGAATAAAAAACAAGCGACAGGGGGAATTAAGAATTTTTAAGAAATTAGAAAATAGATAAATAAAATAAAATAAAATAGTGTTACGAATTTTCGGGGCAACCCGCTGTTCTGGGGTTTAAAATAGTTTAAAATTCGTGTTCTGTGGGTAAAAAAAGTTAAATTCTGTATTTTCATGCATCAAAATGTGTGAACTAGAACGAGAGATATCGAATTTTATGTTCCTGCATCGGTTTCTATAGTGTTTTCTAAAAATCTCGAGAAATATTGGTCCTAGGCCTTCGCTAACCTAACTTTTGGGAACTTATTTTTGGCGCCAAATTTGCCGATGTTTCGCCCAAAAATCACCAAGCTTGGCGACATTTCAGACATTTAGGGCGATTTTCCCAATGGGTCTTGTAAAGTTGGTTTTTCTGAATTAAAATCACATAATAGCCTAATGTTTCAGCATCATTCTTATGACGTAATCATGTCTCGTTTCATTGAAATCTTCGAGAGACACCAAAACACAAATTATATATGTATATAAAACTCGGTTGTTCGAGCCTCGTCAGGGCGAGACCCCCCTGAATTCCCCCTATTTTTTTAATTTCGTCATTGCCATATTGAAACGATATTAATTGATTACTTATCTCTCATTTTTCGTGTATTTCGCCTGGTAACCCTATGTTGAAATTTTTATGATTGTAACCTATTCATAGAAAAATACATGTGATGCATATTCTACAGCTTACGAAATATTGCAACAATAGATTAAAGCTGTTGTGAACTAATAATATTTAAATATATGTAAAATTATGTCGCTTTTTTGGGACACACTTTTCGGACTATTTTCAATAAAGAGGGTGAGAGATAAAATGACATAGTCATTAATATATATATATATATATATATATTTGCTGAGGGAGGGAGTTAGTAATTAATACGTAAAAAGGAGGACAGAAACTAAATTTATGTAAACTGGTGGAAAACGCATTTACTAAAACCCATTCATCATAACAGAATGTCACATTTTTCAAAATAAATAACTCAAACTTAAGCAACGATTGCAGCTCCAGGACAGAGAAAGGGGGAGCAAGGAAGAGAATAGCTTAACGAATACGATAAGAACATTACGGATAATAACAGTCGAATATCCCGGACATCATAAAGTTGCGTTACCACTTTGGGAAGTGTCCAAGATCATTAAATACGAATACATCATGCTGGCAATGAGAGAAACTTGACTCTTAAATACTACGTACGGGAGAAAAGTGACTGGATGCCTGTCATATTTCTGGAAACGTGTAATTATCTGTGTTCATTCATCAGGAAATCCGGCAGTACATGGTGATTCTTTTTTAAAGTCACAAAAGTGCAGAGCAGAAAATTTGTACTGGCTAGCTCAAATTTTTGAAAAGATGTAAATATCGTTGTAAAATTAAGAACTGTGGTAAAAAAAAAAAAATTGTTGCTCATAGATATAATGGTTTCGGGTGGTAAAGAAGGTGCTCCTGTTTCAAATATATTCCACCATACACACAAATAAAACCTCTAGCATTTATTCGAAAGTGATACTTTAGAGGTTTATAGCCTCTTTTCTATTTTTAGCATGATGATGGAATAAAATTTCTTAACGTCAGTTTCATAGTTAAAATTTTAATTACCGTAAAAGCGAATCACGTCGTATGTAATAATATCTTCTCATATTTCTTACTAGCCGCCTCCGGCCACCAGTTGGTTCGCAATCTTAATAAATCTTGTTCGGAGAGAATCCTGTTTCTCACCAGCTTCCTTGGTCCAGAAATCTCTCAGATTCTGAATGGAATTATAATTAAGATGGTTACAAAAAGGGGTGGACTTAGGGTAAGTGGCGCCAGCTGCTAACGTAAAAAAGACGCCCTCTTTCATGCTCTACTTAGTTTTTGAGTTCGAAATGACGTCCCTTTGAAGCCGGCGCCCCGATGCGAAGCTTATCTTGCTTACCGTGTCGGGCCGCCCCTGGTTACAAAAATAAGATGGTTTAATGATAAAAACCTGCAAAAAGGTACAAATAATTTTCGTCTTATATTAATTTTCAAGAGCTTCTGGATATATTGGCTGTTAACCGAAAAACCGTCGTCAAAAAACCGAAAGGAAAAAAAATTAAGAAAATTTGAAACAATTTCAGATTTTAAATACGCATTAAAGTACTATATGTTAAAAGCATACTATAATCTATTCCTCTTCCCTATTTTATTTCCTTATTCAATTAAGTTGGAAAGTGGATCATTATTCATGAGTGTGGTTAAACAAAGTTAAAATTGATATTTTTAACATCCCTTTTCTGGATGTAATACAGTATAAATAGAACGGTAAAAAGCTTCGAGGGAAATGCACAATTCGAACTGAATGAAAGTTTCAAAAACTTATTTTTAATTTGTTTGTTTGTTTAACATGTATTTCGGATTTGTGTGCTTGGGCGAAAACCGCTTATAAATCCACGTCAGATGGAAAAACATATTCAGGTGTATTCTTTATACAGGCATAGCAGACGATAAAATGAATTCATTTATTAAAAACTGTGTATTCTATAAGTTTGCGCCATCTGTCGAGTGTTCTATAAAATAAAAACTCCATTGTATTTTTTTTCTGAGATAAAATATAGTTTTTTTTTTTATATATTATGGAACAGTGTTGTTTTTGCGCGATAAAAAGTAGCCTATATGTTAATCCAGGACTTTACTGTCTTTATTCTAAATATCATCCAAATCCGTCTATTGGTTTCAGCGTGAAAGAGTAATAATAAACATACATAACATACACCCTCCAAAAAAAGTATTCGAGCAAGAGAGAAATTTCCTATTTTAAATTTGCGAATAATAATTGAGTTTTTGAAAAATGCACAACCTGACAGAAATATTGAAATCCATATATATACATAGCCTAATTCATATTCCATGATAAATTATTTTTAATTTACGAAACCAACGTAGGAAATTTATCTCTTGCTCGAATACATTTTTTGGAGGGTGTACATAAACTTTGGCATTTATAATATCAGTAGGATGAATGTTGTGTTTTTTTCCAAAACCGATTAGTTTTTGAAAAACCTGGAATAGGAGACTTGGCTATTATTCGAATACTTTTTTGAGTGGGTGTACATGCGTTGCTTCATCGAGCATTGCTTGCAATTCGATATCTGCGTACTCTCCCGGGTGTCGTGGACGTTGCTTGTTCTTTACGTAATTTTTAAAGCGTTTAAAACTTTCTTTATAAGGTGTATTCGATGAAACGTGCTCATTCTACGTGACATGAAGAGTATCGTACGTTTCATCAAAAATTTTCTAAATAAATTTTATAATTAAAACTTAATGCATTTTTTTTACAAAAATTGAGCAAAGGTATAAAAAAAATAATGAGTTGTTATTTGAGTTACTATCAACTCATTTTTGTAGGGAAACATCATATTTCAGACAAAAACAAAAATTAAAAATCAATTACAAACATTGTAAAACAACGCAGATAAAGAAGATATTTAACAATACGATGGTTTCGGTTGGCGTGAAAAGGTCCACCCTTCTTCAGTTGAAAAAAAAAAATCGCCATGCCCGCAAAATAGAAATGTTAGAATATAGATTATATTTTTTCACCTTCCTTCCTCTAAACGATCGCATTGATAGGTAACTTATTCAAGTGCGGTTTTTTTGCGAATTTTTAAATTAATTTTACTTTTTAACGCTATAATTTGTTGTGTTCTTGTTGATAAAAAATAAAAAAAACTGATTATTTTTTTAATGTTATTTTGATTCGCTACATTTTTTAAATCGGACGACCTAAAATTAAACCGGCACACCTTGTATTATAAATATAAGAAAGCAAAAGATTGATTAAAAAGATGTAAAAAAAAACCGATTATGTTTTGTTTTTCTTTAATTTAAAATTAAATGAGAATACAATTTTTAAAAACATGTCAAATTATTTACACCAACTCTAGGATATACTACTATAAAATTCGACTACTATAAATTATTTCCCCTAAAACTAACACCCAAAACTTTGTTTATACGGCCACTCACAATGACAGCTAATACCATAAAGAACTAATCAATAACTCTTTATGAACAACCAATCATAAACAGACTATCACGTTTTAAAATAAACGTTAAAATGAAGTCAGTGAAAGGATGGAACTTAAGACGAAGAGGGTGGAAATATATTACTTTCGGTTGCGATAAGAAACTTCTAGATAAAAACCATGGAATTTCAGGAAGATTAATAAGGTTTCGCCACTACCTTGGGCAGAATCCAAGATCATTAACTAAGAATGCATCATATTTAACGACAGAAAATTGATTCTGAACTCTGTTAAATAAAGGGATTGTCTCGACGCTTGTCATTTCTGGAAACGTAGAATTATATCAGTTCACTAACTGAGTGAGACACATAGCAGATGATTAAAAAGTCGTACATAACAGAAAAAAAGAAGAAAAGAACATAAAACATTCGAATATAGCCTATTCATTCGAAATTAACGCGGTATACGCTAAGGTAAAGTAGATTTATGATCGTTTAGTTATGTGTAAAGCACCTGTTAAAAATAATGAATATAACGAAGATTCAATTCGATATGCAAAAAAATAAACAAACTATATTATCAACACAAAAAACAATCAAAAAGTAACATGTTAAAAGATAAGATAAATGAAATTTTGTATAATTTAATTTAACTATTTATAATTTTATTTTTCTATATTTTGTTTTATTTTATTTTTCTTTATTTTAGTTTTATCTACCCTCCTTTTTCTTTCTTTTTTCGTATCCTTGCTGGTTTCTTGCTTTTTGTTTTTCCCAGTGGCAACTCGCTATTCGCTTACGTTTTTTGTTTAACTTTCAGTCCTGACAATTTTGCTACATGGTGTCTTGACTGCTGCAGAAAGCTGATTGTTTCTTCGGTCGAAACGATTGTCCAGTGCGATAAGTATCTTTTTATGTGTGTTATTATACAAAGTTTTATTTATCTCACATTATATTATGCTCTAATTCGCATTATCCTATAAAATCTACTAACATCAACTATCGTTTAGGGCTAGGTGGGGTAATTACCGAAAACGGATTTTTTTAAATCCATAAATTCTTAATAAATTATAAACTTTAAATCTATAAATATCGCAAAAAAGTTATATATATAAAGCTTATAATACATTTTTCATGATAGGTATCTTTAACCATCAATACTAGGAATATTTAAGGTAGTAGTAATTGAAGAACAAGCACCTGTCAAAAATTGCAATAAACGTGATTGACGGTTCGGTGGGGATAGTTATTTGGCGCAAAAGGAAATTTTTAAGCAATTATATTGATAATAAAAGAATGTTGGTAACGCATTTAAGAGCTTTCAACATGTTTTTTTTTTCCTAACACAGTTAAATATTTTAAATCGATTGTCGTATTTACCCCAGAGATTTTTTGAAAGTGGGGTAGTTAGACCATGTATAAAGACATAGTAGAAAAATTAGTCTAACGTCAAAATGCACACGTTTGTCTTATAACATGAAAAAAATATTAAGGAAAAAATGATTCAAAATATTTTATTTATTTATTATATTTAACTTAAAAATACATTATAAAAAATTTCTATTGATTATTTTTAAAAAATTCAAATGCATTTCATTTTATAAAATCATTTCATTTAATTCTATAAAATCTGAAATAAAACAAAACGCTTAGTTTAAGTTACACTTCGATAATTCTCCGTCAACAAACAAGCAGCTTACAAGATTGCGATCGAAAACCTCATAACCTGCACTATCGATATTTTTCTTAGGAAGGCGTTTCATAGCTGATGCTTTTCCGCTTTGTATTTCGTTTTATTTTATAAAATCAAAAATTTGGAAAAAAAAGCTTAATTGAAGTTGTACCCTCATTCATTTTTCTCAACAAACAAGCAACTAACAAGATAAAGGTAGATCATCATATAACTTGCTGCTAAAACAATGGAAAATGGAATTCGAAATGAAATCGGAACGATATTGTTCCAGAAGATAATTATTATAATGCGTTTTATTTTGGGACGAAAGATAAAAAATTATACACTTACACAGCTTATTCAAATTAGGGAGAAAAATTGGCAACGTGTCAAGATTTGTATCTAAGGATTTCTAAGGATATAAAATCACAAAGAAATAGCTGTCCTCCATTTCGTTTCTTTTTAAATACCCGAACTCTAGCTCATTAGGCATTATTTTAGCGCTGTAAAGTACAATTTGAATTTTCAGTCGTTTGTTTAGCCCTTTATTCACCTGCAGATCCAATTTCCCGCACTTTAAAATCGTTGACAGTTGCTTGAACGTTATTATTACTTTAATTATTCAAAACGCTGATTAAAAATTGCAATTTTTAAACATTTTCCAACAAAGTACAAATAAGGTCATATGTACAGGGTGCCCCCAAAAATGTGGTAGCACGATTTCATTCGTTCTCTATTAGAAATACAGGGTATCCATTAAAGGAGTGACACATTTTGAACGAACAGAAGAACAACATGGTTTGAGATGAATCCGCCGTTTGCATCATTTTTATGAGAATTTTTTTTTCTAATGGCCGGTCTCTGCCTTGAAGGTTTGGCCACAACAGACCATAACTGTTGGTCTCTTTCCTATGGGGAACCTAGTAGGTGGACCAACGTCGCCCGCTATGAAGGGACGAACATGACAACCACGCCCAGTCGGGGTTCGAACTCCAACCGCCTGGAGTTGAACCCGAAACCGAAGTACGGTGCTTTAATTACCAGACAACTCGGTCGGCGAAGAAAAAAAAATAAATTCCGAAAAATACATTTTGTTTAAATAGTTGCAAATATGACCGCTAGGTGGCGCTGTCAGCCGAAAAAATGAATAACAATGCTCTCAATATAGCCGCTCTTTGCAGCAATAACAAGGCAATGTCTCAGTTGAAATGGCCTCACATGCATTACAGACGTAATGTTCTACGTCTGCAAGAGTTTGTGGATTTTGTTGGTACAGTTGCTCTTTCAAGTGTCCCCACAGAAAAAAATCACACAGATTCAAATCCGGCGAATAAAGGGGCCAGTTCATTCCTGTTTCTGAATGGTCCATGAAGTCTAGAGCAATGACACGATCATCAAAACGTTCCTGCAGGAATTCAAATATTGCGGGTGTACGATATGGTCTGGCACCATCTTGCATAAACCATGATGAACCATGTGAATCCACTAAGATAGAGTGTATGGCCACAAGGATGTAGAAAGTCAAGATATCGTGCTGCAGTTACTCTCCGATGTAAAAAAAATGGTCCTACGATTACTTTTGAGGATATGGCGTCCCATACCGTGACTTTTGGCTAATGCAATGATGATAGGCAGTAATATGGGGATTTTCCTTTCCCCCAAATCGCCAATTTTGGTTGTTTACAAAGCCGTCGAGGTAAAAATGAGTTTCGTCGGTAAACCAAATAGATTTCACATCCATCACGCAATCATCGAATTTTTGAAGCAAGTCGTTAGCAAAGATCTGTCTTTGATTGGCGGCGCAGGCATTGAGAGGTTGCCGAGCCTGAATCTTGTATGGAAACCGTTGTAAAATTCCTTTCATGGTTTTATCCCTCAAGAATCTTCGAAGTCCATATCCAACCCAGGCCGCTTTGTACAACGCCTTCTGGCTTTGCCTTACAACTCCTACGTCACCAAGCTTTGACGTCATTACTCACACTACATTGAAAAGTTTTATGTTCGTAAAATAAAACTATTAAAAATGTCTAGTGAATTTACCATTCACCAGAAATTTTAAATACTCATACATTTACTTTGTGAAATTAGAACTATGATGACGTTACTTTCGTAAACCTAGTGATGCCGTCAAAGCTTGGTGACGTAAGAGTTGTCAGGCTTTCTATATCTATTAGGCGTTGGTTTGGATTGCCTGTTGGACTGACTAGACATTTTTGATGGTGACTGCTGAATGCGGTAGCCTTACATTTCCTGCACGATTGTCATTCACGCTTCCAGTCCGTTCAAATTTTGCAAACGTTTTATTGTGTTCTTCATCGGTCCAACGGTCACATTGATTTTCCGCTGGAAACTTACCTGGCATTGAACATTGCACGTATTGTCACGTGACGAAACGTTCAATGGACTGACTGACGTTTAGTAACATTGAACTCCGTTGGAAGTCGTCTGGTTTCCAGAACACTAGGATTCAGGCGGTCAAATTCTAACGCAAGAAATATTCGTTGTTTCATAGAATACAGCATTTTTGCACAGCAAACTTTCACAAGAACTGATTCACGGACGATTGATTCATATCCACCTAAGCAACGGGCCATCTGCTGGTTATATTTGAAACTATTTGAACAAAATGTATTTTCAAAACTTATCTTTATTTTAATAAAAATGCTGCAAACCTTGTTGTTCTTATTTACCTTCAAAATGGGTCGCTCATTTAATGGACACCCTGTAAGTGGACAATGCAAATTCAAAAAATGTTGAAAGAAGAAAAAGGATTACGTAACGATGAAGTTCATCTCCTACATTGCCAAAAAGACACACTTTATAAACTTATATACTGTCCGCGTACGAATAAATTCCCTCTTATAAAATATGTCCCATACATAAATGAGATGATATACTAAATTTCAGTCTTTCATCATAAAATATCTCAGAGGTATCTATAAACAAAGATATTCAGGGGCTATACATGAATTTGTATGAAAACGTTTATTGTTAGTGCAATTATTAGCCAAAGGGCATTAGCAACAACAAGTACTACAACAATTATCTTTAATTTACCGCCGCATTAATTAATTATCTGTATCTAGCTTTTTCGTTTAATTTAAAGCTTCAAAGATACAGGTAATTACTAATTTCCGAACGACCAAACTCGTTTTAATTTCAATTTTTCCAATCTACTACTAAACATACTTACAATTTTTCAGATGGAAAACCTTGAATATCGCTGGTACAAAAACTAATCATCATCCATTCTCTCTTACACGACACATGCATTAACTCTTTAAATTAGCTGCATTTTGCGTGGAAAGTTCTCGCTATTCATCCCAAATGAGCGCGGTTAAACAATTCCCCATTCAGTAAATGCGATCTTCAAAAATAATTGCTTACATTAGTAAAAGGTTGCTGTTGGCTATATACCCTGTTAGATAACTTTAAAGTATCATGGTCTTTTATTCTGCATAATGAAAATGAAAGGTGCTTTTAAGAGGGGCTTTTTAGCGGGTTTCTAAGTTGAAAAGTGGTTATGCTTTCGGTTTGTTTACAGGGCCTGATTTCCGGCTGGGCACTCGGGGCAAGAGCCCTGGCCCCTAACAAAAAAGAGACCACATATATATATAATATATATATAAATAATTAAATGTGAAAACCCACAAATAAACCCTAGTCATTGTCACTAAATTTAAATAAGACAGAAACTAAGAAAAACAAATTCGCTTGGCATAACATGTTTTTTTCAATTTGATTTTTTTTGTCTTACTTAAATTTAGTTATGTGTTTCTTTATTGACAATGACTTGGGTTTATTTGATGTTTTCGCATTTGATTATATATTTATAAACACAGAAAACATATTAGAGCTAAAGTTGCTACGGTCAGTTTTTTTGGTGATTTGTTTATTTTAAAAAATTGTTCTATAATATATAGATATATGCATTAAATCGCAATAGACTGTGTTAATAAACATTTTGCGCATGTTCAATTAAAATAGTTTGTTATATTCATTATTTTTCAACGGGCGCCTTACAACTAACAAAACGATCAGTAATCCTTCGTTACGTTAGTGTACACCGTGTTAGTTTCAAATGGAGGGACTACCGGAATGATTTTTTCTCTTCTTTCTTTTTCCGGTATATACAACATTTAATTCATCTGTTATGTACTTCACTCACAAGTGAACATATTCAATTCCAATTTTCCAGATATGACAAGCGTCAAGACATTTTCCTATCTTTCGTACGATTTGAAGTCAATTTTCTCTCGTTAAATAAATATGATACATTCTTATTTAATGATCTTGGATTCTGCCCAAGGTAGTGGCGAATCCTTTTTAATCTTCGAGAAATTTGATGGTTTTTATCCGGAAGGTTCTTATCGCATTCGAAAGCAAAATATTTTTCCTCTACGTCTTAAGTTCAACCATATCGACATTCTGTTTTATGAATGGTTGTTAACAAATTGTTTAAGCTGAATTTTTAACGTAGGATTATGTTCCGTTAAAAGTTTGGGAACCTCTGCCTTATGATATCCGAACATTTCAGGGGGATAACCCCCCTCCGTAGCTACGCCCCTGCTGCTGATATGTGATTCTGCTGGTAAATCTTTTTCTAACAGAGATGTTTGCATTAAACGTCGTTTAACATTTAACTTTTTTGAGACAACTTTCTTTTTTGATGTAGCATTCAGCAGTAAAATCATTAAACTTGATGTGATTATAAACGTTTTACACGTTGGAAAAACAACATCATAAGTAATAAGGAAATTTATCTTTTAAATATTCAATATTGCTTAATACAGTGAAAGTAAAACCTGTAAATTATAAATATGTAGGTCAAGGACTTTTTGATAGCTACTTTAACAACAGATAAGCAACGCATGCAGATGTGTAGAGAATCATGCAATGTTATTTTAAAACCTTCAGTTATCTGATTTCCTACTCCAGTTAACAGATTTCAATTGCCAATTCACTAGTACGTAAGTAATGTTTGGAATGTTAAGCTACATAATTTTAAAGAACTCAGCTCTTTTTTGCAGAGTACAAATATATATTCTATTGTAGACTTTCATAAAATAAAACTGTTGCTATATCTTATTGCTGCATAATAAGATCTTTAGCGGTTTTTAAAAAATAGCTAGTAATATTTGATTCAACTGGATTGATTTTTGAAGAATCTTTTGTGCCAAATGCGTGCTATCTGTAAATGATAAATCCTTGATTTTATGCTACATTTACATATTACATGTACTTTTGTCATTCATCGAATTTTTTCGCTGCAAGTACATGTATGATTTTTCATTTATTTGTAAGAAAAATAACGTGAGCTGTTCAGTGGCTCTGTTATTAATGCAGTGTAAAGATGTAAAATTTAATTTGTATTTGCTTCGTGAGTTGACCATATGAAACATTAAAAAAAATTTTACTCTTTATGAAAAGGTTTCAGAGTTTGTCTAGATTTAATTTTGATTGTAGGAAGATTTAAGAGGATAAATAATCATTTTTTAAACAAAAGTTAAAAATTTTATGCTGTGGAAATTATTTTAAATAATATTGTTTTGAAAAGAGTTACTTTTTGCCACTGTTGGTTATGCTTTGATTACTAAAGTTTTGAAAACGTTTTAATCATCACTGCTTTCCGACATTCTTTGTTTTGATTGTTCCTGGCTAAGAACGTGAAATGGGTCAAATTTCAAATATGTTTTTTTTTTCACTACTCCCTACTGTTGTTCGTTTTTATTGCGTTTAAATAAGGATCTTGAAAAATTTTTTTCTCCACACTACTTTCTCACACTGTTTTTAATGCTTGTGCATGGTTAAAAATTCAAACTGTGAGGTTTCTAAAGTGTTTTTCTCGCCGATTATTGCCATAGTTACTTTTGACTAAAATATTATTTCGAATTCTAAACTAATCAATCTTTCTGTGAAATTTCTGTATCTATATTATGAAAATGTTTATTTATATTTTGAAATATTGCATAGCATAAATGAAAAACTATTGTTTCAAAGAAATTTGTATCAACAATTATGAATAATTTACAACACTGTTACACTTCAATAATTTCTTCAGTGAAATGCATGCATCTTCGGGAAAACTATTGTAAAATTCTTTAAATTAGATGTACAGTTATGTAAAAAAAAAAAAAAATATGTTATGAAAGACATTTTATGCAGAGTTTCAACTATGCGTTTTCGATATAAAAAAGTTATAGATTGAAAAAATAGATAGAAAATGTGATTATTTTCTACACGGAAATCAGTATGTGTATCATGACATATACTCCCCATTTCTACAATTCTTTCATGTTCGGCATTGCCTGGAGCGAAAACCTATGGAAAAGAATCAATCATACCTTTAGTAAAATTTCTGCACGTGTGCATTGAAGTTTTTTAAAATATATTCTTTAATTTTTCTTACCCGTGCTATGAAAATTCATCTGTTTGAAAATATATCTGTTAGGACTAAACCTCCGTCATAGTTACGTTTAACTATGATATAAAATGAGAATTCGAGTGATTCTTCACTGGAATTCCTAAAAATAAACATGATCTTTGATCATCATGCAACTTAAAAAAGTTTTTTCTAGTAATTGTATATTATTTACGTTTTTAGGATTGGGGTTCAGTTTTAGGATAGAAATTCATTCAGCTCGTTACATAAAATTAATTTGAAAACTCTTTTAGGTGGTAAAAGGGGTCTTCTGTTGGAGAGCTGTATTACGAAAAAAAAATCGCCTTTTATCTTTCATTTATTACTCACAAACCATAATGATTACAAACAAAATTATAACTCTATCAAAATGGATCAACTAAATGAAAGACATTTTAATGTTCTCTCTATCCAAATCTAAATTTCATTGTTATAACTGTATTGCATGGTTAATGTTGTTAATAAGACGTGTTGACATAGATTACTATTACTCTTTAATCATATGTAAATTCGATAATAAGTATACTTACCACCTCCAAAATAAAGAAATACTGGTGTACAGATAAATATATGAGGTTAAAAAAATATGAAGTTAGAAAAAAAATACGAGGTTAAAAAAATACCTCAGTGTTCGTTATTTAGTTACTTTACATGTGCATTCACAATTTAAAAGTTTTATGACATATACTCTGACTATGAAACTGATGACCACGATTGTCCCTTACGCTGACAATCGTGGTCATCAGTTTCCTCAATCGAATTCAACTTTACACCAGAAGAAAGAAAATAAGGGAAGCCTATCAAAGCCTGTCGAAGATTTATGACAAAGTTGGGAAAGGCGGAAGTTTGGTGATAAAGTTTAAATTCAAGTTAGTTGTCATGCTCCTGATGCGTGATTTGTTTCTTTGGATCTATGTCGTTTGTTTCCTGTACCTGCTTGTCCCGTTGCTTCGAAAATCCCGTTTTCAGAACAATCTTTTTCCTGATCCTCTCGCTATTCCAGTCTCATGCATAAATTTAGTTCTGACGGTCATAGGCTACGTACACACGTTTGTCGCTGCTTACTTTTGTTCTGTGTGCTTCCTCTTGAAAGAATCGTTCTATGCCTTGAACAAGAGGCTTCAGCGAAGCAGAGAGGTAGACTTGGAGCCTCTTTTCGAAGTCCACAGCGAGATATCTGCAGCCATTTCGGACATCAACAGCTTCCTCCAACCGCAGCTGTGTTTGGCCCTCGCGAGCATACTCCTCTTGGCGTTCTAGGATGGTTATTTTGCGTTTTTCACCACTGAACTCGACTTCATCCCCGTGGCGATGGACCTTCTTTCGATATTCACAACATTTCTTCACTTCGTTTGCATCTGCGCGTCCGGATCGTCTGTCATCAGGGCCCGATTAACCTCGGAAGTGAGGGGAAGCTCAGTCTCATTTCGGGCCCCCCATCACCTTTTTGTTTGGGAAAAGTAAAGTTTTAATGATTTCCTTTCATAAAAAAGAAATTTCATTGATTTAATTAGTTCTAATGATTTCCTTTGAAAAAAGCATTTTATTCATTAATTTGAAAATTCCCTTTGATCAAAATATTTTATTCATTAATCTTCATAATAGTTTAGTTCATTGTAACGAGATTTTACAGTTTTTTAAAAGTACTTTAAACATTAACAAATAACTAAAAACATTTCATTACCTTATTGGAACATTAAACTTTATTAATTGAGTCCTATTTTTCATTAGGCATGGCTTTTTTCAGGAATTCTTTGTTTGTTTTGATGACATCATAAAAATCACAACACAGAAGTTGAGAATTAATTTTGACATTTAGAAGATGTTTAACCATGGGCGCCGGCAGCATAGGTCAAGGGGGGCAATGCCCCCCTGGATTTTTGTATGCAGTGTTTACCCTTGCTTTTTCGCTCTTTCCAACATGGTAACCATACGTGGAAGTAGTCTTTGCCCCCCCTGGGAAATATTCTGCCGGCGCCCATGTGTTTAACATTACATATTAAAAGTCTACCCCTTTCTGCCGACCAAATATTCCCCATAACAGAAAAAAAATCTCAACCACAGTAGATGTCCCAGGCAAAGACATCGCAAACAACCCATTTAGAAATGTTGCGACATGAAGTATCAAGACTTCTGAAAAGCACCACTTCTCTTCATTAAAAATGTTTACAATAACTTAAAAGATCATTTAAAAACAAAATTTTGAAATTTTATCGCAGTTTTTCAGTCATTTTCAGGCCCCCCCCTTCAAATTCTGAGGGGAAGCTCAAGCTTCACGAGCCTTTTCAGTAATCACGCCCTGTCTGTCATAGAAGCTGCCGAGTCCGTTAAGACCACTGCTCAGATGTTGCCAGCTCAGATTTCCAGGATAAGGAGCCTGTACATCGTGTCTGCTATGAAAGAGGATCTCTCGGAAGGATTCAAAATTTTCAACTCTATTACGTTAGACAGTAGCCTCATACTTTCTGCGCTCGGCGGTCTGCTGTCGTATGGCTTACTTATAGCTACATTCAGCTCGAGCAACACTTCAGTTGTAGGGCAGTGATAAGTTTTCAGTCAGAATGTTGCAAATGTCTTGCAAAACTTTATGTAATTAAAATAAAAGTGATTGTTATTTTCTTTCAGCAATTCACGAAACAATGTAATCATAAGGAGACCCCCCCCCCGCCCTCCATTAAGTAGCCTGAACATCGTATTTGCGACGAAAGAAGATGTGAAGGGTTCAAATTATATCAGACAGTCTTCTCGGTCTGGTACCTTATGGCATACTTATAGCTACATTCTGCTCAAGCAACACTTCAGTCGTGGGGCAATGCAATGATTTCAGTCAGAATGTTGAAAATGTCTCTGAAAACTTTATGTAATCAAATTAACAGTGATTTGTTTTAGCAATACACGAAAAATGCAGTACTTGCAGTGCAGTAATAAAGCAGTGAAATACGAAGCAATGCATCATACTCGGACCAAAATTCAATTGAAGGAACACTTTAGTCGTAGGGCAGTGACTAGTTTTCAGTCAGAATGCTGCAAATGTCCAGTAAAATTTTATGCAACTAAAAAAAAACCTATGGTTCTCTTAGTTTTGTAATGCACAAAAGAATGCTAGCAAAGCACTTATAGTTGAGTATGCATGAGGGTGTTTTTTAAATTAGAATACTCGATGTTTTGAAAAGAATTTTTAATTCCAGAAACACTTCATGTTTCTATATTGCAGTTAATGTTGTTTAGATACAACAGCAACAAGTTTACAATTAGGATGTTGAATATACCTAGTAAAACTTTATGTAATTAAAAAAGACAGTGACTGTTAATTTTTAGCAACGCATGAAGTCATGATAGCATTACATTTATAGTAGAGTATGACTATGGGGGCCTAATAGTGCTTAAGAGTGACTATGAGTGTTTTTTTTAGGAATTACAGTACTAAATATTTTTTATATTTTTTATTAGTACCTTGAGGTACGATTTTTCTGGAAAATGAAAACAGAATTCTTAATTCTCGGGACACTTAATAGCTGTTTAGATATAACAATGACAAGTTTCGAATTAGAATGTTGAAAATGGGTCATTCCACGTCAGATCAAACAATGCGGTTCACCAAACCAATTTGAATTTTCCTTAAATTTTATATAGATGATTCATAGGATTTTGTAGGTTCTAGGATAATTAATTACCGAGAAATTAATTATACAAATTTTTAAGTTTTCTGCAAGATACGCCATTTTTTCTAAGTTGCTTAAATAACTCTTTATCTGTAGAGGTTACTGAAGTGAAAATTTGTTTCTAGGGGTAACTTTTTAAGCTGATCAAAAAAATGTTATAAAAATTCGTTTATCTTCTATAGTTTATACAGGAGCATTCTATTTGCCAAAAAACATCATGAATTTTTTTCGGCATGTTTGATCAGAAACACATTTTTAAAATTTTTATATGTTAAGATGGTATACCACTTCATACCAAAAAAAATTCATTTTGGCTTTCTGTGATCAGGAGCTGGGCAAAAAAAAAATTAATAATTTTTTTTCCTCACATCCTCAAGCAGATATCCAAGATGAAATTTTTTGGGATATAGTATTAACAATCTTAGCAACATATATAAATTAAAAATATTTGTTTCTGATCAAACATGTCAAAAATTTTATGATGTTTTTACTGTATGCATAAACTGTACTCATGCATAAACTGTAGAAGATAAGCGATTTTTGATAACATTTTTGGAATCATCTTAAAAAGTTACCCCTAGAAACAAATTTTCACTTCAGTAACCTCTACAGATAAGAAGTTATTTCAAAATTTCAGAAAAAATGGCGTATCTTTCAGAAAACCTAAAAATTTGCATAGTTAATTTCTCGGTAATTATTTATCGTAGAACCTTCAAAATTGAGATTTGGAGTTATCCTATTCTATAAATCATTTTCACAGAATTTGGTAAAAAATCTGAAATGGCGTGATGTACGTTTTCCAATTTTGTGCTTAGTTTAACGTGGAACGACCCAAATGCTTTTTGAAACTTTATGCAAATAAAAAGACAGTGATTGCTAATTTTTTAGCAACCCACGAAGCAATACTACCATTACATTAATAATAGAATGTGACTAAGAATGTTAAGAGGGATTATAAATCGAAGATTATGATGAATCGAATCAAAGATCAAAAAGCATGGTATACGAGTCTTATAGAAAAGTACCAGTATTTCAAATTTATAGCTGAAATTCATTGTTCCCATTACACTTAACGATTGGTTAGATAACCACTGTGAATAACATGCGAGAATGTCGGCATTTCTGATAAAAGGGCAAATTTGTGAATTGAATTTATTATTTCGAAGTTTTGAATAAAAATGTTTATTTCAAACTGTGCTACTTATAACTTCTTGTAGTTACACAAAGAGGAACTCAAGTATAATTACTCCTAAAGAGTGAAATTTCAGTAAAAGCATCCAATTTCTTAAAAAGTAAGTATTTTATCTGCTCCAGAAATTACATCCTGATAAATTGAATAGTTACCTTCCCAAAATAATTTGGCTTGAAAGATCACAATTTACTTCCTCTCAGATAGAATACAGTCAAACTTTAGAAAGGTTGGATGCTTCAGATGCTATACCACTTCTTAAGAGTGATATAACATCTATCTAGACCAGTGGTGCGCAAACTATTTTCCTTTGCGACCCCCTATTTTGTTTAAAAATTTTGCCGCGACCCCTGGATAGACAGTAGACATTTTGTTTAATTGACAACGAAGTTACATTGAAATTCTTTCCGGGATTTGCTCTTACAGGGTGTTTTTAAAAGAGTGTCGTGACGTCATCGATTGAAATAACACCTTTTTAGCGCAGCAAACTTATAAACCATAACAAAAATGTTATAAAAGTTGTAACATCATAAAAATCAGTTAACGAATCAACTGGTATTTAAAGGAATACAAAATAAAATTGACAAAACCTAAGATTTCGAAAAAATATTGGTCTTAAAATTAAAATTCTATAATTACAATAAATTTTATTTATACATGAAGAGTAAAAGAATTATTATTAAAATTAGTTAGTATGTAAAACTACTATTTATTTTCCTTTGTAAATGGTAATTATTATTATTTAATTATGTGAGCTTTCTGATGAGAAAAAAATTTCATTGAAATATTAATTACATATTGAATTTTACAAATAGAGATAATGATATTAGAAAAATAAAGACTTAATTTTAATTAGAAATAGCTATCAAAATACTAGAGATCAGCAGAATAGGACACGAAATACTTAAAGAAAAAGTTGGGAAGGAGTTTTACCCAAAAATACTTAAATTAATTATTTTTTAATTCAAAGTCTTAACTATTTTTAATTATTAATTATATCAAAATAAATTACTGAAAAAAATAAATAAAGTATATAATAAACTGGTGTTCTTTTTTAAAATGAAATAAAACAAAAACAACAGTAAAGCAAAGACCATCTCGCAAAAGAGCGACGCCGACGGTGGGAATCGAACTCAAGACGTCTGGACAAAAACCATATGCGGAACGTACTAGCTATCTAGGCACAAAGAGCGGATTAGGCATTAGAGCGGATTCCGAGATCCAAATGACAGAGATTTTTAACCCCCAAACGAGCTGTAAATATAAGTGTCGCAGTATTTGTACGGCTGGTTGATTGATGTTGGCTGCGTCACTCGTAGAACTGTCGTTCTCCATGATAGGTGGAAGTAAGCAGCCGATACCGCAGATCACTATGCATGATAACGGGGTTTTGAAGCCCCGTAATAGCGATCGCGAATATCGCGCTCGTAAAATAATAATTGTCAGTTTCTTCTCTTGTATTATTCCCGTTATTTTAAATGAATAATGGTCGACTTTTCATAAATTTGAATTTCTTTGAATTTGGCGACCCCCGGTTTGCGCACCGCTGATCTAGACAGTGTACGATAGGAAGCAAGATTCAAACTTTAACCCTTTACAGGGTCATTTTTTTCTAGTAATGTTATGTTAAAGAATTTTTGGGATTGATATTGATTTACAAAAAGAAATTTATTTAGCTCATTACCTAAAATTATTGTTATTATTATTACGTAACAATAATAATTATGATTATGTAATGAATATTTTTCAAAAATACCTAAAATTTCTGGAGTTATCAGTAGATGGCAACACACATCATAGGTTGGAAAATATTTTCTCATCGACATTTAAAAATTAATGAAGTTGATGGGAACTATATTCCCATGGCCTTGTAAAGGGTTAAAGCGCCTGCCTATGTTTGGATTTTTATTAATAACTTAACAATTGCATATTTATATGCATAATATAGACTACCTTTAAAATATATTAATAAAAAGTACAAGCATATATATTTTTAAATATTTAGACTTATGATAGTACTTCTGACAGGACTTATGATGTACTGTAGGTTCAAAGAATGCATAAAAGTTGTTTTAAAATAGTTTTTTTCGTAAACATCAAAGCTCAGATTTAATAAAAAGGTATTTTTATACTGTAAATATTTTATTTTTACGTTTAAAACCTCTTTGAGGGAAGAGATCACTCACACAACTTTAACTATTCTATTTGAAAAGTTTGAGAAGTTAAGGATCTTACACACAGAAAAATCATGGAATTTTATATCGCAAACAGGTTCATTCGCTAAATAAACTTTTTTAGAGTATTTAAAGAAGTTTAATTAAAAAAAAAATGCGTTAAGATGATTTGCTATGAAAATAAATCATAAAAATTTCATTTTAATAAAAATCAGAAACTAAACATAAATACTAAATCTTTATCTATGAGATGGCTCAAATTAAAATTCCTGTAACTAAAGTCATCGGCAAGGCAGCAACAAGATTCAAATTAATTCAGAAGGCTAAGGGATTGAGATTTGATATTAATTCAAAAATAAAACATTATTTTTGTCGAATATTTGCATTTTAAAGATAGACAAAATCTTAAGAAATTGGGGAATTCATGCGTTTTTTCACTCGTCAAGACTGGCTGTCTAGACAGTTAACAGAAAGAATAATTAAAAACAAGTTATTTTTCTAGACTGTGATTGTCTTTGAAAGGTAAAAACACAATGACAGAAAAAGTTTACCTTGTACCACGATGAAAAAGTGTGAGAGGCAGAAACAATCAGTTTTGAATGAATACAACACTTACCTAGAAAAAAGAGAAAAACATATTTATAAGGAACATAAATTAACACCTAACTTTAATAATCTAAATTTTATTATACATTTTATAGATATCATTTTAAAAGTAAAAAGCCTGGTTTTAACTGTTTCTCCTAAATATTTACGTATGTGATTTGCTTTCTTCTCCAGTAAGCGTTATATCACTCTAAAGAAGATATTTTATTCCTTTCAAATATTATGCTGCCGAATTGTTTGTTAACAATTTCGCAATAAGTCTACAATACAAATGCATTTAAAATGCTTTCTCATTAAAAGAAAAGTTTTACTAAAAGTTGTATGAATTTCTATTTTTTCGAGCTAGCTGTTTAAATAATCGAATTCGTTCAATGAAAATTTTAACTGATTTCTCATTACAAATGAAATATATTTTCAATTAATTGCTGCTGTCTCTACGTCTACACCGGTCTATGGAATTTTGAGCACCGCTCTCTGCAATGAACTGTTACAGATCTTCCGCTATAAACATGTGTAGTGCATTACCATTCCCGCATCAGTTACCTTTTAACCCTAATGCTATACAAAGTTACAAGAAAAACTCAAATGGTGCAAGATCAGGCGAATAAGGCAGGCGTTAAGTCAAGAGTGGAGAAATCCTCTGATCAGAACTCGCACAGTTCGTCATGGCCAGTTTAAGAAAAAAAAGAATATGCATTGCAATGAAAATATAATTTCAGTGAAGGGTTATTTACGATTTAGCCACTCAAAGGGTTAAATAATATCTGCGCACAGATACTGGAGTTCATTTGCGTGGCTCTGTAAAAGTGCCGTAAATGCCATCCCAGTCATATGTAAAAGACATACAATTAACCTTAAATGCATAGCGATGCATATATGCATCGTATTTTTCAGTGCCGCATTAGAGTAGAAGCCAAATTTCTTACATCAGTTTCATATATAAAATATAGTTTTTTATAATAATAAATGATTCATATGGTCACATAATTCTTTCAAACTGTTTGACCTTGGAGAAATGAATTAGTTATTCATAAAACATATAAGAAATTCAACTTATACTCGTGGCTATCGTGCGAACGAGAAAAAAAATTCATGCATTTAAGGGTTAAAGTTTTGCCCATATGAAAAGTGGACAGGTTGCATAAAAAACTATAAACCAAAACCGAAATAAGCCATCTAATGTAGTTCTACAGAATAATTCGAAATTAGTTTTACAAACTTTTAGGACGGGTAGGATAAACCAAGACGGTTCAGAATCAGATAGCAATGCGGGGTCGGAAACGTCGCCTTCATGTCCCTGTCAATAATCACTTTGGAAGAAGTGTTGAAGTGCGCTTCTAATTTCTTAACCAAGGTTCATAAAACAATCGGGCTTTCTTCCGACAATTTCATCAATGTAGTGAAAGAAAAAATTCTGAATTAACAATTCTTATCAAATGCAATCGGTGAAAAATGGTTTAGTTATTGAAAAACGATGGTCGGAAAGTTTACTATTACTTGAACACTTCTTCTAAAGTGATTATTAACAGGTACATGAAGGCGACGTTTCCTACCCCGCTTTGCTATGTGATTCTGAACCACCTTGGTGTATCCTACCCCTCCTGAAAGTTTGTGGAACTAACTAATTTCGAATCACCTTGTATACTTACTAACTGGCTATTTTAGGGAGCTGATTTTGAGAGGTTGGTTTATTGAGACCCTTAGGTTGGGAAGCTTTTATTAGAATGCTTTAATGCAGTGGCGGCCCGTGGTCAAAACTGTTAGTGCAGCCGGAAGCATATGAGCCCCCCCCCCCTTTCCTCCGGACAGGATTGGAAAATCTTTGTTACTGAATTCGAAAGCTGGCGGATTAAGCCCTCACCGAGGAAAAAAAAAAAGAAATTACATAAAAAATGTGAGATCCTATTTTACTTCCATAAAATGGACATAAATTTCAACCAGCCGCTCTTATCCTCAAAATTGCATTAATCCGTGTCTGATTCGAAGTTTCCTTAGAAATTTCTTTTGTAACGATAACTTGAGACGAAAAGAAAAAAAAAAAAAGAAAACTTACTTATTTTTTATAAGTCAAATCGATCCTCCTTTCTTTTAAACTTGCGAATCGGTCAGTGATGCTCTCATAAAAAGGCGTTGTTTTAATTCAGATATCCGTAATTTTAAAAGCTCTTTAAAATTCCCCATGTTTAAAGAATTTTCTCGCTCGCCATGTCCTATAAATGCCAGTTCTTGCTTACTTAAAAACAATACTGCTTTGATGGGTAATTGTCCATTCATAAGCGTCTATTCAGGCTTACCTTCTTGATAAATTCAGAAATATAAAGTCGAGAGTTTTCCAAACATATATTCTCCTTACCCCCTCCCTCACATCTCGTCCGAGTCCGAGCCAATCAGTTAGTCGAGTTCTCAAGTTCAGCCGCCGTTAAAAAGTCTTCCATCGGCTGTATCAGCTGCATACTCCCTATGCCGGAGAGGCTGCTTACGTAGCCGTTGTCATGGCAACGGTGCTGCCAATTTTCTTTTCAGCGCTCTGGGCTGAACCAAAGATTTTCCCAATTGAATTGCGGGAAGATTAAAGTGCTTTTTTTCTGAATAAGCGATCCGGCCACAATACGTTTTTTTTTTTTTTTTTTTTTTTTTTTTTTTTTTGGAGATTTTTTTAATTTACAGTAGGAATTCCACAATTCTAATCTGAATTTAGGAAAATTAGTAGAATAAATTATTTTAAAGTATGTGCTGATAATTTCAAGTGCAGCCCGGCTGTACTTGCTGTATCCCACGAGCCGACACTGCTTTAATGTAAAAGCAATAATAATAAATATTGTACTTCATGATGAATTATGTTAGGCCTGTTGCTAGATAAAAAAATAAGTACAACTCGAAAAAAATTGTTAGTAAAATTTCCATTGTAATAGCTTCAGTTATGTCAGAATATGACTATACTAGGTCTTCGTCCTCTTTTGAGGTGAGTATCGACTTCTATGTTGAAAAGTGTGACCTAAATTGGGATGTTTTGTGTGCTTTTTCTGAAGTTTTTCGAAAACGACCCAACTTTTAAGCCAAATTTAACGCTCCACAACTTTTAAATTACATACCAGCCCACCGTTTGATCGGTTTAAGAATAACTTTCAAATTAATTAATCAGAAGCAAGAAATGAAAACTGTATCCACGCTTTAAAAAATCAAAGTTAGCATTTCGATACATTCATTTCAGGGAAATACATTCATAAGAGCGCAAGTAGCAAACCTTTAAAAATTCCTGTCAAAATCGCCAAACCTTAGTTACCTCTTCAGCATCTGTGTGCAGATTTAGCTTCAAATATTGAAAATATTGCTAAGCTAGTTTCAGTTTTGTAAACTTATTTCTGGTGCCACATTTTAGCGATACATCATGTCAAATTTGTTGGCGATGGAAGTCAACAAGTTTGGCGACTTTTAGCGTAATTTTGGGGTGGCACAACGGCCATGTCGGACCATTAGCTATATACCGGGTGATTCAAAATAGATGTTAAAGCGACTATTTTATAAAGCGTAAGTGACCGAAACATACTTTCAATTAGAAAAGTTCGTCGACTAATGAGTAGCTTTCAGATATGGCAATCTTTTTACTGGGGGCTGTATACATATTAACCCATTAAGCGCCAAAGCTCCCATTACGAGAACATCTATTATATATTTTTTTTCTTAAAATATTTTAACGCAATTTACGAAATGCACATTTTATATAAACATGTGCACTATGGGGTGTGTTATATAGTGTAAATGTTTATAGAAAATGTGTATTTCGTAAATTGCGTTAAAATATTTTAAGAAATAAATATATAATAGATGTTCCCCTAAAGGGAGCTTTGACGCTTAATGGGATAATATACAAAATTTAATTTTTATAAATTCCCCTATTTTCTATCCCTTATATTTAGAAATATGTTCTTCTATATCTAAGAAAACTACTTCAAACAATCCCATGTCTCTAATGAAATAGTTAGCGAGATATTGAATGTTAAAAATTACGACGTACGCCACTTTTTCTACTGTGTTCGCGTCCGTCTTCAGGCTAAAGAGATCTTTATTTAGGGGACCAACTATAGGTTGATAAAGATTAAATAATGATCCCTTTGACAGAAAATGACTAATAAATGCAGTCAAATGGTGAAATTAGCAGATACAATTTTACCTTAACTGATAGGTACGCCTTTATGACATTATCGATAGTTAGTCTTTTAGGGGTTCATTCAATAATTACGTGAAGCTTCTAGGGAAGGAATTTCAAAGTGTAATAGACAATTACAAGTAAACTTTCACTGAATATTTCAAAACATGAGTTATATGAAAATTCTAACTAAAATTTTAAAACTTTTTTATTTCTCTCAGTTTTGAGACTCACTCCCCTTAGTATTTGGCAACTAAACGACAAATTCTAAAATTTTTCAACTTGCAAAATCTTGATAACTTCCACTGAGAAGCATGAATTTTTTTATTTGCATTGTTAGACATAGAGCAACATTTTTCAAAACATAAGTGATAGAAAAGGATGGACCGTTAAAAATTAAATTTCGCAATTTAACCCTTTGAGGCGCAAACCTTTCCCAATGCTGAAAAAAGGGCAGCCGCTGCCATCGCTCGGCTTAACTACCAGGAAGATGGCGGACGATCGAAACATTCATCGCGTGCCACAGATCTAGAGACCCTTTTTTGACGACAGCTGACTGTGCCCGGAACAGCCAGCTGCGTCAAAAAAGGGTCTCTTGATCTGTGGCACGCGATTAATGGTTCGACCGTCCGCCATCTTGCTGGTAGTTAAGTCGAGCGATGGCAACGGCTGACCTTTTTTCAGCATTGGGTCATCTATCCAGCTGTTCTCGCTTTCTTCCATTTTTCAGCAGATATCAGTGCTATTAAAAATAATCGTGACCATTTTTTTACGGGAAATGACGTGCTAAAAAGTAAAGGATTCTCGTGGAGCTATGTCATTCGCAACTATTTTTATAGAAATCAAATCTATTCTTCGTGACTGGCAACAGTCAAAACGCCAGAGTTTGGCGTTGCTAGAGCGGCAACACTGCGCGTTAAAGGGTTAATATGTATACAGCCCCTAGTCAAAAGATGCCATACCTGAAAGCTACTCTAAATTTGGCAAACATTTCTACCTGAAAGTAAGCTTCGATCATTTACGGTTTAAAAGCGAATTTAACATCTATTTTTAATAATCCGTATACAGTATAATAAGACCTGTAATTAAGTAATTTTATACATATATAAAATATGATAATATATCCACGCGAATTTTATCACACAAAGACAGTAAAGCTCGACAAATACTTTGAGATAAGTCAATCTATTTTTCAACCACTCCTTCTACCTACCTTTAATGGCACTGACTAATATTCTTTCTTTCACATCCTGTCTTGACCACTGTCCAGATGGGACTATTATGGAATCAGACACGCACCGTGGGTAAGGTGCAGGTATGGACAAATCCTATCCCCTTTCCTGAATCGTGATATGATTGTATAGTACTACATAAATGCCTTAAATAATATTTTTTTTAACGGGGTGTTAAAAAATATTATGAGAATCGAATTTTCTCATATTCCGTTCACACAGCTTGTTCATCTGCTGTATAAATTAATCACAGTGCTTTAAAAATATTGTAATGACTGTTCTTTTTCCTGGAATAACGTCAGCATAAAATAATACATTAAAAAAAAAACTGAAAAGTTTGTGATGTTTAATTAATACTGTAACTGTCACGAAACTGTATTTTGACCTTCAGTAGTCGTGTTATTGGTTATTGCAGCACTTATAACGGTTTTTTCGTGAGTCAATCTTAACAGGAATGTTAATAATTTTTTGCAATTCTCAGCTTCAACTGCTCACAAACACTTCAGTAACACTTTGGTATACTACATATGAATTTTCACGTAACACCAAATTAAAAAAAAAAAAATAGTTTTTTTCAATTGTACATTTGGTCGATAATTTTTACATGAATAACAAAACCAGGAAAGAACAACTTTCAGTATGCTTTTAATCTGTTTCTGCAGTAAAAACTGTTCCAAATATCACTTGACGAAATTTTGGGTTAAACCCCACATCGAAACACTGCCTCCTAGATATAGGAAGCCTAACCACTGCTACGTCACCAAGCCTTTACGTCATTATCTGGCCTTTCAAAGGTGACGTCATCACAGTTTAATTTTCATAAATTAAACCTATTCAAAATTTCTGGTGAATTTACGCTCTCATAACAACAAAATAGAAAATTTAATTTTAAGAAAAAGGGCAGTTTTAACTGTAACTAATTATATAATGTAATAAAGGAGTAGATCACAATGAATGGTTTTGTATCACAAACGTATTTTAATTTTTATCTTTAGCTTAAAATACTTTTTAATATTTGTAGCATTCACCAGAAAACTGAAATAGTTTTACTTTATCAGAATGAAAGTGTGGCGACGTCATTACTTGAAGGCCTAATGATGACGTCAAAGCTTCAGCGCTCAGGCTTTCTGTATCTAGGAGGCAGTGATCGGAATCTATTTGCTTTTCTTAGACGTATCAATATTTTTTATTCAGTGTAAAGTGTCCATTTCTGTCTGACTAGTATCTGGATGGGAGCCCCCATCCAGATGCCTTTTTTTTTACTCCTTTTATCCCCTTTGACACTTTTTGAATTTTACTTGTCTCCTTTTTCACCTTTACATTTTAGTTTTTACAATGTTTTTGTGAGACCTTTTACCTGAACCCATCTTTATATGGCTTAACTCTTTGTCTGGCGCAGTATGTCCTTTCTGGACCTTGTGCCAGAAAACCTAACCAACCATCAAATATCAGTTGTTGAGATGGAAAGGGTTACATGAAAGTACATCTTTCATACAATTTATTTCATAACAAGGTTCTTATTTGGGAAAAGTACAAATCGCGTAATTTTAGAAGTTTTGCTCTAAAGACACAACAAAAAAATTTTTTTTGAAATCTGTAAACCTACCAAACATTAAATTTGCGATCTACAGTGAAACTTCTATGAGCGTACCCTTCCTGCAACGACCTATTTTGTGAGGCACCGATTTAGAAATAGAATAGAAAAAAAATTTATTAAAATTTAAATTTTAAAAATATGTTTGTATAATTTTTAGTGTATTAGTATACAATTTCATAAATAAAAAAAACAGACAATAATTTTAGCATTTTTATTTTTCCTTGGTTTTCAACTGTATATTCTTCTTTGAGCCACCACCTCCGTTAACGACCGATTTTTCTCGGAATCGGAGGGTGATAGCTTCTCAGAAGTTTCATTTTAGTGCAATACAGGGAAATGCATTTAATACCAGAACGCTTAATATGAAAAATTGGTTCACGTGAAATGATTAGCGATCCCGACGGTGTACTGTGCAATATAATACGAATATTTTAAAACGAAATTCTTTTAACATGGAAAAACATGATTTTTTATCATAATCCATATGTTGGCCCTATTTGCTTTTCTTATTTTATTATGTTGGCAAGTATATCAGAATTCTTTTTTCAGTTTTGTTTGTTCTTCTTGTTTCGTAATGTTGAAAAGTGTATCATTGTCCATGCTTCGACTCCATTTGTTTTTCTTGTTTCACAATGCTGGAAAGCACGCAGAATTGCAGGATTGAACAGCGAATAGAAATTGTAAAGTTTCCCAATGTTCACTATTCCGTGGTCATGTAATTTCGAACCCCGACGAGATCATGCGATTGGATGCCATTAGACTTCTTTCTTTGGGGCTTTCTGAAAGGTAAAATGCGCGCCGGTGATTCTAGGAAAAAATAAAACTCACCATTCATGAAATGAATCCGGAGTTATGAGACAATGCTATTGGCACATCCTCGCGTACTTTTTTTATAATTAGCAGAGCATTTTTAAAAAGCAGGAGACGAGCTCCGATCGACGTTTCTACCCGGTAAAATGTTGAATTGAGAAAATTCACTTTCTGTCAATTATCATCTTCTATAAGGCTACCAACCCAATAAGGCTATAAGGCTGCCAACCCCAGCAGGCCCGATAGAAGATTTACGATGGCTCCATTTAGAATCCGCGTACATGTCCAAACCTTTGCCCAGTATGGCTGTCTTATAAACTACTTTTTGGAATGCACATTTTATTAAAGATGCTTTGAAAAATCAATTTTTTGACATCGAAAAACTCAAATTACAGTGAAAAATATGATTTGGATAAATAACAGGTGTCCCAAAATTGGCCGACAATTTTAAAAATCAATAAGGAAAAACGGAAGGCAATAGAAATGTGCGGTTTGTTGCATTTATTCTCGCCAATTTAAAATATTAGTTACAAAGCTGGTCAATAGATAGCGCCGCTTTCCTGCACGCATTCCGTCCCTTCAGATCGCCATTGTTTCTACATCCTAATGTATGCTTCAAAACTTTTTTATTCGCTGGAACAGCGTGTTTTTATCGTTTTGGAGCTTCATCACTTGGACCACAGTTCTGTTGAAACGAGGCGCAGTTTTCAAAGGAAATTCAATGTCAGAAACGGTCCGGCAAATTGCCTTTGACTACGGAAAAGCATGCACAAAGTGGCATGGATTGGCCTTCTTATGCGTCAGACTTGAAGTTATGCGATTTATTTATATATATATTTTTTTTTTTTGGGGGGGGGAGGGGGGTGGTACTCGAAAGACCAGGTGCATCATCACAATCCACAAACTGTAAATGAACTGGAACAATACATCTCTGCTGTTTATCAGAACATTCCAACTGAAATGTTTGCAGGGGCGTTTGCAAACTTATCCTCAGACTGCGTCACGTTGTTGCTGCAAATGGCGGTTATTTTGAAAACATTGTTTTAAATTTTCCCTTAGTCAGCAGCGCCATCTGTTGATAAAATTTGTAAATAATTTTGAAAGTTGGTAATAATAAATTCCCTGGTTAACTGGTAGAATGCAGCAAACCGTATATTTCTATCGATTTCCGTTTTTTTTTAATTGGTTTTTTAAATTTTTAGGAAACCCGCCTTTTTTAGCCTTTACAGACGATATGACTTGATCATTCTGTCGAAATGTGTTTTGCACAAAAATAATCAGTGTCTATTCTACTGCAAAGCCAGTATCATTATACAAGAATGAATTTCATCTACTGTAAAACAAGAACAAAAAATTGTTTGGTTGGACGAAGGGCAGCACATCAGTGATATATGTTTATTTTACGACATGCCATCTCTTCGTTTGACAATAGCTGCATATCATGACACTTAAAAACTGACCACAGTTTCTACCCAGATTGCACTGTTCCTTCATGTCGATACGATAGAACACCATGAAGTGCTTGAGAATAAAGCTGTAGCAAATCTTTGGAACTGGAGTTAATATCATTGAAATCTTCATTATTTTAGATCATTATTGACTAAATAACCATTCTTTTCCCCGCACAGAAACCATCATGGACATGCATCTACTGTGAGCTTGATTCAATCGTTGATAAAAGGAAAAAACTATCATTTGCATACAAATTCTAAAAAGGCAATAAGCCGAAGACGCATTTAGACGAATGATTGCAGTTCTCGGCTTGTATTGTTGCTCACACTAAATGTTGCTAAAAGTAAGGCATAAGACAGAACTGAAGACTGCCGAGTGCTACTTTCAGTCGTTATGGAGTTAAAAACTTTGAAACCTTCTATACCTTTTCTCATTGTTGAAGCAAAATCCATGCTCCTTCGCAGATTAAACTTTGGGTTCATTTTACCAACAGTGCCCTTCACTGTTACTGCAGCGAATATAAGAAATTAACTAAACTGGCACATGCACGAAATGTGAAAAAAGGCGATAAACATAACAAGCAAATGCAGTTTAATGAAAGTGTGCACAGTTTACATTGTTGCTCCCATTAAATGTAGCTGTAAGTGTGCCATAATACAGAAGATTGCTCAGCGTTGTTAGGACCAGACTACTTTCAATTGTGAGGGAATTGAAAATTTTGAAACCTTCGGTATCTTCTCTCGTCACCGAGGCAATAACTAGAATTCAAGCTAGAATAAACTTTGCGGTCGTTTTACGAACACTGGTCTTCACTGTTATTGCAATGTATATAAGAAAATAACCAAACTGGCATGTGGACACAATGTAAAGAAAGGCAATAAAGTATCACAAGCAAACGCAGTTTAATGAAGATATGCACTGTTATTTGTTTGTATTGTTGCTCGCACTAAATGTTGCTATAAGTATGCCGTAAGACAAAAGACTGCCTAGCGTTGTTAGAACGAGACTACTTTCAATAGTGATGGAATTGAAAATTTTGAAACCCTCTGTATCTTCTCTCAACGCTGAAGCAATAGCCAGGCTTCTCAGCAGAGAAAACTTTGTGGTCATTTTATGAGTCGTCGCCTGGATTGTTCTTGCAGCATTTCTAATAGAAGAGCCAAATTCACACATGCACATAAAGTCAGTAAAATTAACGAGCATTACAAGCAGATGAACTGGGGCGGGAGAGTAATCGAATGCCCTGTCAAAAATTAGAAAGCAGGCTTCATAAAATACCCAAATAAGTATACTGCTGAAGCATAAGCACAGATGTAGATGCAATGAACTGTTAATGTTTGAAATCATCGACGATATCTCACAATGCGTCTCAAATAAAGTCTCTAAATCTTCTTCTTTACTCTGCTGAAGCTTCCTGTTGAATGCAATCAATGTTTCTTTTAGTAGAAAGCACGCAGAACAGAAATATGTTGTAATGACTGAATGTACATATCCCACGAATGTCAGTGCCACAATAGCACAAAAATAAGAAACAACGTATACAGAGTGCTTATGTTCATCGTCGATTCTTAAATTCATCGATACGAAATTGTACAAATGAGAGATCAGATAGACCGACAAAATTAAATCATTCGCCAAAATCAAGATGATTAACTTGAATTTGAATTTCTTTAGTGGTACTCCTTCCTCTCCTACCTCATTGTACGCCTTCATCAGCTTCTGCATGAATCTCGTAAGTTTCTTTCTTCTTGTGTGAAGAAAAATTCTGTTTACAAGATTGATTATATCGACTATTATAGAAGCTATTACCTTTCTATTATCAGGACCCTCTTCACCGATTTTTGAAATGCGATCGTCAAAAATAATCACGAGAATGTAGCTTCCATCAATTAAAATCGTTAGGAGAAATGACATCATAGTTGCAAAGAAGTGGCTTCTAGAACAGCTGACTCCCTTTTCAAAACCTAGTCCATGAGACCACATATACCTATTCAGTATTGAAAATAAGCCTTGAGTGCATTCTGCAATCGCTCGCTTTTTAGTTTCTTGGGATATGCGCGATTTTCTGAGAAGGAAGGAAATTCTTCTAGAATTGACGGCCATCCTAAGTATAAGAAATTGTCAATTTAGATTACGAAAAAGTATTTGTACTGCCTAAGTAATATAAATTACGTTTAAAAGTTCACAAACTTGATCTTTGTTTCAATCAAATTAGAAAATTGATTTTTTTTCTTTCTTCTTAAAAAAATTTAATGAGCTTTAAACAATTAATATAGATTAAATCCTTGTAAAGTAATTGTAAACACTGAGAGCAAAGATCTTTTCGGTTTCAATCATATTTAAACATTGATAACTCTATTCCATATCTTGGATTTTCTTTAAATGATAAACCTTTCCTAATTCCTAATATAGAAATACAATTCAATTTTTACTTGTTTACAACAAAGTACATTTATAGAAACATATTTAGTCTTTTTATTCAAAATATGGTAGGAAATTTTGAATAAAATGGCTCTGTAATGGTAGTATAAGTATTTCCAAAATACTTATTTTCAGAAGAGATTTTTTTCAACAAAATGTCTGCGTCCAAAGCGGTCATTCATTAAATCATTCTTTTGTGATTTTTAAAATTGTTCATGTTCACTTTTGTGAACACTCTTGAATTAGCAAGATTCATAACACCAAACGAACAACACTTCCTAAGTCTGCAGTGAGAGATTTCACTCTCGTCTGATTGAACATGGCCATAGCAGAATTAAGATAATTGTCTACCATCACAAAAATATTGCTCACTTTTGGGAACACTTTTAAAATCGCAAGATTCACAACACTACACTAACATTTTCTAAGTCTGCAGTGAGGTTTTTGCATTAAATTTCGACAGAACATGGGCAAAAAGAGGATTCGAAGATGATAGATTACACCAAGTATTCGCATCGCAAAAATATTCCTGACTGTTGAGAATCCTTTTAAATTTACAACAATCTTAATGAAACACGAATTTTTCCTGTCTGTAATGAGATTTTTGGACGCAGGTTTGTGAAAACATGGGCAAAGAAGGATTCGAATATCATAGATTACCCTCAGGCATAAAACATTTCTATCTTTTGAGTATACTTAAATTATAACATTCTTAAAACTACACAAATTTTTCCTAAGTCTGCTATGAGATTTTGGACTCAGGTATGATAGAACATGGGCAAAGAAAGATTTGAGGATGATATATGACCACCAGGCACTCACATTGTAAAGGTATATCGTATTTCCATCAATAAACAAGCTTCTGGAAATCTTTTGATTGAGAAATTGAAGATTCAATAATTCATTTTGAATTAGATACCTCTTGAAGAAGAAATAACAACGGTAAAGATGCTTTTAGGAATTATTGTTCCGTTAATTATTATGACAAAATCATTTTCCAAGTTTGCAAATGAAACATTTCACCAAGGCTTCGACAAAGAAAGAAATGTTCCGACATTGCAGAACCGGGCAGTCATTGTGCACAAAACTGAGCCTTCGTTGTGAATAAACAAGTCTGAAAGTCAAGAGTGCAAAAGATACGATACAAAACTGCGTCTGTTCCATAGAGAGGAATTGAAATTTTGTATAGTAAAATGCAACAAAAGTATTTTTATATTGTCAGGCATTAAAATTAATTTAGTATAGAAAAAACAAGCTATTTTGCATTTCGTAGAAACTGCTAACATTAATTAAATTTTATGAATACAATAGGCACCTTGGATTGATAGCTCGTCCAAAGGAAAAGTCAATAAGTTATGTATAATAGAACAGTATCTTAATATAATGAAAGCGTATTTTGTTCATTTGTTAAAGTCTAACTATTGCTATTTTAAAAATTGCTGCTTATTTTCAATATAAATGAAATTTCAGCTGTTAGAAAAATTCACATATATTAGCTAAATGAAAAAATGTATTGATTCAGTTATTTCTTATACAATAATGCATTTGAAATCGATCGTAAAAGAGATATTTTTACAATCGATTTCGTTACGCAGTAACAAAAATATAAGATACGTCAAAATTATATCGATCTTAAAACGTTTTTTCAAAGAAGCATTTTATTTATACATAGGAAACTATGCATGCATTTCAAATTAAGTTTTGGTAATAGCTGTTATTTAACCAAATACAGGCAGGTTTTGCAATAAAAGATTCAAACTGGCATGTGCATAAAAAGTCGAGGACTGCAATAGATCTTTTCTGATGAAGAATAAGCATTGTTCTCTCTTTACAGGAATATTCAAACTAAAGGTTTCCATACGTACGCCATAAATACACTACAATTTTTATAAGAAAAGACTACTATCAATCGTAATGCAGTTAATCATGTTGAATGTCCAGCAATCCAGTCAAATTAGACATGAAAAAAGAGTGCGTTGCCAAAAGTCATGTAGTTCTAATGTTTTAGTAGGTTGTTAGGGTCTATACTAAACCAAGTTTGCAGCTTCGAAAGATCTGTGCTACCGACGTAGTAATCAGAAAACAGCAATATTGTTTCATTTTTTTAGCAAATATTTCTTAATGCATACATCTGACATAAAAGATATTATTTAAGAAATTAAACTAGATAAAAATTTATGCAATTACGTTTTAGTCACACTTTTCTTTTATTCGATTTTGACAACGACTGAAATCAAAATTATTTAAATTAGTTAGTTACTTCTCCAGAAGGAGTTTGGGAGGCCTCTCAATGCTCATTTGTCTTTTGTACTCAAATAAGCTCCCTTTCAAAATTAACATTTCTTCCAGTTTCTGGAAGGGAAAACTTTGGGCCCTAACTCATTTTTGAGCGGCATCAACAAACAGCTAGAAACTTTCGACCAATTTGTCTCTGGCCCCACCTCCTAGCTACAGAAGGTCTGAAAGTAACGGCTCTTCCGTCGTCACTAGGTCAACTGTGATGATTAGAACCGAAAAGGGGGGTTTCCTTGGAGCACCTGAGCACCACGATAACAGTTTCCATTTCACAAAGTAAAACTATTTTAAATTTCTGGTGAATGATACAAATTTTAGAAAATATCTTAAGTTAAAGATAAAAATTAAAATACCTTTCTGATAAAAAAATTATTTAGTATGATCTATTCTCTATCATATTATATAATTAGTGATTGTTAAAATTTCCTATTTGTCGTAAAATTAAATTTTCTATCTCAAGTCATTCAAATTTTTTATGCGGGAGTAAATTCACCACAAACTTTATACGTTTATTAAATTTTTATTATACAAGTAAAACTTGATAGTTTTACTTTGTGAGAATAAATCTGTAATGACGTCATCTTAGTGGACCTAGTGGTGACGTAAAAGTTTCTGTTCTCAGGACTTCTATATCTAAGAGTTAGTGTCTCTGCCCAGTGCTTTGACTGTAGTCAATGGTTTAAGTAGTGACCTGAAATGCTTGTATCTTCTTGAAATGGTTCATGCAATTTCAACTAGTATGCTTTAATCTGATCTTGCTAATACAAACACTTGCAAATTTGTCCATTCTCGGTGGCTCACGGTGGCAAACAGGATTCCTGGACTTTACATTGAAAGTAACTAACCATCGGTAAACCAACATGTACTAACAGCGTATGTGGTTAAAGTATATAGCTCCCTTCTAATTCAACATTAATCCCAAGTACTACTGTTCCGATGGCTCACAAAAGTTATGACTGCTGATCAAGTTACCACTGTACCTTCCCCAGTTGGATGTTACTGACATAGTAATACAACAAAACGGGTGCTATGCAACTTCTGAAAATCTTCTACCAATGCTGACATCCGAGAATTGGGGTTAAAATAAATAGCAAGCGCCAGAACCCAATCTTCAGCACAAATTAGAAAATTCAAGTTCCCAGATATTCAGTTTACTGCTGGGGATTGCATGTATTTGATAAATTGCCAGAAGTGACAAATAACTGAGCATCCCTTGACTAAATACTTTCAAGATAACGAACTTGAAACGCTTTGTTACTATGATAAAAAGCAGCTCTTGGGGTAATCGTGATCAAGAGCTCGTGACATTTCTGAGATTACCATATCATAATCAAGTTCTCGAAAAACCGGTGAAGGCGGTTACGGAGGCTTCGTCCGAGGTTTGGAATATCAGCGCAAGTCTTTAGCTGTTTGCCGATACTTTCCAAAAACGGCTTAAGCCCCAAGTTTTAATTTCCAGTAACTTGAACAAATAATGTCTCAAAGAGAGCTAGCTCATTTGAGTGAATAGGACAAATGAGCCATTGAAGATGTTTTCCAAACACTCTCTGGAGAAAAGTAACTAATCCTCTTTTTGTTCCTGTACTAGTATTGGTAGTTCGATTACACCCTATCACAGTTATTTTAGATATATCGATCGTTTTCTTTTGGAAGAATCCAATAATTGTATATTTTACGAGGGCTGTTCAATAAGTAATAAGACTAAAATAATAAAAAATAGAGAATACCTTAAATCGTCATCATTTACATGGTCTTTTTCAAAATAACTTCCGTGGCACGTAATGCATTTATCCCAACGTTCTGCCCACTTCTTAAAAACATGTAAAAGTCCGTTTTTTTTAGAGTTTTTTTTTTTTACAAAACAGCCTCCGCAATCTTTACACATGCTTTGTGTCTTGCAAAATGCTTTCCTAGTAATGGTTCCTTCAGTTGAGGAAACAGACAGAAATCGCATGGAGCGAGATCAGGACTGAATGGAGGGTGTGGTAAAATCTCTACGTTGTTCTGCTGCCAAACATCCAGTACGCAACGAGCAATATGTGGTCGGGCATTGTCATGGTGCAATAGGAAGCCATTTCGGAGCAATGCGATCCTCCTTGATGATAATCGCAGCTGTGTTAATCATTGTCTCTGTGATGGACGTTGAAGGTCGTCCCTCACGTTCAATATCTTCCATATTTTGCCTGCCTTCCTTAAAAGCTTTTGCTAGCGAAAAGTACTTGCCCTCGACATTACTTCATCGTTGAAAGCTTTTAAGGAAGGCAGTATCATGTCAAAGGTCTCCGGTGCTGATTTTTGCAGACGAACAAAAAATTTAATCGCATAACGATGTTCCAACGACGCTTCCATTTCGACAACTGGCCGCGTCTCGTAGGCGCCCGCAAACACGCTTCAGTTCAATCACGTACAGAGTCTCTACATGCCATCCACAGAGGGTGTTCACACATTTTTGTAACGATTTTGCAACGATATAAATAGAAATAAATATAAGAATTTTATTTTCTAATGTGTTCAGTCTGATAGCCCTTTCTTTGAACTATCACATTAGATCTTGATTTCCAAGATAAAAGTCATTTTCTTAAAACATCAAGGCTAATACTATTCCACTCCTCCTTCACAATCTTCCAGAGTCCACCCAATGTCTTGGGATGCCGCTTATAAAGAGCTTGTTTTAAAAGTCCAAATGCACAGTAATCCATAGGAGACACGTCAGGGGACTTGGTAGGGATGCATTCAAAGGGAATAGCTTCAATTCCAGTTTCATTTCTCATTTTATCAAAAAATAGAGCAGTATATTTAGAGGTATGGCTTGGAGCTTTATCCTGCTGGAACTTAACACAGTGAAGATTGTTTGGATAAAGGGATGGAATTTCTTCTTTAGAAGTAGGTGTTAAAACATACTTCTGATAGTAATCTGAATTAATTTAGACATTTTTTTTCTACTTCCCTTATCGTAAGTTGTCCGTTATAAAAAAAATCCAGTAATAACCATAAAACCTTTAGAAAAACCTTGTTTTCTCTAAACCCAGTTGTTAAGTCTTTTTCTCCTCTTTTGCGGTAGTAAATCGATCTTTTTCTATTGCAGTCGGATAAATATATCCAAGCTTCATAAATTGTAACTACATATTTCCATTTTTCACCCGCCAAATAATTTTCATACAACAGTCTACACATAGTCTTACGCTGAGAAACATGTTTCGGCGTTAGGCGATGAACATCGTGTTTCTTTGCTTTGATTAACTTTAAATCGGATTTTATAATTTTGTTCACAGTTTCTACAGAGATACTTAAAGATTTATTATAGTTCTTTGGGTAGTTGGTTTTTCCTTAAAAACATGAAATGCGACTTTGCGGTGTACGTACCTTTGTTGGGTATGCAATTTTTGCCTTTACCCCAGTAAAATATAAACTTTGACGTTTCTTTCCTTTCATATTAATTATGTCACTTATTTTACGTGTAGAAATATTAAAACCATGATTTTGACAACGTTTTTTAATAACTGAATAAGAGTATTTCTCTTCGGATAGCGCAAAAATAGAGCCTTCGATCCATTGTTTATTTTTTAGCGACATTTAAAAGAAAGAATATTTTTAATGCTGCAGACGACAAATAAGCCTTATTACAATTTGATGCCAATCACATTTTCATTTTCAAATTAATATTTAACTTCATGGAGAAAATCAAAATCGTTACAAAAATGTGGTGACCACCCTCTGTATAAGCTTTTCTTAATGCAGACAACAAACTTTTTTATGCCACAGAAATTAACATTCCGATGAGCGGTTTCGCGGCAGTTAGTCTTATTACTTATTGAACAGCCTACGTATTTCAAGCGAGGTGCCTCTGATTCTAACGTTAAGTGTTCCAAAAATCGTGAGATAGGTTCTTCCACCGCACTTAAGAAGCGGGAACAGAAACCCTGGCAATCGAAAATTATCCTGAAGTTTCTTTCCTTTGCAATATGTCAACGCCCAAACGCTGTGCCACGGCTCACATCGTCATATTTTCACTACTCTAGCAAATAATATTTTTTTTCACTCTTCTGTACACAAAGGATGTGTCTCTGCTCTAGAAACAAGAACATAAATAATTCTCTTGCGATTGTAAAAAAAAGAAAATTGTCAAAAATGTCAAAAACCGTCAAAATTTCGAATGTTTGAGACGTTTGCGTCACCTGAAGATAATTTTTGATCGAGTTCCGATTTTGGATAATTGATATTGATGGTAAAAGGCAAGTTTAGCTCACTATTACGAAACGATTTGACAAAATTCATTTTTTTCGTTCTACCCTACTGCTCAGTTTAGTTGTACGAAAGTATTCTACAGTAGTTACTTAGCCATAATTATAAAAGTGAAAATAAAACATGGAAAAGGATACAAAATACCGCATTCTTTATGACAGATGATCCATTAGCATCACTTCTATGCAATATTATGTTACATGCTGAAGAAGAATTCGAAATCCTCAATATTGCATACAAAAACATCATGAGTCATTCGAGAGCATTATTGTCTATTTCATACTACTGTGTGGGTGTCATTCGCATTATACTCTTCAAATCCAATCATACGATATATGGCCTAGGACTTAATGCCCGTCCATCACTTTCAACGCACGTACACGTGGACATGTACAGGTGTATTTTCTGCACTTGAAACCGATCTCATTCGACAACGCTTCGAACAAAATTGACATGCATGGTAACTCTAACCAATCAGAAATCTCGTAGATGTTTACACCTTTGGTCCTTTGTCCTTTGTTGCTTTTCCAAATGGCTTTTGGAACGCGGATGTTGAAACGTATTTCACCAATGCAGTTGCTCTGAAAAATCATTTATTTGACAATGAAATACTAAATTGCAGTGACAAAATATGATCTGCGGAAATAGGTCAGCTATTAGAAACAATATGTTGTGGTCAATCTGTCAAAAAGTACAGTTCTATCAAAATGTATGGCCAGTGTCGTTAAACTGCAAATCAAGACCATTGCTCTAGAACGAATTTCATCTATTAAAACACAAAACATACAAAAGGGTTTGGTTTAGCAAAGGACAGTGCAAAAGTGTTATATGGTTATTTTACAACATACAATCTCTTCGATTGAGAACAGCGGTATATTATAACACTTAAATATAAGCCAATTGTTTTTAACCAGACTGTATTGTTGTTTTCACCAAATGTTTCAATGAATATACCGATATGATAGAACTCTACCACATGCTAAAAGATAAAACTGCAGTAAATCTTTGAAACAGGATTTAATAACATTAAAACTTTCAATGTCTTCAATCATTATTGATGCAATAATCAGACTTGAGATGTTCTCAGAGCACAGAAAACGTTATAGCGTTTCACGAAACGTGAACTTAACTGTTAATGCAGCGTTTACAACGACAAAAAAAATTACAAATGCAAATAAATGTAAATAGGCTATGAACATAAGCTTGAACATGCCTTGAGACAAAAGCGCTGACCACTTCTCAGTTTGCACTGTTGCTCGCACTAAATATTGCTATAAGTACGCCGTAAGACGGAAGATTACCAAGTGCTATGAGGACCAGACTATTTTCAGTCGTGAGTGAGCTAAAAGTTTTGAAAAGTCCTTGGACACATTTTCTAAATGTTGAAGCAATAAAAAAATTGTGGTCATTTTTTGAACCACGGAATTGACTTGTGTTGCAGCGTTTTTAAGAGACGAACATAGCTAACATATCCAAACAAAGTCAAAAAAGCTTATAAACACGCCAAGCAAACGCATTGCAGCAAATATGTTTACTGCTATCGGTTTGAATTTTTGTTTTGGCTTTCTTAATGTTAGCGGTAATATTAATTAAACTATTAATTATGTAATGCTCTTATTGAAAAGTCCTGAAATGAGCTTAATAAAGAACACATAGTACAGTAGTATAGTGATTTACATTACGTAATATAGAAATGGATTTTGTTATTTAATATGCGTATACATGTATCAAATATTCCTTTAAAATTCGTTGCTGACCGCATTTAATACGCCCAAATTTTTAAATATTCATAAGATTGCAAAATAAAAAAAGAGTAAATTCTGAATTATTAATAGATCATGAAGATATATTTCTTCCATGCATATACATGCTACAGTGAGATAAATCATGCCGTAAGATTATAAATACTTTTCGGCAGAAGTATATTGTTTACACGTATGAAAATACGGCTGTCAACTTTTATGATTTAACCTGGAAGATTACCCACCACGGTTTTAGCGTGTTTTGTATTTAATTATGAATTTGGAAATTTTAAATACGAAAATTCTAGATAAAAGTTAGTGGTAAGTTGTAAAGTGTAAAAGTTGATAACTGTAGACTTAGAGTTAGGTCCATATACTAGGTGCATCAAAAGTGCATCTCAAAAGAGTAAATAATTATTAGGAACTGTGAAATTTGAATTGATAGGGATATAGGTCAGATTTTTTTTAATACAAAAGAGTTGTAGTTCTAAAAGTTGCCGATATAGAGTGCTAACTACGTAATATGAAACAGTTTTCTAATCCTAAAACATCTTTTCGCGCTGTAATATTATTCATGCAAACAGCAATTTCGTTTTATCATCATTTGTATTTATTATGAGGTTTTTTAAAAATTTAACGCACGTGGACTCGTTAGACATTGATTAAATCTTCGAAATTAACCCTTTGTATCACGGTGTTGGAGACATACCAATCTGCAACATACCAATTAAAGCTGAATAAATTAATCATAGTCAATTAAAATATATTTGAGTGGCTGTTTTTCGTGAGCATAAAATAGTTTTTTTTAATTCTGAAAAAAAAAATCGGGGAGGGGGTGGAGGATGACATTTATTTAAAAATAGGACTTCATTTTTCTAAGTTGAATTTTTTGTATACAGGGTAAAAATAAGAATGTTACTTTTCAATTTCTTTTCTAAATTACGTTTCAATTTCTTTTCATAGCTGCCAATTCTTCCGCTTTCATCGGAGGATTTTTCACCACTAATTTTTACTTCGCTGTGTGTCCTGTTATTGATGTTTTGGAAAAGGTTATTCACAAGACCGATTAGTGTCGATCTACTGTACTTTTATATGAAATATTTGCACAATTTATAATTGATAAAGTAGGGTGTATAGAAATAAAAAGGATTGGTATTTTCAATGAAAACGTTTCTTTTTAGACTGCAACAAATTATTTTCTTCCTTAATTTCTGTTCGACCCAATGCAATTATCGGAAGTGAAAAGTGGTTTAAGTCAGCATTTATTTATCTTCATGACTCTGACACTTGTCAAGATATAATTCTCAAATTTTGCACACAACCTCATTGGTATATATTGAGTTTCCAGATACTCCAGAATTTAATTAACCACTTTTTGCATATAGTAATTCTTTTTAAGAATTTTTTAACGATATTTAACCCACATTTGATCATCAATTTTTTGCAATAATTTAGTCAAAAATTACTTTTTTAAAAAGTGGTAAATTACATACCGGAGCAGTGCGTGACTCTAGTATATGGGACACATTTTACTAACTGGGAAATTTTTTATATTGGGGTCGTATACAAATTTAATAAGTGCCACTTTTTTAAAATTAACCAAAGATAGAAGAACGTTAAGAAATATGTTTTCCTACTTTATTATGAACCTTTTATTTTTCAATTTACATTGCTTACTGATTTCTAATTCGCAAAGAACTAAAATGTGTTCTCATCTTTTGGGAACACTCTGTATACTAACATAAAATAAAACATTGATCAATGCATAAGTTCCCAAATAAATACGTCTACATATAAATACATTTTATTTTAAAATTGAGTATTTAAGAATAGATCACAAAATATCTAGGTTTCACTTTAAATCCTTAATTGCACATTTTGCATTACTATTCAGCCAAAACATCTACAGCTGTCGTTGGTAACACTTCGTAATTACCATGACAAAAGCAATCTCAAAATAAATCCAATTTGCAAATGTACAAGTAATTATACATAGTGAAGAATTTTACGCATGGGGTGCTAAATATATAAAAATCAATCTTTTTTTCTCGTTTTCAAAGAAGAAAATAAAACATTCTTTTGACATTTGCATATTCTTTCGCTTACTTGAAAAAAATAATTGAGTTGTTACAACATATAATTATTTAAATAGATTGTATTTTTACTTGAAATGTAGAGGAATTTATGTTTTGCGATTTCCTTTGGTTGAGAAATATATGTGTAGATGTAGCAAGAAAACCCTTTCATCCCACATAAGTTTTTTTTTTTGTTGTTGTTGTTGTTGAAAAGTCTAACTACATTTTCAAAATTTCTTTATTTTTCAATACTTTTTTTAATGATGTTTGTCTGTGATTTTCGTTTTTCTGACTGTTAAAAATGAGACAATTTTAAGGCTGTATAAATTAGATTTGGTTACGGGTTAGTGTAGAATAGTAGATTAGTAGTCTCGAGTTTAGTAGGACATTTGCTAAACATCAGCTAAGAGGTCACTTTAAGCAGAAGACTTCCGTTTAGTTGTGAGCTTGCCCGCTGAGAATACTTATTTGTAAGAACCATAAGGGCGTGCGTTGTGTGTGCATTTATAAGCAATCTTTTGCTTACTAGAAATCAAAGAGCGTCTGTTGTGTGCACATTTATAAGCAATTTTTTGCTTACTAGAAGTCATTGCCGTGCTGTTGCCGTCAAGGCCGTTGTCGAGGAAATTACAACGGCCGCTAGAAAAAACATTTTACGAAAATAGGTCTACACTCAATATAGTTCATATTTGTCAACCTAAAATAAATGAGTTCTCATATTCAATTTTTATTACATACCCAAATCGAATTTCATGCTCTTCTGGAAACGCGCGGAAACTTTTCGCATTCGGATGATTTCGTTTTGTGTACACAGCCATTCTTATATCCATGCAGACGATTCATTTGTGAAAAAAAATTTAACTGTGTAATCTCGAAAAACTATTTTAAAGGAATTGGGATCACCCTTTCCTTTCAAAGATTGATGATCGTGATGAATATGACATCATATCGATTGCAACAGCTCATTTTGTCACACAAATGATTTACTTTTTTTATTTACTCTCGGAACTAAAATGGAGCTGAAAATAGCAGAAAATCGCTCACAAATTGGGGAACGGGTGTATTTTCAGATTTTTTTAAAGTTGCACAGTTTTTTAATTTTTTAAACATAATTATGAAAAATTTCAATCGGATCGTATAAACGGTGAAAATGTTATTACGCTTTTTCCACTTTTTAATCTTTTTTAACGTTTTAATCTCCTTGGAGTAATGGCGGTAAAATATTTATCTTGAAGTGGTTACCGGGAATAGTTTCAGAGTGAATCAGGGGTCAGTGTAACTATATAGTAGGATTTCGAGAGAACTATTTTTAGTCTGGCTGTGAATTCTTCATTGTTGTATGCTGAGGAGCAACTGAAAGTTTTCCTCGAGGACCATTGAATTTCAGCCAGTGGAAGGATTTTATTGAATATGAAGTACAGTATCTGAGAATGCTTCTGCGATCAGCTGATTGTTATAAATCAAGTTACTGCTTATTGATTCCCGTGAACTGGGTACGGCAGATTGCTTATCGATGTTATGGAATCGTTAATACCTGAGTTACGTCCTGAAAACTAGAATGCAAACTAGAACTTTCCATATAAACTAGACTAATAAGCAACGAGCCTGAAAACTAAGCATAGTTTTCTGCAAAAATATGAAAAAGTAACCCTATAAGAACTTTTATACCTGGTAAAAAAGTAGAAATCGAAGTCTAGCACAGTGATATATTTTGCTTTAAAGTTTTTAAATATACAGAGTGTTTCAAAAAAAAATCCACAAATATTCAGGACAGGACAGGCATGTAATAAGAATTCAGAATCACATTGCAATGTGGATACGGGAGCGTTGTCTTCATGAAGCTTGTAATAGTCATTTTGGATAAAGTACTGATGAAATTATATTGAACATTGAAACCATTTTCGTCAATTACCATTGTATTTTTCAAGAAAAAATTAAAATTGATAGCTTGAAAATTCTACTACATTGCACCGCTGAATTATTTAGAGACAAGCAGTTTGCTTATAAAACTTAGTTAAGAAATTAAGCGAACGCTTCACTATTTCTTCCAAATTGATTAACAGAGTTCGTACCCATCTTGGATTTCGTAAAATTCAAAACTTTTCAAATATTATCTTAAAATAGTCATTTTAAACGCAATCCTATTTTTTTTTCATTATTGCGGGAAAATGTTTTCTCGAGTATCTTATGTGACATTTTAAGACAATTTTTCGAAAGTTAGGTATTATAGCAAATTCAGGATTCTCACGATCCGAGGGTAACTGAATTCGGCGTTTCTCATCCCACAAAGCTGTGGGATTCTGATTTCTGATTATGTGCCTTACCTCCCCTTAAAGTGTTTTTGAACTCTTTTGAAACACCCTGCATAAATAGAATCAACAGTAAGTAAAAAAAAAAAAAAAAATAGTAAATAGCAAATTAGACTAACACAGAAAGTTTTCAATACTGAAAACAGGTGGTTCAAAGAACTGTGATAATGTAAGGAACCAAAAGAAGAGAAAGAACTAAAAAGTTTTTAAAAAAAAATGTTCGAATAGGATTAAAAGAAGATTCGCCCGAAGATAAAACATAAAATAACCAATCGCCCCGTAATATACCGGACAGTCCCATATTTTGAGGTATTTGCCCCATATTTAGAAGTAGTCCCGTATTTTTACTCCTATGATCATCACCAGAAGAAAACAGTTCTTTGTTAAACATAAAAAATACTGGGGGGGGCGGACATTTATTTTTTTTAATCGAAGAACAACGAAAATTTAAATCTGTGCTATTAAATATGTGACTGTGTGATTGGCAATATTACAATCTACTGAGTATAGATTTGCATGCAAACTTTGCCGCATTTGAACTTAAGAAAAATGGTCTCTTTATAAAACAAAATACTTTTAATTCAGATTTTAAAGAGATACACAGAAATAAATGTGAACATAAGTATATATATTCATATATACATATACTATATTCTTTTTGTCTAATGACGGGGTCTGTCCACTTAAAGGCATTGGCTATAACTGGATCGGAGGTAATGGTCACTTTATCATGGAGGAACCTAATGGGTGAATAAGCATTACCTCCTATGAAGGAATAGACGAAATGATATCCAAGCCCATGCCGGTAATGGAACTAGACAGTGATATGCTAGACTGGCTCTGCAGCCACTACATAAACCGGCAAAGTATATAGACCTAGAAAAATTCGGTGCAGAAAAAAAGGGGGGGGGGTTAAAAGAACCAAGATTAATACAATAAACAGAAAAAACGGAAGAAATGATAAAAGGTACACAGCACTTAAATAAACAAAAACTAAAATGGAATCACAGCAAAAACAAAATGAAACATAGGTGGAAAGCACTGGGTATAAAACAAATATTTCGTAAAATGTAGATACATAATACAGTTCCAATGATAATTAATAATAATAATAATAATCAACACAAAATACAATCAAAAGAAACTAAAAGAAACAAAGAAGAACGTGATAGAATGATCATTTTCGAAAAAGAAAAAAGTATTGAAAAAGAGTTAAATAAAAACAAGTTGAAAAACTGCTAAAAATGAAACGAAAAATTCATTTTTCGTTAAAATAAAAGCAGTAAGATTGGCAAAAAAAGCACCCAGAAAACTACAAAGCAAAACATTTTAATGCAAGTTATATAGACAAGAAAAGATAAATAGAGATAACTATGCACTTAAAATTTTGATTAGAGAAAGAGAATTAAACAGAATGATCAATTATGAAGACCCAAAGACGGAGGATAAAAAGAAACCAATAATATATACACCACATACTAAATAAATACACCGAAATAAATGAAGAGACAAATATCAAAGAACTGTTAAAAGCGCCAGGGCAAAAAATAAGAATAAGATTAGAAATAGAAAACAGGAAACTCATGTACATGACGCAATATTTTACAATGCAAAGCATTTAAGAAATAATATTAAGGTAAGGAAAATTAATAGTAAACAGAAAGTAAAAAAGTAATTAACATCAGAGCAAAACTGGAGTAATTTCATGTGGAAAAAATTCTTTAAAAAAAAAAAAAACTTTTTACAAATGAAATAAGCAGAAGATACGAAAGAACTGATAAACTGAAAACAAAGTAAGCTAAATAAAACTAAGAATACAAATACGAAAAAATGAGGTAAAACAAGGAAAAGCGAAATATAAAACAGAATATTTTGTAAAGCAAACGGACTAACATTAAATCCAATAGTAGCAAAAAAAAAAAAAAAAAAAAAAAACGTGATAGTAAAATCTATCGATAAATAGAAACAGGAAAGAGCTTGGAATGATTCCAAAATAATCGCCTTACGAATAACAGAAAAAATTAAAGAAGCTAATTTCTTTTAAAATAAACAATTTATAAATATATATATATATATATATATATATATATATATATATTGGAAACTAGAATAAAATGATTACCTGCAAAAATAGAAATGAAAAAATAAGAAGATAAAAAGAAAGCAGAATGATTTTTCTTGCAAACGCACGTGCTTTGTTCCTAAAAGCAAAAGCAGAAATAAAATCACACAGTAAAGAAAACCAGAAAAGTATTTGGAATTGGCCTAAAATGGTCGCATTCAGAAAAACAGAAATTTTTAAAAACAGGCAAGATAAATAAAAACAAATTGTTTCTAAAACTATAAAGCTTGATTAAAAATAAAATATGTAGCAATAAAAATATAAATGAAAAGTAGAAAAAAAAATATTTTGTATTTCGATACTTAACATTGTTTCGAATAATAAAAAACAATCAGCAAAACCGCTCAGTAAAGAAATGCAGAAAAGTATTTAAAATAAACAAGATTAAGAAAAATAAACAGTATAAAGTTGAAGCCAAAATTAGTAAAAGTAAAGAATAGAAATGCAGTTGAAACCGTGAGGAAATTACGTTTCTTATAATAAAAAGTAAGAATAGTAAAATAGTTACGAAAGAAAAACATAAAAAAACTAAAGAAACTAGATAGATAAAAATGAAAGCGAGATTTAAAAGAAATGATAAGTTAGAAAAAAATACAAAATAAGTAAAAATAAATATAGAAACGAAGGAGAAAATGAGAGAGAAAAGAAAATGAACGAAAATAAAACATAATATTTTGTAAAGCATTCTTACTCGCAGTATTTTCTCCGATAATATAATAATAATAATAATAATAATAATAATAATAATAATAAAAAAGCAAGAGAGAACGACAGAAGAAAACAGAAAGAACAACAGAAAAGAACTTGAAATGATCCTATTTTCAAAAGATCGATAAAAATTATTACAGAGAGTCAATGTAAATAAAAACAATCCGAAAATGGGAACAAAATAGCATCAAAACATAATGGAAAGAACAGCAGAAGAAAACAGAAGGTAAACACTGTTAGAATATTTCGTAACATGCAGTTTTAAAGAAAAATTGAAGTAATAATAAAAATGAAATAGTGAAGTAAACAAACCAGAAGCGATCGCGGATTTTTTCAATTTAAAGTATTATTGCTAATAAGACTTTGGAAATAATTATGGTCGATGTAAATTATTAAAATGTATAAATAAATGTATAAACAAAATCGAAATTAACGTAAATGAAAATAAGATTAACAAAGAAAAAATACAAAAGTATCTTTGTGCAACAGACAGAAATTTAAAGAGTGCTTTCAAACGCAAATTTCTTGAATTCCCATTATATTGTAAGCAAAATTAAAACGATTAGTTTTCAAGTAGAATGAATGGAAGTGGGGAAAGAACCGTTGTTTAGGTGCTGTTGTTTTGTGTTTTTCGGATGGTATTTCACTAAAGTGACAGTATTTTAAACCTTTTTCTCTTGTAGAAGGAATTTTCTGAGTAATATCATACTCTGAGTAATAACATACTGTAATACTATCAACTTTTAAACCGGGAACGAATTCCTTTAATTCGTTCCCGGCCCCCTGGTGGTTTTGAAGGAACTCAATGTTTGATATAAGAGTGGAATCGCTGTTCCAAGACTTTTAGTTACTGACTAAATCACTTGTTTTAAGAGCTTTTAGCTGTAAAAATTTTAAACAAATTAGAATGTAACTTTCAGCTCAATAAAATTTAAAGAAATGATTTAAGGCACTAAACATGGTAGACGGCTGAAGTCTCCAAAGTTACAAAAGTGTTTAAGTTACAGAGCATTGCTAACTGCCAAAATGTTTTCAAAAAATAAGTTTTATTAAAAATTGCATTTTTTTTACGGTTGCTATTTATTTTCGTACATAAACAAACAAACAAAAAAATAAATAAATAAACACGGCCTACCTTGCAGGCCTAACTAGTCCAGTCAGCCCCTGCAGTCCCTGCAACTTAGGGTTAGAAAACCACATCTTCAAACACAAAGGAGCATGCCAAAAAACGTATCCGCCTCCTGGGCACCATAAAGCAAGTTTCAAAAATATGAGCTCGAAAAGAGATTTGTACTACAAGATGACATAAGCGCGCATGCGCTGTACAGTACGTCAAACGGTCAGCGAGAGTAGTAAAAAAAAAAGTAAAACAGAAAACTCAGAAAAATAATCGCGTACTTGTTCTCTCGTCATTATTAATATTGCGGTGAAAGGGGTCACGCTTGATCTGGACTAAGGTATGCCAGGAAAAATGCAGGCTAATTCCCCGCCCCATTTTGTTTCTTCTCCCGTAATGCGCTTAATAATTAATTAAATAATTTTCAGGTAGAACTTTTAAATAAGTCGATACTTCTCCCACCCACCCCTTTCGGCCTTGAGAGTTAAGTGCCTTGGAAGGAAGAGGAACTTTATGTTTTAGCTGAAAAAAAGAAAGAAGCTATCAAATCTGAGGGTGTGGCTGCCGAGAATGTTGGATTTAAAGAAGTGCACAAACTTTGTATAACAGTTCAGATATGTATGTTAAATTTTTGCCTTCGGAAGTTTCCTCGTTTTAACATTGCTCCGGAAAAATGCGCCGAATAATTTCTGAACTGTTCATATCTCAACAACTTCAATTTTTTAATTTTTTTTGTACTGCACTGTGTGCAGATAACAGATTATAAACATACTGAAAGTTTTTATTTTCCAGTTTTTGTTTTGTTACTCATGCGAAATTTATCGACCAAAAGGTTTGTGTTGTAGAGTGCGATAAAACGGCTATTTTCTTTTTTGTATTATTTGAAAATATATCTGTAGATAATATATCTACGAAATAACTACTGTATAAAATATATCTTCGAAAAATCACTGCAAGTGCTGAAATAACCAGTAGTGCGACTCCTGAAGAAGAAAATATAGTTTCGTGTTATAATATCAATTAAATATCCCAAACTTTTTATTTTTTTTAATTATTTTAAGCTCACGTTATTCTAGGAAAAATAACCATTTAAATATTTTAATACACTATGATTAATTGATACAGCTTTATTTTGGCGCGTATCTGCAACACTTTGATACAAATGTTTAAATTTGCTATTTGATTGTATTTACGGCTTGCAATTTTTGCTAAAACCATCCATAAATATACTCATTTTTAATTTAATTTAATTTAAATTTTTGGCTTAAATGTTGGTTTTCGAATCTGCATTTTATTGCCGAAGAAAAATTTAATTTTTGTATGATTCAAAGAGTTGTCTCATTTTGATACTCTTTTAACTTGCATGCTTACTGAAGAAATTAATTAAAAATACTTTTAAATTAAATTTCTGTTCAGTTTTTTTTTTTTTTTTTTTTTTTTTGTGTGTATCCAATGCTACTCACCCAATATTACATATATTTTCTGTAATGCACGCCATTATAAATGCATGCCATAAGTATAATTAAATTTACATTTTTGGCTTACATTTTGGTTTTCAGAGCTGTAGTTTACTGCCGAACCAAAATTTAATTTTCATACGATTCTGAGTTATCTTATTTAGGGCGAGATTCAAGTGAAACGCGCGTGATCGAGTTCGAATCAAACGTTTTTCAGTCCCCAGTTCCCAGTTCAGTCCCCAGAATGCTTCCAATGAACATACCTATCGCGCTGTCACGTGATCAAAACACGATCGTTTTGTTTCAGTTGAATAAGAAACATTTTTATATTTCGAAGTTTCCCCTGTTCGACGCGTAAAACGTTCGAATTGTGTTTCACTTGAATCTCGCCCATAAACATACATTTTGCTTTATACATGATTAACGAAGTGGTTAAAACAGTTTTTAAAATTAGATTTTTGCTTAATGATTTTGCGTCACAAGTTATTCATCCAGGATTTCGTTTATTTCAGATAAGGTACTCAATTATTAAGAAATAATTTTTGGTAGATTTTCAAATTATTAAATGCATTTTATTTTTTAATCCTTGCTTGTACGTGGCTATTTCGGAAAGTAAAGATACAATGCGTCCAGATAATATCCATAACGTTTCCGTAGACGGAAAGCATTTCATTTTGGAGATCCACTGGATACTCACCTTCTGCATGAAGAAATGCACTTCACATTTGGTGTTATTCTGAATTTACGCAGATATAAAGATGTTCTGTTCAACCAAGACTTGGCGTAAAAATAACAAATGATATAGAGGGGAAAGCGGAAGGTTCAAGGTTAGAGACCGTGTTGCCATCAGGCTCTCAGAAATTTTCCCTTTACTGTGTTTCGGGGAAGTACCTTCACTTTCCTAAATCGTCTCATACAGTATCTTAAAAGTTAAAAATTACTATTGAAAAGAGCAATAAAATCAAAAAGCTATACAGCCAAAGAAAACGATGCATTTTAAAAAGTGAGCAAACTCAGGAATAGCTTACAAACGGGGTTGGAGCAAAAGTTCTTACCGATTTTTTTTTTTGCTCTAAATGATGTTAGGTTGCATATATCGTCCGAAATTAATCTTACCGGCTCATACCTAGGCGCATTTGAAAGTTGCTAATTCAATATACATTTTTGTAAAGAAGGTATCGCAATTCGTCATTCATGTTAAAAGTTATATCTCTTAAAATATGAGTATAGATAGGGAAGAAATTCGATATATTTTCAAATTCCATCTCTGAAAAGGAAAATTGGCAATGCAAGCAGCCAAGAAAATTTATACAATTTATGGTGATGATATTGTATGGTGATTGCTGAGTTGACAGTCACCTGAAAGAACAGCTAACCATTGGTTCAGCTGCTTTCGTTCTGGAAATTTCGTTGTCAAAAATGGACTTCACTGTGTTCGGCCCATTATAAAGAAGTCGATGCAATCATGCAAAAAGCTGAACACGATCGGCGTATGACCAGCCGTGCGTTGTTGAGGAACTGAACACTGACCTCAAAACAGTTTTAAACCATTTGAGGAAATCTGGAAACACAAAGAAACTCGATGTTTGGGTGCCGCATGAATTATCGCTTAGAAATTTGACTGTCAAAGTTTTCATCTGCAAATAGCTACTGAAACACAATAAAATCGACCGGTTTTAGATGCGAACGATTACGGGGAACCAAAGAATGGATTACATTTGACAATAATGTGAGAAAAAAACTGTAGTCGAAGCGAAATTAGTCTTTGCAAAGCCGAGTTTCACACCAAAAGCTAAGCTCTATAGTATTGGGAAAAAAATCGTTCATTATAAGGTGATATACGGCCAATTATCATACGACCCTTGGACTCAATGATGTCTATCAGACTACTAAGGTCAGGTGATTTTCTACTGGATTACTGATTGGTCGTGAAACAATGCATGTCCAATCTGTAATCGAGTTGACAGTCACCTGACTCTACTGGTCTTAGCGACGTCATAGAGTGCCCAGGCCGATATACGGCCGGAGTGCCCAGGCAGACATATAAATACAAACAATATAATAATAATATAACAATATAATAATACAAAAGTTTGTTTCGTTTCAACTATGTTTTTAGAGTCGGATAAAAACACCTATCAAGCGTGTTTTACTATGTTAGTCTGAATTTCAAAATTTGAGAAAATTTCAAATAAATAAATACATTTTTAAGTACAAATACGTAGACATCGTATTTCATATACTTTTTTTCAAAAACTTTTACATTTCGTTCTTATCCGTAATAAACCTAACTTAAGTATTTTTACAATGTTATTACAACATTATGTATACAGAATTATATCCATTGTCTTGTTACAGTTTTGAAGATGATAATTACTAGCACATAACAAGCAATTTGTTCATACAGTACACCATTTTAAATAATTGCCCATAAATAACACAATCAACGTCACCGATGTTCTCGTTCCAGAAAGGTTAACATAAAATTCTACCATTATAAATGGCATTTGTAATTCGGCGCATTCATTAGTGACTGCTTTTTGGCGAACATTTTGTGTAAGGTCAAAGTGATCTTATCATGCATGTATTATCGCAGCTCATGTTCGGGAGATCAGGGAAAAAACGTGTATGTTTTTCATTATGCATTTTTCCTGTATACTGAAGACGTGATTAAAATTTTAGTTAACACAAACCGTTCCAAATTTCGTGATTGCATTCGGAAAAGTACTGTCTTAACAAGCATTGACCTTCTCTGAAAAAAAAGATTTACCGGAAAATGCGCAAATGTGCTTAGGATTTACGGTCGTTAAAAATGTCCTCCAAATTAAATGATTTATTATAAACTATTTGGATTAAAGAGTGCAGCCAGATATTTTGCTACCTCTAAAATTGTCACTGAGGAAGAAAGCCGCAAAAGGTAAATATAAATAAGGAGAATGTACCGGGTGTTTCAAAAATGACCGGTATATTTGAAAAATCAATAAAAACTAAACGGGCAGCGATAGAAATAAACCGTTTGCTGCAATATGCTTGGGACAACAGTAAATTTTCAGGCAGACAAACTTTCGAAATTAGTTACAATTTTCAACAACAGATGGCGCTGCAGGCGATTTGAAAGACATAGATAGAAGAAAACGCAGTCTGCAGTTCGCCATTCTGTTAGTCGCCCTTCTTCTGTAAGCGTGTGCTGTTCACAGATTGCAAGTTTGCTGTGAAAAAATGGTTTATTCTTAAGAACAGAGGATTTTTCTTGTTGGAATTCCACCGAAACACAGTATTGTTGCAACAAGACGAAGTTTTCAACGGAAGTTTAATGTAACCAAAGGACCGAAAAGCGATACAATAAAGGATCTGTTTGAAAATTTTCAATGGACTGGGAACGTGAAGAATGAACGTGCTGGAAAGGTAGGGCGACCGCGTACGGCAACCACAGAGGGCAATGCTCAGCTTGTGCAACAGGTGATCCAACAGCGGCCTCCGGTTTCCATTCGCCGTGTTGCAGCTGCGGTCCAAATTAAGCCAACGTCCACGTATCGTCTCATGCGCCAGAGTTTGCACCTCTATCCATTCAAAATTCAAACTCGGCAACCCCTCAGCGCTGGTTTCATTAATGCAGGAGAGACAGACGCTAACGGTATGGTGCAAAGGATTGATGACGAAGATATCCATGTGGCCAGCATTTGGTTTACTGACGAAGCTTATTGTTACCTGGACGGCTTCGTCAATAAACAGAATTGGCGCATATGAGCCATATTATTGCTGTGCATGGAGGATATGTGGAAAATATCGTAGTTTAGATTTTTCCAGACTGCAGCGCCATCTGTTGTGCAACATTGTAACTAATTTTGAAAGTTTGTCTGCCTGAAAATTTACTGTTGTCCCAAGCATATTGCAACAAACGGTTTATTTCTATCGTTGCCCGTTTAGTTTTTATTGATTTTTCAAATATACCGGTCATTTTTGAAACACCCGGTATGTGTATGTGTGTGTGTCTAACACACAAAGCATTTTTCTCTATGCTCAAATTATATTTAAAAAATCAAAAACATTTCAATGCAGATCTGCAATCTACCTACAACTTTTTGGAACCTAGCAACCAGTTCAATACGTCAGTGACACGTCTTCAAAAAATCACAACCGCTTTTTAATAAATTAAAATAAACTTAGGAACACATTCTTCAAAATATTGCCACTCGTTTACGTGACAGACATACATATATGTTTCTATTTAGAAGTACTAACACCGAATTGGTAAACGAAAAATCCAATCGCTGTATAAAATCAAGAACCGTTCTGTTACAACTAAGTTCATTCCTTGAGACGAGGTACTCCAAAGTGTGTGTCACAACATGAAAAATAAAAATCAGTTTGTCACGTAAATTTGTATGTGTACGTCAGCGTCATCAATCGGTGACTTTTTGAACTAACATTTTTTTATTTTGCTTATATATTTATTTGCTTGTTTGTTTATATATACATATACATGCACACACACACATATCTTATAAATAAAAATGAAATTCTGTTTGTTTGTTTGTTTGTGGATTTGAGTTGTATACAAATCCACAAAAATGGACATATCAGCCTGAAATTTTGCACAGATATGTAAAATAATATAGAATAAATCATAGTCCACTTTAAAACTTTGAAAGTCCACCCGTTCCCGGAATTTAAGAGATTTTTTATGATCTCCATGCAAAAACCTTTCCGTAATTGTAACCCCTGTAGTGAAAAAAGTGTGAAATAAGGATCGTGGTTGCCATGTCTGGCGATTTTGCCGAATAAGATGTTTTAAATTCTCAAAGTAAAAATAAAAGAATAATAATGATTTTTTTTTGTTAGTTTATATTCGTAAGGTTATTTTTTTTTTAAATTATAATATCGTGTGCATGGGAAATCGGAGCAGGAATGAAATGTTTTATACGCAAAACAATAAGAATTGAAGATTTCCGAGGCTAATAGGTAATTCTTTTAGTTTGGCGAAAAAATAAAATGGCTCAAATGCCGATTTTGAGAAAGTGAGTTCTAGCAGTTTGCACAGATTTCGGCTTGGCGCAATTTATTGAGAGCTTAAGGAAATAGATTTTTGAAAACAAGTGTAAAGGTTTTATTAGAATACAGCATTAAATTTTAATGATCCGTGAAGAAATAATGCAGTTCTTAAGGGATTTCAAGCGATCTATCTCAAGAATTCTCGCCAAATAAGTAGATTGATTTAAGTTAGGGGAATTCCGCCAAATTTCAGAAAATTGAAATCTTCTCATTTACTACATCGGAGTAACGATTAATAAAACACGTTATAGTTGATAATTTTAAAAATTTCGGCTGTATTAAGGGATTCCACTTTTGAAATAAAGGCTTGCTTTACTTTTTCGCGGTCGAACCATTTTCCATATTGATTGCTGCTAAGTCAATGCTTTGAATGATTTCCTGAAAAAACGCTTGCACAATGGCGTATGTTGGCACTTTGGCGAGGCTTAGATTTGAAACTGGATTTTATTTGAGACTGGGATATATAATGACACTGGTTATAGATAAAAATGAATGTTGGTATGTGTGTATGAGGTTGAAAAACTCTAGCACCGTTGCACCATGAAATTTGGTTCACCTAAGTCTTTTATCATTGAGAAGCTTTTTATGCTATCCGTTTTCCTCTAACTTGCCACTAGGTGGCGCAGCAGAACGTCGAATTCTATTCCGTTTAGCCGTTTACTATGCGAATATCGTCCAACCGATTTCGATGAAATTTGGTACTCGCGGATATTAGAACACGGAGAATATTTTTCACTATCCATTTTGCTGTAACTTGCCGCTAAATGGCGCTGCAACGCATCAACTTACCGTTCGACCGACCGGCATAAAATTTCTTATACTTACACATTTCAGCACGAAGAATATATTCTAACTGTGTTCCTTTTGATGTTACTCACCACTAGATGGCACTGCAATGCATTATTATTTTAACTCGCCACTAGATGACGCTGCAGCAGGCCAAATTCTTGACCATTCAAACGGTCGCTATGAAAATCAGTATACACAGCTATTTGAACAATGAGAATATTTTGGCGTTATCCATTTTGCTATAACTCGCCACTTGACGGCACTGTAGCAAATCATTACTTTAATTAACCACTAGATCGCGCTGCAGTGCATCACTTCTTGACTGTGCAACCGATCGCTATGAAAATAGGTATACATAGATATTTGAACACGGGGAAGAGTTTGGCGCTATCCATTTTCCTATATAATTTGCCACTAGATGTCGCGTCAACACATGAACTTCACAGGGCTGTCCAGCCGTTCGTCCTGAAGTTTCGTATTCATCGATATCTGAATGCGAAGAATATTTCCGCCGTATCCGTTTTGCTAAAACTCGCCACTAGATTGCGCTACGCCGCATGGCCTTCTGCACCGTACAAACGATTGCCTTGAAATTCGGTATGCATGGTTATTGAACACAATATAAAGCGATATCCATTTTGCTATATCTCTTTATTACAATAAATAGTAATCACCACAAATCGTAATATCAAAAAGTCCATTCATTCCCTTGCGAAGAACGGGTACTTCAGCTAGTATATATATATAAAACAAAACAAAAAAAAAAAATAAGTAATTCGATCTCCCTGTAATCCGATTTCTTGCAAACTGCTCTTTCTTAATTTTTGAAGTTTGCTTAGACTTGCGACACACCTATAGTGTGTGTGTGTGTGCCTGCCTAATCAACAGAGCATTTTTCTTTAAGTTCAAACTACCTTCTGAAACAAAACACCTAAATCATTTAATGGCAGATCTGCAATCTACCTACAAAAATTCTCTTTCCAATCAACTTACTCATCGGAACCTAGCAGAACGTCAATCATACGTCAATAGTCAATACCTCAATCATACTTCTTCAGTAAATAACACCCGCTTTCTAACAGAATAAAATAAACGCAGGAATTTGTTCCCTAAAGAAGCGCCAGTCATTTACGCGACAGATATAAATAAATATACATTTCTATTTATAAGTACTAACGCTGAATCAAAAAGGGAAGAATCCAATCACCGTATAAAAATCAATAAAACGTTCTTTGACAGTAGTCCATTCCTAGAGACGAGGTACGTAAAATGTATGTGTCACAACATGGTAAGGAAAAATCAGTTTGTCCAAGTAAAAAAAATAAAAATAAAAAAATAAAGCAAAGGAATGATTACTTATTCCATCGTCAGCTGTATAGTCTGGCTTTAGCTATAATGACTTTTTGTCACGATTTTCTCTTGCTATATCTTCAGATTTTAGAAAGTGCTTGCGTGCCGGCAAATGTGAGAAGTGGTTTGAATCTTAAGATAGTTTTATGGCTCACCCCCCTTACCCCGATACACAATACTTGTTTCAAATGCCATAGATACCACATACTTAAAGGAAGAAGTACATGTTTAGTGGTTTATATAATTTACTGAGTGGCAGAAAAACACTGACCACAAATTAAATCCTTTAATTATTAATTTAATATGGAATATAACACCAAACTATGCCGTAAATTGTGAAACGGGGTTTGTCCGTAAAATAAGTCTCCCACGGCGAATAGTTAGGAATAAAACACTTGAAAAGATTTATTGTAAAAGATGCAGCAATATCTCAGCTGCTTCTCAACATAAACATCGCAGAAACTGTAACAGCTGGCAAACCGTGGGATAAGTTTTTGCAGTCCATCGTCATAGAAGTCTGCCGCCTGAGAATGCAGCGAGGGTGTCACACCTGTTTGCAGTCTTCGTCTGGGAGAGTGATACCCGTACAAGAATTTCTTCAGGTGCATATCGCTGGGAGCGAGGCCGCGAAATTTCTAAGTGGAGGGTCTGGGAGATTTTACCTCCCACCTAAAGTTCTGGATGGAAAGGGGGGGGGGGGGTCTGAGAGCTTTTTTTTTCCAGCGAAATTACTGGGAAGAATTTGACCATCTACCCTATAGTACCGATCTTGCTCCCAATGATATGCACCTGAAGAAATTCCTGTTCGGGTATCATTTTGTTTGTTTGTTTGAATTGAGAATTTTTTCTTGAGGTTTCTGACTTCATTCTCGAAGATGGTTTTGACCCCTGAATATCCGTTTAACACTTATTAATCCAAATAACATTTAACAACAATCATAGAAGAGCAAAACAACAGAAGTACAAATTCAGAAAAAAAGGGGGGGGAAGATGACAAACATAGGTTAACGGGACTCGAACCCGAGACCTCACCGCTCGCAGGCGGCAGGCAGTGATGGGTGCGCAAACCCACACACCCTTGAGGTCCCCTCGGGTATAGGGTATTTTCACGTGACGTCACTGAAAATTTTATTTAGGTCAACTCGGATATTTAGGGATACAAAGCCACGTTTTCGGCCAATAACCATTCTCAAATTAACGAATGTTTGATAACAAAAAAAAGCTGGTTCCTAAGGTGTGACGTAGTGATAATGACGTATGTGAAACAGCTCAATCACTTTCCCGCAGACAAAGACTGCAAACAGCTGTGACACTCTGGCTGCATTCTCAGGCGGCAAACTTCTGACGCTGAACTGCAAAAACTAATCCCACGGTTTGACAAGTGCTACCATTCCGGTAATGCTTGTGTTAGAAGTGGCTGAAATATCGCTATCTCTTTCCGATAAATCTTTTCAGAAATAATATTTATTTCCTTCTTATTTGCTGCGGGATACTTACTTTGGCAGCAAAGATTCCAGGTTCAGGGAAGGTCAGTCTTGAATTCAAACAAATCGGGATCATCGTGTATATCGTATTGTGAATTAACGTTCCTTTATCGTAAATTATCGTAATATCGAAATATATCATATGAATACCAATAGATTATGTTAGTTCGGCCCGTAGGGAATTACACTTAACGTTAAAAGAGGCCTGGTTTAATTGCAAACTGATTGACTGTCGAATTCCAGTCAACAGAAGAGTTTTAGAGATTAGATATAGAAGAGATCCGTATATCTAAGAGTTTTTCCCCCGAAATGTTTCGTAACTCTTAAAAGTTCACTGTTTGCAATCGTGTATAATACAGCTTGTAAAAAGACATTCGAAATTTTTTGAGTATCTTGCACAATTGTATTTTGTTTTTGTTTCTTCATTCATACAAAAGTTGCATGATTTCTTAAAATAACAACTTTGAGGGTAATCTTAAATAATCCTTTGCGATGCTCAAACATTCTACGATAACCCAAAATAAGGCACAAAATGGCCTTATTACAGTTCACCGTGTTGCAATATTTCATCCGTAAAATCGACCAAAGCGAGAAAATATGTTAGTAGTGTCGGTAGCAATGAAATGCACTTACTTTTGCATTAATGATTAATTTAGAAAAATACATTCTGTGTTAGAAAGGATTGGAGGTCCCTGAAAGGTACTGAATAACACAGCACAAAACGCTTCCAGCTGCCAGTGTATCTACTAAAATGAAAATCAAATAAGTGCATTTGGAATTAGATCCTACATAAGTGCAGTTATCTAGAAGATTATTCAGAGAAAAAATGCGTTTGTTACATTCTGAGCTATATTGTTACGAATTTTCTGTTTGCTCTGTCCCCCGGATATTAAAAATACATAGCTGCCGACTCTTCCAGTTTTTCCGGAAGATTTTTCACCACTATCTTCAAACAGTTTTATTTTACAATAAAAGTTTGGACTTATTTTAAGTTGAAATTCGTAAATAAAAATTAGTAGTGGAAAATCTTCCGGAAAAACTGGAAAAGTTGGCAGTTATGAAAATAGTTTAAAATTTGTATTCTACGCGCCAAATAATTAAATTTTGTGGCATAAAATTTGGTTAACTAGAATGCGAATGTGAAGTTTTGGGTTTTTCATTGTTTTATAGAGCGTTTTTTAGAAAAATCGAGATATTTTGGCCGTAGACCTTAGGTAACCTCACTTTTGGGGACTTAGTTTTGGCGCCAATTTGGTTATATTTTGCCAAAAAGACGCCAAGCTTAGCAGAATTTCGGAAATTTGGAGCGATTTTACCTATGCGGCCTGTAAAGCTTGTTTTTCTGCATTAGCTTTGTATAATTTGTTAATATTTCTATGACGTAATCAAAAGTCCCAATTCATGGAGAATCTTTCAGAAAAACATTCTTCGAGAAGCTTCTTTTACCTTCGACGACGCCTATAAATAGGGGGCAGAGAGACCAAAGAGTCAGTTTTCACCGAGCATTCGTTGAGTGAGTTCGCTGTATTACGCTGTGAATTGTACTGTAGAAAGCTATATTTAGCTTGTTTTAGAAGCTTCATTTTTGAGTCCTGAGGAACTTTATACGATTTCCTTCGTAAGCTTCCACCGAGTTTTTGCTCGTGTAAGTGTTTTATTTTGCGTGAGAAATGCAGCATTTGTGAAAGCTTCTGTACTAAGCAGACTGTAATAAGAAAGTTATACTGGCTGATTGTGCTTGGGATTTTTGTACAGCTGATTGTTCGACGAAGTTCTAGAAGCAATAAAGTTCGTGTTCCATCCTGACAAGTGGACTCTTTACTAGAACGTTCTACATCTACTGGACTTTAGAACGACGAACCCATAAACTAGCAGAGTTTTCTACAACAATACAGAGGATGATTATAATCAGGCTAATCCTATATACAGGTTCCTACAGCTAAAATGGGTTAACCGACTGTAACCGAATTTCGTTTATAATTTATTTTATAGTGTTATATATGCATGAGATTCGCTCGAGAAATTTGAAACCTACCAACAGACGAAATCAACGCTTACGAACACTGTGATAGAAAAACGTAACAAAAATTACACAACCTGCATTCGAACCCCACAAACAGAGGAAAACATCAATTAAAGAACACAGTTAAAGTATAATACTAGACTACGGACATCCCCCCCCCCTTAGACCCAACCTCCAGACGGAACAATGGTATACGAAAACAGTTAAAGAATAATACTACAACATGGACACTTCCTGGATTCTAAGTAATTATCATGAATGACCGATGATTCTTACTGGAGATTTTAATGTTAATTTTCGCTCTCAAGAATCTCAGTCGTTAGTTGATTTTTTAAAAGAAAAATTGGATCTAACTATGAATACTTCTCGACTTCAATCAACAACGCGTTTCGTTACAACGATAGATGCTGTATTTTCAAGAAAATGAGCAAATTTAGAGAGTTAAATTTATGTTTAACATTATAATTACCAAAATCAATACCGGTCGTGCGATAGTTGTCTAGAACATGCATGTCAAATTTGAGCTCAATCGAATGCACCGTTTAGGAGCTTTCTCACTCACGAACACACAAATACACATACATACACCCTCCAAAAAAAGTATTCGAGTGAGAGATAAATTTCCTATTTTAGATTTGTGATTACTAATTGAGTTTTAGAAAAATTTACAACTTGACAAAAATATGGAAAGTCGTATTTATACATAGCCTAATTCGTATTCTATGATAAATAATTTTTAATACACGAAATTTATCTCTTACTCGAATCCGTTTTTTGGAGGGTGTACATTATCGTAAAAGTACAGTAAGTGAATTCAGAAGACCTCAAAATGTGTAAACACACCAAAATCTCGAAGTCGAATTTTCTCATGATTAGAATACTTTCCTTACATTGTACATGTTCGGTAAATAAAAATGAGATTGCGTCATTTTGATCGATATTAACAGTGATAGCTTAGCAGCACTTAATAATTATGACGACACAAAATGGCGGAACATCAGTCCACCACGTCACGGTATAGAATCTGTTAAATTGTCCGAAATCGGTTAGAGATGTGGCAGCGTTAAAATAGACTCTCGCGTTACGTTAATGATCAAATCCCGTAAAATATGCACTGTGCTCGAAAAATTAAGGATTAGTCGGGTATTGAATCACACAGAATAATGCCTTGCAAAGTCAGTGCAGCTGTCAAACGTAATGGTAAAGATATGGGTGTGCTATTGATTTAGATGTTCCATTAGCTTGGTTCGGGTACAATTTTTGAAAAGCGGTTCGTTTAGTTCAATAAAGCTTAACCATTGATATCTATATACATAACCATTGATATCTATAGACATATCAATCGGGAGTGCAGTTATAAATGTTGCATTTTTAACCCTTTGAGGCACAGTGTTCCCGCTCTGGGAACACCAAACTCTGACGTTTTGACTGTTGCCAGTCACGAAGAATAGATTTAATTTCTATAAAAATAGTTGCGGGTGACATAGCTCCACAACAAGAATCCTTTGCTTTTCAGCACGTCATTTCCCGTAAAAAAATTTTCACGATTATTTTTAACAGCACTGACATGTGCTGAAAAATGGAAGAATGCAAGAACAGCTGGATAGATTGCCCAATGCTGAAAAAAGGGCAGCCGTTGCCATCGCTCGACTTAACTACCAGCAAGATGGCGGACGATTGAAACGTTCATCTCGTGCCACAGATCTAGAGACCTTTTTTGACGCAGCTGGCTGTGCGGCACAGCGAGCTGCGTCAAAAAAGCGTCTCTAGATCTGTGGCACGCGATGAACATTTCGATGATTGAATAGGCGTGTTTGGTAGGGTACTCTGACCAGTAAATGAGGAGTACTTGGCCGCAGTTGTTTGTTTCTTTTTAAACATAATATTTCGTATTTATCTGTATGAGCACATTTTTATTACATAAAACTTGTGCAAAATGAAACTTCCGGCAGTAGATCGGTCGATAAAACTCAATTACCACACTCGGACATAGCCAGAAATTTTTCATGGGGGGGGGGGGGGTTTACGACTACTACAACTCATATATATGTATACCTGTGTGTGACAATGTAGTTAAGAATAAACATTTTGTATGGGAAAAAACTCCTCATGGGGGGGGGGTGTTATGACCCTTCTAACCTCCCCCTTGGCTACGCCCCTGCGCCACACTCTTAAAAATATATAGTTCAACGTTTCATCGAAATTCCGGTGCCACTTTAGCTGCAACCGGTATTTTGAAAAATGTGGGGCTAAGATTCACCATTTTAGAGGTGTTTCCTCCAGCTCCATCATATGGCGAAATTAATACATATTACTAGAAGAAAAGTTCTACGTGGGACTCGAACCCACAATGACTGGCTCAAACCATCGTGCGTTGACAACTAAGATACGACTGGCAAATGTTGCATTGTTTTATCTCAGTTTGCAATAAAAAAATTTCTTGTTAAAAATAGAATATTGAGCTCTGGTATTTTACACGTGATTTTGGAAAAGTAATAGCAACTCAAAAATATTGATGAGTTATGAGCTATAATCAGTTTCTGTTCTCTTTTAAATGAATGTAGATCCCCATTGCTGTCAAATGTGGTAACTCCTTTACAGAGCCTATACTTTCTAAGAAAGATTCTTTATTTCGTTTTTGAAAGATTTTTTTCTATTTGGAAGAATTTATGAGGCAGTTTTTTCGTATTTTTTGTAATCGCAGCTTGCCTCCTAGCGCGAGCTAACGCCGGCCATATTAGTTCACCGTAAAACTTTTCACAGTTGAACCGAAATCTGGGTTCAATCGGTACTTGGCTTTTACAAGACATTTTCGGGTGAACCATTAATACGGCTCAACGTATATCACATTGCTTGTAACTCTCTGATTTCACCGGTTTTTTAGTGAAACGTTGAACTAATATTTATAACAGTGCACTAGAACACCGAAAGAGAAGCAGCACCGGCATGGCCTGTGCTTGGGAAGATGAACTCCTCTCTAGACAGTTTCTGCTGTGCATCGCGTAAGTCGAATGCAGTTGCTGCGTTTAATGTCTGTCATGGAGATGTTAGAACGATACCTCTGTAGGTACCAGTCCAGGTGCTAGATCTCTCATCTGGAATTGGTTCAAAATTTGGAGACCCCTTATAAGGGGCAACGTGGATCTGCTTAAAAGGCGCCGCAATAATGATATGACCAACATCTGCGGCCCTTGTTGTGGTCAAGCCTCAAGTAGGCCTTTGACCCTGCCATTAGAAAGAAAAAGAATCATTAAATGAAATATCAACATGATTCAAAGTCTTGAAATATATTTTAGTACAATATACCATTTCAATAGCTACATATTATTTACTACATTTTTCTAAGAGAACCAGCCTTAGTATTTTTATAGCTTACTGCTGAGCTATAAAACTTTGGTCTTTACGCGAAATATTTATATATTTCGCGATTTATATATTTATACGACCAGTATAAGTTTAGTATCAAAAAAGTGTCTGGTATTGTACCTCCAATAAATTTATGACGGCTATGTTATCTTCTTCAATAGAATCAGATTCTGAGATATCAGTTTAACACTTCATTTCCAGTATTTCTCTTAAAATATTTTATTTCTGAAAACAAGAGTTCTTGACGCGTAGAAAATGGTCCATAAAAATACTCCCTACTCAGACGCAAAACCCATTTCCAAATTTCATTAATTTTGTATTGATTTTTTCTGTGCGAGACATTTTAAATTAAAACTAGTAAAAATTTATATTAAAATTTGATAATATTCCTCATTTTAGGTTAGCAACATAGCCGATTCTTTTCCTAACTGAATGTTTTTCTCAAATATTTGGTAAAAACGTAAAAGTGGTTTTTAAATTGTTTATCTATTGAACATATATTTGCTCAGATTCAATATTTTAACAATTCGTTTCTGTCTGGTGTTTAATGTAAAATATAATTTGATTTAAATAATTTATCACATAATATGCAATTTATTTTTTCTAGAAAATTTACAATCTAATCGAAACATTTTTACTTGTTTTTCATTTATTTGAACCTCTTCCAAATTTCTCCGAGATCAGAATAATAAATAATCAAGTGAAAGGAAATCTGATATTCGACATTTTATTTGCTTAGTGAAGTGATTTTTTTTTACTTATATTTTACTCAAATTTCTCAAAACAAATGATTCACTTAAAAACGTTCTTATATACGTACTGGTAAAATTTGAAAATATCATTAAATCTATTGCGAGATAAATTCTGAACAAAATTTTGAAATGTCATTTACCATAACCAACATCTCCGACCCTCGTAGTGGTTGAGCCTACAAGTAGGCCGCTAACCCTGTCATTAGAAAGAAAAAAAATTAAATAAAATTGGAGGAACTTCTAAGTTATTGGATTAGGGTTTTTTGAGGGTTAAAGAAAAAACAATGCAAAAGCCCAGAAAATGAATACACATGCCTCACCACAGGGGCGTAGCCAGGGGGTGGGATATCGGGATATATCCCCCCCCCGAAATTTTTGGATTAGTGATGAAATTCCGTGTATTTATACACATATAAGTTCATATCCCCCCCCGAAGAAATTTCCAGGCGCATATCCCCCCCCCCCGAAAAATTTTCCTGGCTACGCGCCTGCCTCACCATGGCACAGTGGTTATGTCACTGAAAATGGTAGACGGACGAAGTGTGAAGGTCCCGGGTTCGGGTCCCATCGCGCGGCTGTCGACCTAACCGTTCGGAGTTTTCCGTGGTTTTCTCCAAATCTATCGTAAATACGGGTTAGGACTCCTCAGAAAGACCCCCACGGACGGCACCACCCTTTTTGTTGTCCTTCTGGCGTGGATTTATAAGCGGATCTTCGGGCCAAGCACACAACACCGAAATACATGCTCACAAACAATCAGTGAACACACATTGACATTGCATTTTTCACTTACTGGAATCGCATAATAGTTTCAGAAAATGAACACAGTATAGTGCCCATCAATAAATAATTATTTCTTTAAGAGAAACACATCTGGCTACAGTGAGATAAATTAAGTGGGATATGGTTCCCTGTTACACGGAAGGAAGTTATGGTTGCCAATCCGTTGACTGAAAACTTCTTCGAAACTTTTTTTAAATATGTATAAAATGTATAGTTACTGGATTTTTTACTCACTGGTCGGGCTGCCATACTTCATTTAAAGTAGCTATGCACGTTGTTATTAAAAGTGATCCAACATTTCATAGTAAAATGGTGTTAAATTAGTTGCAAAACCTCTACGGAGAAACGCTACTTCATGATTTGATTATATTGAACAGGTTGAACTCTAAATCATGAAGTGGCATTTCTCAACGCAAATATGGCAACTAATTCAGTCATTTTTAAGTTTAAATCTGGAATCGCTCACCTTAGCAATTTTGTTAGCTGTCCACTTAACGATTAACTATACAATAAAATTAGCTATGCAGTTTGTTATTAAAAGTGATTAACCATTTCATAAATTAGAGTTAAATTAGTTGCAACATTTCAACGAGATTATTCATTGCTTTTTTTTAGGTTAAATGTAGAACTCTTTATTAATAGTACGGTCCGACCATTGCCCTAGTATATAAGGTACTGAACACTAGAAGATGGCTCAAGTGTGCAGGTCTAGGGTTCTGGCCTCTCTCGCGGCTTTCGATCTAACGGTCAGAATTTTGGAATGGTTTTCTCCAGATGTAACATGAATAAGCGTTAGAACCCTTATAAAGTCCTCTGCTTAAAGGAAATATTCCACGTGTTTCTTTGTCTTAACTAAAAACCAAAACTATTAATAGTATTTTCGACTCTCTATTTAAACAGTTTCACAGAAAAATCATACTTTGGTAGAAAGCAACCACAGAGAGCGGCATAAACGCCGCCCCAAGGGTTAATAGCATTCGATAGTATAATCTTTTTTAGAAAAAAATGGAATTCCCAATCATAACGTTTTATAAACATTGTGCAGCTTAAATAGTGCAGCTAATTGTAATGCAGTTAAACAATTAATAAAATCGTCAGACATCACTAAGCAATCAAAATAAAAACAAATAAATTTTTATACGTTGTCTAAGAAAGCCTATTTTCTACTTAAAAGTTGAATAAAGAAAATAAACTGCACACGGCATCTAAAAAATAAAAAATTTTCAATGTATATATTTTTATTTTTCTAAGAAGCTGAATACAATCTATTTTTAACAGATTTTGCAAGTACCTCACCGCAGAAAAGCATAATTTTTTAAAATGTTATTTATGTGTGCATACATTACAGAATTTTAAGCCTTATTTATACAAACTTACATATCAGGTATAGAGATGTTATACAAAACATTTTTCGGATCGATAGTTTTTGAATCTGTTCTCAGCTACTTACGAATGGGTGGAGTAAATCTACTCTCGATTAGTAAGAAGCTATAATTCTACTCAACTCAACATACTGATGATGTCCCTTTATCTCTCCGTCATTTTTAAAAATACCTTTTAATCATTTTTTTATTATCATTCTTTATTTAGAACAGTTCATTAATCACTTTAAACTATCTTGATAGTTAGCTTTCTATAGTAAATGATAAAAGAGTCTATTTTCATTAGTTCTTTGTATACAGTCGCAGAAAATCGTTTCAGAGTTAATAGCCTATAGAAGTGGTCTCCCAACCTTTTAACATTGTGTTCCCTATAACAAAGGATAACTTACAAAGACGCCCCCCCAATTACATTCCTCTTTTTGAACAATTATTTTAAGCGAAAATGGGTATGTTTTGGTGTAAAAATGAGAATAAATAAGATATTTTTTTAAACATTCAGTTTCACACACTAGTTCTTCACCAGTGTTACCTGTCCTCCCCTCCCCCTTCAAAAGTTCTGCGGCCTATCAGTTAGGAACCACTGGCCTATAGAATCCTACCAAACCCAAAGCACCTATAAATTACAAAATTAATTATATTGGTAAATTGGTAGCGTAATTGTAGTTTAAAAAATTACATTACACTTGTACATATTGCATGCTCCTTATCTCGAGATCCAAACTCGTACATAAAAAAAAAAAGAATTATTATTATCTAATTTACAAAAATGAAATTTAAACAATACATTAAAAAAACTTAAACTCATTTCCCAAACTACGCAACAAATTAATCTCGACCAATTTTTAGAGTCAGTTTCTAATTAGTTTTAGGACAATACTTTTTTTTCCTGCAAGTATCATAAATTCAATTTAAGTATCTGTTTTCTTTTATCCTGGCATGCATCCAGTGCTTTCCGTAAATATTAATTTTTTTGTACATTAATTTTTCTCTTCGAGCTTAATTACAATTATTACAACCCATCTTTGATATTTTGATGTATTTTTAAAAGCTTCATGTGTGATATCAGTCAAAGGCAATTTTTTAAACGACAACATTTATTACATGGCACAGAGGAGAATTGCTAAATTATATTTTATGGTGATTTATGGCGTAAAATCTGTAGCATGATATGTAACATCATTTTCTGCGTCATCTCCTGTTATGTTAGCTTAACTGAAGTAATTAGACTTGTTACTGTTGTAGAATGCTGTTGGTCATAATAGATAATTAACTTAATGTTTCTAATTTTACATTAACCTTTCATTGGGAGATAAATTGTGTCAAAAACTATATTTTGTAATAGGAAATTTAGCGATTATTTCAGACACTTGATGACTACGATACCTTCAGCGGCCATACAAGCGAATTTCATGTATTAAAAGTACAAATTCGCCTAAACATTAGTTTTACGTCTGCTGTTATCTTAAGTTGACTAAAAATTAGACGTGTTACTGTGATAAAATATTGTTGTTCAAGTTATATAATTAATTCAATATTTCTAATTTTATGTCTGTTAACGGAAGAATGGCAGGCAAATAGTGTCAGAAACTATATTTCCAGACAGGATGGTTAGCGATTATTTCAGACACTTTCTGGCCACAGTATCTTCGGCGGCCATGTAAGCGAATTTCATAGATTAAAAATAAAAATTCGCCTTAAAATCAGCTTCACGTCTGCTGTTATCTTAATTTGACGAAGAATTAGACTTGTTACTGTTGTAAAATATTATTGGTCAAGACATATAATTAGATTAATGCTTATAATGTTTTACTAACTTTTTACTGCAAGAGGATTAGGTCAGAAATATTTTTTCTAACAAGAGGATTAGTGATACTTTAGACACTTGTTGGCTGGGTTCAGTTTAGTTTCTGGATTAAGGCCGATTGACTGCACTAGGGTCCTAGGCCTATAAGGGAAAACCCTCTGTGGGGACTTTCTGAGGTCCTAGCCTGTATTTACGAGAGGTTTCGGAGAAAACCCCAGAAAACTCCGAACAGCTAGGTTGACAGGCGCGACCTGGGTTTGAACTTGTTACCTCCCGCCTTACAGTTCTGAAATCAGAACCTCTCAGCCATTGGTAGGGTCTCGTTGGCTAGAATAGCTATCGACATCCTAATTTTATGAATAGAAAATAATATACATCAAATCTAAATCTCTATTAAAGAACAGTTAAAATTTACTTTTTAACTTTATCCATTTAAAAGATATAATATGTTACCGTTACGGGAGTTTTGGCGTCTTATGTGGGTAAAACTCGTGAAAAATAAGATACCGACATTTTTTTAAAGGGATCGATGTATTTTGAGTTTTGTTGGTTTTAAATATGCATTGTAAGTGATAAAATAAATTTTAAGCCACAATTCATTTACTTTTTGTAAGTTTCATAAATAAGGCAGTCATAAAAACAAAATCTCACTTCTAAAAAGAATGAAAAAATACATTCATTTAAAAAATATTGCCCAGATAAAAAATTATTACCCACCGCATAGTATGAATATTAAAATAAAATTTGCATTCCATAAAATAGGTAAACCAATTTTCAGAAAAAAAATATAAGTAAATATTCCCGCGACGGGAGCTTTGGTACTTAATGGTTTAACATTTCAATTATTCTTGAAAAGATAAATGAAATTTAAAGTTTTCGTATTGTGGATTTTAACATTTTAAACCCTACACAGGCATCTTGCGACAAATCCCTTAAAAATACAAGATAAGCGTTCGAAACTAGAAAAAAAAAAAGGGATAAAACTCTTGTAAAAGCGAGTGAGTTTTTCTCACCTCAAACTTCACACCACATGACACGATCTTGTTTGTTTCCGTCTTTCGGGGATAGACGAAAGGCCGGGTGATAAAACATTGCGTCTGTTCTCTACCGGAAAATCCGCTTCCTTTCTCCCGGAAAAACCTCCTGGAGTACCGCTATCTGTCTCCGATGCGCGCGTTTTTCAAACCGTCAAACTGGAAAGGCAGGTCAAAGATGGTTGAAAAATATTCAGTAGTGATAATTGTCACTAACGTCAAATTGTTCCAACTGAGAATGACGTCATACAATTGGGATTCCAATTCATTTAAAATAGTTTTTTCAGATTACAAAGTTTAATTTTTTCACAAATAAATCGTCTGTGTCAAACATCCAATACCCCAGCATCCAAGAACGAAGAGAACGGAAGAGAGGCTGACGACAGCTAACGTCAGAGGTAAGACGTATTTGGTAGGAGCTCCTGGGTGGACTCAACACCGTCTAGATGTAGAAGGCCTAACAACTGAAGTTTTGACGTTTTCACTAGATCTTCTTAAATGACGTCATTACATTTGCATCTTCAGAAAGTAAAACTATTTAAAATTTCTGGTGGATGCTACAAATATCAGAAAAAAATCTTAAATTAAAGATAAAAAATTAATACCCCATTGATACAAAATAATCCATTGTGATCTACGTTTGTATCATATTATACAATTAGTAATAGTCAAAAACTGTCATTTGTCGTGAAATCAAACTTTTTATCTTAAATCATTAAAAAGTTTTAAGAGTGAGAAAATTCACCACAAATTTAAAACAGTTATACCAACACCTCCGAGATATAGAAAGCCTAACAACTCTTACGTCACCAAACTTTGACGTCATTATTAGGCTTACAGTAAAAAGTTTTATTTTCATAAAATTAAACTATAAAAAATTTCTGGTGAATTTACTCATGAATAACAATTATTTGAATAATTTGAAATAAAAAATGTATTTTTTTGACAAATTGCAGTTTTTAACCATGACTAATTAGATAATATGATAAGGAAATAGATCGGAATGAGTAATTTTGTATGAGAAAGGTATTTCAATTTTAATTCTTCATTTAAGATATTTTCTAATATTTGTAACACTCACCAGAAATTTTAAATAGTTTTACTTTATGGAAGTAAAACTGTGATGCCGTCATCATTTGAAGGCCTAGTGATGACGTCAATATTCCAGTTGTTAGGCTTTCTATATGTAGGAGGTGTTGGTTATACTAACAGCGATAATGTCAATTAGGATCTAGTGTTGACGTCAAAGCTTAAGTTGTAAGGCTTTCTATATCAACAAGGTGTTGGTGGACTCCGAGTAATAAATGTTCTGCTATTAGAGCGGATACATCTGTTGTTATATGTAAATATACTGTCATTTAATCCGGAGCTGTTATCTAAGTTTTAAATAAATTTTGCTTGGGTAAAAACTGGATCTCATCTTGAGTTATTCGTCTGCAGACGCGGTGAATTGCTTGTCAGGAAAAGGGATGCGACAGTCTGCGTGTGTATAAGAATGGCTATGAACGCAAAACGAAATGTTTCGAACGCGAAAAGTTACCGCACGTTTCTTGAAGAGCATGAAACTCGATTTGGGTATACAATAAAAATTGAATATGGAGTTATTTATTTTAGGTGGACGAAGATTAAATATATTCAGCGTAGGCGTATTTTCCTCGAATGTTTTTTCTAGTACCCGTTGTAATTGCCTTCAACCCGGGCTTTGACTTCTAGTTTAAAAGAGTACCTATTGGTTTTTCTTATTACTCTTAAATATTACGGATGTGGCAACAATTATAACACTGAAATATAACTGTTTGAACCTTGTTTAAGTATGGGAGACAATTGACAACACTGTTGGATTGTTACATCTTCACTTATGAGGTGAAAAAGAAATATAGACGCACAAGCATACTAAATTCTGTGATAAGTTTATTTTATTGAAACATATTTTAATGCAAATTTTTTACATTATCATTTCATTATTAATTATTCCTCGCCCGGTTAGATATTTTTCCTGTGGGGTTATTTTAAAGATAGCGTTTTCCAAAGACGTCTTGCAAACATCGATGAATTAAAACAAACCATAACTGAAGAAATCCCGTCAATAACACAAGCAATGTCGTAAAGTGTATCAAAAAACTTGATTCGACCACCACCTCCTAGATATACAATGCCTGAGAACAGAAAGTTTTACGTCATCACGAGGTCCACTAAAATGACGTCATCACACATTTAATTTCACAAAGTAAAACTATTCAAAATTTGTGGTGAATTTATTCCCGCATAAAATATTTTAATGATTTGAGATAGAAAATGCAATTTCATGACAAATAGGAAATTTTAACTATCACTAATTATAAAATATGCTGAAGAAATAGATCATAATAGATTATTCTTTATGAGAAAGGTATTTTTTTTTATCTTCAACTTAAGCTATTTTCTGAAATTTGTATCACACACCAGAAATTTTAAATAGATTTACTTTGTGAAAGTAAAACTGTGATGACGTCATTTTAGAAGACCTGTAGATGACGTAACAGCTTCTGTTCTCAGGCCTTCTGTATATAGGAGGTGTTGGTTCGACGCATTCACGTTTGCATTCAAAACTGTGGCGAACATTTTAACACTTGCTGTAAGGAATAATAATCTAAAACATTCGAATTAAATTACGTTTTCTGAAACAAATTTATCACAGGATTAAGTAACATTGTGCGTCTCCATTTCTGTTTTACCATACAAATAGAGTTATAACAGTTCCACAGTGATGGAAATTGTCTCCCACACTTAAATAAGGTTCAAACAATCATCTACTTGCATATAATACGCTAACGTATGCAGTACCAAAACCGACGATAATTTCAAGCTGCGAACGGCAACAGCTAGATGTAAACATTAGTGCAATAACAAAACAGCATGTGGAAAAATCCAAATTAACAGTTCAGTGACGTACAATGGCGCAAGCCTATACCACCAACACCTCCTACATATAGAAAGCCTAACAACTGAAACTTTGACGTCATCGTTAGGCCTTCAAGTGATGACGTCATCACAGTTTTACTTTCACAAAGTAAAACTATTTAAAATTTCTGGTGGATGCTACAAATATTAGAAAATATCTTAAATAAAGTATTAAAATTAAAATATCTGTCTCATACAAAATTATTCATTTCGATCTATTTCCTTATCATATTACCTAATTCGTCACGGTTAAAAACTGCCATTTTTCATAAAATTGTATTCCATATCTCAAATTATTAAAATATTGTTATTCATGAGTAAATTCACCAGAAACATTGTATATTTTTATTTTGTGAAAATAAAACTTTTAAGTGTAGGCCAAACGATGACGTCAAAGCTTGGTGACGTAGGAGTTGTTAGGCCTTCTTTATCTAGGAGGTGTTGATACCACGCAGTAGCTAGATTACAAAACTGAAAATTATGGATGCACAAAAATGCATGATCTTTCGGACTTTTCCACAGCTTTGAAATATCGAATTTACAGTACTTTATTCATTAATTAGTTTTGGGTGTATAATAAAAGTAAGTAAGTAGGGGAAAGCAGAACGATATGACGAACTTAAGCTTTAAATATTTTTCCTGTATTCATTAAGTGGTTTGAAATCCTGAAATTTACAGAAACACTTCTTAGAATCTTTGTATTTCGTAAATAATAATAATAATAATAATAATAATATTGAAACGATTTCATTTCCTCTTGGATGATGGCGAAATATAATTTTAGAAAAGTTACATATAAATTTTATTTTCAAAACACACGCATAATAGTTATGACCTACAATAAGGCATGTAAGCACAAATTATGATATTATGCTCTAGGTGAAACCGAGCGATATTGGCGTAAGTCGGAGTATAATTTCGCATACAAATATAGACATACAAATTATTTTCAATTGAGGCTGGATACTAAAAATAATAATAACTTAGAAAAGAAATGCTTTATGAAATCTTAGATAATACACGATGCCAAACTGTATTATATCGTAAACCAAATTTAATTTGGAAGTAAACAAAAGACGAATCGACGAAATTTGAAAATCGCGTACGGTTAACGTTAATATAATCGGTTTACGTTAACCCTTTGAGGCGCAACCCTTTCCCAATGCTGAAAAAAGGGCAGCTGTTGTGCCGGGCACAACCAGCTGTCGTCGAAAAGGGTCTCTAGATCTGTGGCACGCGATGAACGTTTCGATCGTCTGCCATCTTGCTGGTAGTTAAGTCGAGCGATGGCAACGGCTGCCCTTTTTTCAATCTATTCAGCTGTTCTCGCATTCTTCCATTTTTCAGCAGATGTCAGTGCCGTTAAAAATAATCTTGACAATTTTTTTACGGGAAATGACGTGCTAAAAAGTAAAGGATTCTCGTGGAACAATGTCACCCGCAACTATTTTTATAGAAATCAAATCTATTCTTCGTGACTGGCAACAGTCAAAACGTCAGAGTTTGGTGTTCCCAGAGCGGGAGCACTGCGCGTTAGAGGGTTAAGTCGAAGGTAACGTCAGTCAAGGTATTACTGAGCACAAAAAGTATTTTCTTTAATATTTCAACTACTTTTAGGAATGTTATTGGAATTTAAAATTTTCATATTTCTTTTCAAATGTAAATTTTATCATTTTAACGCCTACATTCATCTTGCAAATATTCCTTTTAAAAACTGCTCGACAGCCGTTCGAAACTCTGAAAGAGATAAAACTCCTTCAAAAGCGAGCGAGTTTTTCTCCCCTCAAGCTTCGTCACATGACACGATCTTGTTCATTTCCGTCTTTTGGGAATGATAAAAAGCGTTCCTGTGTTCCTCCGGAAAATCCGTTTCCTCTACTCCAAATCTTCTGTAGTGCCACTATTTGTCTAGAGTGTTCTTTTTTAAACTATCAAGCTGGAAAAACAGGTTAAAGTTGGTTTGAAAAGTATTCAGTTATAATTGTCACTCGCATGAAATTGGTTATAGGTTTTTTTGTTTGTTTGTTTTCGTTAGTTTTCAATGAAGTTGTGGAGTATCAGTGATTTCTTTCTTTCTCCTGTTTGTCGGTTTGGGCTCCATAACTACCGTAAATAAATATGTTACAGGGTTCGCACGAATTCTAAATTTGCTACGATTCCTAACTTTTGAAAAATTGTTCTAAAAGTTCGCACCAATTCAGATAGTAGAGAGAACGTCCTTCGTATTTTGTTATAAAAAAAGGACTTCTTCTAAATTATTACACCATTTTAGGAAAATTATTCAAAAGCTCGGTATTTTAGCAAATCCAGGACTTTTGCGAACCTTGTATTCGGAATACTGGACAGTATTTTCAGCAACATAGGTATTTCATTTTACCCACGGCATGCATATATTGTAACGTCTTCAGGACACGGCCACCAGATAATCAGTCATTCTGGGTTAACATATGTTTATTCCAGCCATTTACAATAATTACATAAAATTCACACTGACACTTTATTAAACAAAATAAAATAAAATCCACAAAAACTCCTTGCTCGGAGTATTTCATTAGCAATTAAAATAACAGCCCCCGCATGGGTCATCTCCTCACGTGCTGGACGCACCGCGCACTCCTCGTGTCCAACTCACAGTTTTTGTAGGGAGACAACAGAAGTATATTCTCTTCAGTTCAATCGCAACAGCGAATTCATTCGGGTGAATGTTCGCAAACAGTTCCCACTCAAGAACGCACCAAGTTCATTTACTATCTTGAACACGGCGGTCGGAGGAGTCCTCACAAGGCTGTCAACGTGATGCCGAGAGGAACCTTACAATATACATACTCGAAGTCTGTGGTGCCATCTATATTTTACATGAAGAAGCACAAACGCAGTAGTTACTTTTTTAAACTGTTTTTAACTATGTTGAAAGTGTTTATGATTTCGGTTTGTCTGAATGAGAACCGAAATTTCTCTGTCCCCATGAGAAATTTTTGCCATACAAAATGTATATTCTTCACTACATTATCACACACACACATACATATATATATGAGTTGTAGTAGTCGTAAACTCCCCCCCACCCCATGAAAAATTTCTGGCTACGCCCCTGATTCAGGTTTTAAAGTTCTTTTAAAGAAGCAGTCAAAAGAATTGCCAGTTTCGAGACCTTTATCCAACTCAAGCACAATACAACAAGGATGAAGACAGTTGCAACAGCTTATTCTTCTACCAATGGGCATCGTTTGCATTTTAAGTTCATTTACAGGGTATTTTAGATTACATTATTAGTGATACAACTTTTTCGAAGTTGTAGCCAAAAGTCTCACAAATTTGGGCCGTGATCAGTTGTCGGATTATCGATTATCGATACTTTGCTGAACTTGGCACGAAAAGACAACTGTGTTGGAAAAGGTTTTATAATCGATATGTATAGCATGATCTACAATTCTTGTTTTTTTGTGCATTTCAACGAATTCGCTGTGCGATTTCATCCGCGAGTTGTAAAATTGTGATAAAATTATTTAATAGTCGACATGCTTATCTCTCTCTGTGTTACAGAGTGTGTTACAATCGATGGATTCAGCATGATCTACGTTCTTATTTTTTCGGACATTTCGATAAATTCTTAATGCGATTTTATCTACAAATAGTAAAACTTTGGTCAATATTATTTAATAGTCACCCATGTTTATCTTTCTTAAAATTTCCCAACTTCATCTCCAGAGAATTCTTTTTTATTGCTATCATTAAATATATTGTCGTCTTTTAAGCCTTTCCGTACCAGCATATGTACGTGTAGATTTCCTTGGACTACAATATTTCACCATTGTTTGTCCTTCCAGAATGATTTTGAGTTGGTACGAATTTAAGGAACAACCAGTACATCGACGTTATGAAAATCATATACATTATTATCTATACCCCGTCCCAAGTAACATAACTAGTTAAAAAAAGTTCAAAACACGTGTGTTAACGACTAAATGAATAAATGTCATTTGAACTAGTTGTGCTACTAGGGGTGGTTTCACCTGCGTTACATTTGGATTATACAAGCTTGTATGATACACAAGATGAGTACATGAACAAAAGCAGTTCGACTTAAATATAGTTCAAACCGTATTATCGTTTGAGGCACGTTATATGGCAAAAATGTTTTGTAGATGAGTATCATATCTGCCAAACGGAAGAAAACAAATTATCCATTTTTAAACCGCTACTTTTATGCATAACGCAACCTGTGAGATGTTTCGAAAGTAGCCGGAAAATATGGTTAAAGCTTCTAGATACACAATTTGTCACAATTCGCTATTTTCGTACCCAAAGGCTTGCAATAGCGCCCAGAGCTATACTTATTTAGCTCTGGTAATGATGAAAGCGGATAAAATGAGGGTTATTTACGCCGTAGTAGATATTTCTAGGTATCTAGCTATGTATTTCTAGGTATCGATGTATATATATTCTAAGTAGGTATTTCTGTGTATTTCCAGAAGTCTAGACCCGAGGAACCGTTTGAAAACGGCCAAAATGAGCGTTAATTACGCTGTAGTAGGTATTTCTAGGTATCTAGATTTATATTTCTAGGTAGGTATTTCCATGTATATCTAGGGGAATCTAGACCTAATGAGCAGTTTGAAAACGGCCAATATTAGCGCTATTTATGCCGTTGAAGGTATTTCTAGGTATCTAGATATATGTTTCCATGTCTATCTAGGGGTCTAGGCCGATGAGTAGTTGGAAAACGGTCAAAATGAGCGTTATTTACCCCACAGTACGTATTTCTAGGTATCTAGATATATATTTCTAGGTAGGTATTCGCATGTATTTCTAGGGGTGTAGACCGGATTAAAGAATTACTTTACACTGTGTGAAATACAGTGTAGTCTTGACATAGCGAGGGACGCATTCTAAGGCCCCCTCGCGTAAGTGAAAATTTCGAATTGTGAAATAGGGTATACATACGACATTTTAAAACACATACCTTGTTACTTTAGACACTTATAAACACTCTTTAAGCCGTTTTTATATTAACATTTACCGCATAAAGTAATGAATAAAGCCAATTTTAGCCTGGGGCAGTTTGAGTGTTTCCTCCTTCAGTGATTCTACGAGGGATGAAATACCGTTCGCTGATTGGATCTGTTCTTTACAGTAGCAAATCGCGAAGACGATACATACTCCTCACATCCCCCCTCACCCAAAAATTTCACGTTGCAGGAGAGGAATCCACGTTAGCTTTGAGATACGTTACTCTTGAAAAACAAGCATCATCTCATATTCGCGTAAAACAGGTCGCATTGTAGCGTGAGCCCATTGTAATCTTTTACATTTTAATTGCGTTGCCATATTTCAAGAGAAATAACACTTGCATGCTGCAGTACGATTTACATTCTTAAAACATTTATTGCTGAAAAATAATGAGAAAGTTCAACCTGTGAGGTATTTTGATTTTTTAACTTTAAGAATTTTCAATAAAAATTATTATTTTCTGCTTCTTCAATCTTTTTTTTGAGCCTTAACTGTCCCACTCTTTATTTGCTCTTCTGTAAAATATTTTATACTACGTCATTTTAAATAAGGTATAGTATAAAGAAATAATGTGTGAACAATCTTCAAGCCGATAATTGCACGCTGACTGCTGTTTGGCTGCAGACATTCAGTGAGGAACACTCTAAAACTTTGTTGCAAAGTGGTTTTAAAAGAAAGCAAAGAACAAACAATGCATTAAGCGAAAATCTGGACATTCTCCAGGTCCGAAAAGCACAGGGGTTTTGTGTTAGCAGAAAACGCATTTATAGATGCACACATGCGGATCACAACTAAACTCTTCCCCCCCCCCCCAACTTTTTCCTTTTTAGGCGTAGGCTTGCAACAATATGCTGGAGCGATGCCAGCAAAAAAGGTTTTTGATCATCATTTTCTCATAATGGTATTTGTTTGTAAACGTGTAGGTGAATAGGTGGGCTTTTTTTAAATATGTCTTCGCAAATGGTAGATGCTGTTGTGTGCTGAGGGATAGCTGCTATGGAAACTGAATGCGAATAGATATTTATTGGAAAGAAGCATTTTTAGTTATGCAGGATGGCAACTTTCATACAGAAAGCGATAGATTTTATAAATGGATAGTGATGGATATATATATATATTTTTTTTTTTTTTTTTCGGGAGATTATTTGAAATGCGTTTTGTAAATTCGTCTCGCAGTGGCCTAGTCTCAAAGCTCCGTTCTCGTAAGAGCACGAAAAGTGAAGCCGTACTGGCTTGGCCAGTGCTTGGGAGGGTGAAAACATCTCTCGTCTGGACTTCTGTGGGCCTATGTATGCGAATGGGAGCTGATGCACGTAAAATCTATCTGTGGCTCCATGTTCATGCGATACCTCTGGGGATGCCGATTTCAGGTGCACGGTCTTTCATCTGAAATTGGTTAAAAATTAGGAGACCCCTCATAGGGGGTGACGATAGTCTGCCTCATTGCCACCCCCATAATGAAATGACCAACATCTGCGGTCCTCGTATTGGTCAAGCCTCCAGTAGGGTGCTGACCTGGCCATTAGAAAGACGGAAAGAAAAAGTGTTTTGTAAATGTCACTTTCGGTCCCTCTGAATATTTTGGAAAATTACAAAATAACGTGGACGCCTATCTTCAGAAGAATAAGTGTATATAGCTCCGTTTGTGAGTAGGTTATAGGAGTCCTTGTTGAATAAGTGTTTAACTTATATTTTGAAAGATAAACTCTGAAAATTCCTTTTTGTTATGCTGCGTTGCTTCCGAGCTTTGACGATTGAAATTCTTGCACTGAATAAAAGTATGCATAACAGAATATTGGGCACATTTTCTGTTCCTTATTTTAAAGAACGATTCCTGTAATAGATATTTAAGGTAGAAAAAAAGTTTTAAACACAATTCTCTATTTCTAAAAAGACGAGAATTGCCAAAAAGTATTTCAACCTGATTTCGCGAAGATTTTTTTATATTATCAAAAGTCACTCTGGTTTTGTAGTCTGTAAAAAAATTTTAGGAAATCTTTTTTTCAGTCTTAAAACGCATGTATCTTCAAAATCGCTTAAGATCCATACCACTTTCCTTGCTCCAAGAACATTTCCCTCAAAGTTTCAACAAAATTTATGGGTTCCACATCGCAAGTTGCAGATGGTTAGCTCTTCCTTGATAAGAAAACCAGTAATCGCCTCGGTTCCACGCCCAATTTCCTCCCGTGCGGATGATCTATCCTACCAGTGCCAAGCAGACATACTGTAGCTAGAGACGAGAATCTTTTCTTCGATGTGATCACCTTGCATGGCTTCCTCCCTAACTTATGATCGAAATTTCAGGAACCGATGGCAGTTTGCTACTACAGGCTGACCAATTTCTGAGCCGCTGCACTTATGGTGTTCTTACGGCAACCTAGTTTACTGACTAGCCCACTGCGGGACCTTACTAAAAATGTAATCTGAATAAATTCCTGTTATTGAAAAGAGTCTCATGCCACGATATTTTCAACATATTTGTCGTGAAGGTTCAATACTTTACCAAAATGCATTATTGAATATTTCCGATTTTGTGGTTCTCTTTTTTTCTCTCTTCTTTATGGATAGACATACTTTGTTTTTACGGTTAAATTTTATAACAAAATTTTGGAACGAGGATTTTGACATCTTACGGGGACAACTTTTCTATTACCCCGACTTACTAATTACTTATTATTTCTATTCCATTCTATTCTGTTTTGGTAAAATGTTGCTAAAATGCATCTGCGCAGTAAAGCATCGCATTTATGTGCAATTTGTCTATGAATTTAGATAGTTTGATATGGATTATATTCCTCCATAAGATCCTATATAAAGAAAATTTGACATTTTCCAATGTCTTGAAGATTTATAACATTACTCCGTTCGAAAACTAACTGAATGAACCAAATAAAGAAACTCGGATTCCTTTTAGGATAGTCAAAAACGTTAAGTCATTAATTAAAAATTACTTGATAAAATCTCTCGAGAATTTTGCGAGCAATAAAATAAATTCTCATTTGGAACGATTCCGAAATACCTTCTCGAGATAACACGGTTTGACATTTTCCCTTGGATTAAAATTAATGAACTATTTACCATGGAGGATTTAAATAATAAACGATCCACCTGGAGATTTGTTACGATAGCATGCGATAACGGTCGTATTATTTTCAAGAAAACTTTCATAAAAATGCACATATTTTATTGAAGAAAATTGTGTAAAAATAAGCGCATGTTACAATATATGTATTCATTTCAAGGTTTTGGGCATCTTTTTAGCAAATGAAAAAAAAAGCTAGGAAAAGCTAACATTTAGGGTTTTGTGACTGAATGTATGTTTTCCAGTAAGCAAGTAAGTAAGTTTTATAAAAGTAAGTTTTATGAAATAAGTTTTATAAAATTATCTTCTTTAGTGTTTAAAACATATTTTTGAGAGAATTTTATAAAACTAGTTTTTATAAAAGTAAGTTTTGTGATATAAGCTTGATAAAATTCTCTCCTTTAATGTTTAAAACATATATTTTTGAGAGAATTTTATAAAACTTACACGATAAAATAAAATATTTGTAAAACTTTCTTTCGTAAGAATTGAAATACTCTAATCCTTCTGGCGCATAACTTTCGAACACTGTTGGTCGAAAATGTCACGGACACGAGAAATCTTGGAGGAGAGAATAATATGGAGTAGGCATGAGAGGGGAAAAGTGAAGCCGGTTTTTCCCCATAATAAACAATTATGAGGCGATGTCATAATTTTTGGCGCCAACTTTTACGGAAATATATATCGCATATTTCAGAAAAACTCAGCAAAGGCGATGACAGTTGGTGAGACTTATTCTAGCCTAGATTTGCACTAGACAAGATTTGTATTACTCAAGACTATACTTCCTTTTCTTGGTGCATGTGGTGGCTCGGTTACAGTTTTGGATTTAAAATCAGATAGCTGATACCGTCTCCTTGTATTCATATTTCTGTGAACATTTCATTTATCATATTTGTTGATGCTACACCAAAAGTAAGCATTTCTACTTTTCAAAATACATAGTCATCAAAACTCGAACCATCTCTGATCCCTTGCACAATATACGAAAAATTAATTCTAAAACCTTTTTTACCAAGAACAGTGATTTCTATCTCATATTCGCATGCTTTTATACTTTTAATTCCCTAAACTAATAATATACCCATATTTATGTTTTCTGACTCTACTCGTGAAAGTCAGAATCTAAAATTCGCGCAAAAAATAATAATAAAATAATTTAATTCAAATTTTTTTTTACATTATCATTCCTCACAACGAATGTCGAAAATGTTCGCCAGCATTTTGAATGCGAACGTGAACACGTCGAACCAAGATTTCTGATTCTCTTGTAATTCTCAGTATAGTCTTCTGATTGTCTTGTCAATAACAATGTAGGTGTTATAGACAAGATTTCTACAGTCATGGTTTTTTTTTAATTCATCGGTGTTTGCAGGATTTCTCTTCAAAACCCAAATTATTTGCATTCAAAATAATGGCGGACATTATCAACATTTACTGTAGGGAATGATAATGTAAAAAATTGGAATTAAATTATGTTTTTCGAAAATTAATTATCACTGCATTAAGTAACCTTGTGCGTTTCCATTTCTGTTTTACCACTCTAATAAAGTTGTAACAATCCAACAGTATTTGCAATTGTCTCAAACACTTAAAGAAGTTTCAAGCAATTATATTTCGGTGTTAGAATAGTTGTCACATCCGTCAGATTTAAAGGTAATAAGAATCGGGTACTCTTTTAAATTGATCACCCTGTATTTATAATTTTTCAACGGGTGCCTTCCAGTTAACAAAACGATAAGTAATCCTACGCTAATATATCTCGCGATCGTTTCAACAGAACAGATAACCCAACATTTTTCTTTTTCCATTATCTTTTCTTATCCTACATTATCTTTTTCTCAGTGAAGCATTTCAATAATTTAAAACTTAGATTACTACAAAACAAATGAAATTTCCACAGCTGCCAGCTCTTCTGAAATATAAACAACCACTATTTATTAACGGTTATTTTACAGTACTTTTTTAGTATAGACAACATTGGTTAAAAAATTTTTGCATATATTAAAACAAAAATTCCTGTTTTAGAAAAGTTGTTTGTTATATTACGGAGTAGTTGACGGCTATGGATTTTATTCAACTCAGAGATCAAATGCACGTTTTCTCCGTACTATATCGGCTTTATGCTAATGTTACTCTCAACCATGATTCAACGTTGGGGTTGTTGAAACATCTGCACTGGGTGCTTGAACGCACATTCATAAATATAAACGATTACGCGGTTGGGAAAGCAGGGAATTGTGCCAAAATTTAAGCAATTATGTGTATCCAGGTGGATGGCGTGTCCTGGGCGAAAATGGCGGAATTTTGAACCGGAATGACTTTTGAGAAATGTAAAATATAATTTTGGATTTATTCCAATATTCACCGGCAAACAGTTCTCATTCCACATATACATAAAGATTTAATTTTATTCGACATGAATAATTTCTTTGGGAAAACTAATTTCACGTTGTGCCTTTACGTTAAAAAAAAAGAATAGTATATCTTTTTGCCTTAACATGAAAAACAAATTTTATACTTCTCTACTTTGTTCAAAGTAATGTAACGTTTTTCATATAGGAATGAATAGAAGAAAAATGCATGTACAGCATTTTTTTAATCTGAATTATTTTTGGGGGGACGGGAGATCTGTAAAACGTTTTATTCTATTCATACATTCTTCGTGATTCGAAGACAGTTTTTTTTTATACTAATAACTCATTTAAAGATTAAATGGTATGTGTAAGATTAAATGCAATTGTTAGAAATGAACAGATGCAAAGAGATAAGAAAGATAAATCAAGCGAAACACATGTATATTATTCAAAGAAAAGGAAAAAGTAGATTTCTGAAATACAGGGTATTTATAATTAACAGTTTGTATCGGAAACAGAAAGGATCTTCAAGGTTGACATTTTTTGTACCTTATTCTCTGAGCTATGAAAAAGTAGAGTTTTTGAGATGAGAACAGTAACTCTAAATTTAGCCCCCAGGTGACGCTGTAAGTGGCTTCCTTGCGTAGCGCATGGCCATTTTACTATACCTAGACCCTACTATTATCTCTATAACTGTTGCCGTTTAGATATTTTTGGGGGTGACAACGGACTTTAGCGAGCACAGTCTATATTCTCATGTATTGGCAATATTTATTGTATCTCCCATCCCGGCATCGTAAAACCTAGACAGCTTTAATAAAAATCATCCAGTACTATCTGTACTATTTAACAATTCTTTATGACTGACAGAAACCATTACTAACGATGAAATACCAGAAGCATGATATAAACATTCAGCACGCCAGATCTTAAGAGAGGATTAGCCGTATTTTATTCTCAATTTACGATTCATGCTGCATCCCTATCTGTATTTTTATTGCCAGAAAACTGCTCTTCAGTGTAAGCTGGTAACGGTTTTATGATTTGAGCACAATAATAAGCTCTTGGAGAGAATTACCCAGATAAGAGAATGGCTTATACACGCAAAAATGTTTATTTTCCTTCTACATATTTAAGATGTTTTTATTTATGGAGCTTTTTTCTCCTTCCCCCCCCCCCAATAGCATTCTCAGGAAACGTTTAAACACGATGTAATGCTATTTGGTGAACTCTGATAAAGAACTATCTATTTTGAACCACACAAGATGCGCTCAAGGAATTTGTTTAGAATGTTTACTTTAAAAATGTCCACTAGATGGCACTTAACATGGTGAAATCAGCTCAAATATTACCCAAATTAGTGGAAAATTGCCCAAAAACTATTAAATAAATGTTAAAATTCTTTGTATACTTCGAATTTGCCGTTTTCCATGCAAAACGCCACCTAGTGGTCATTTTTTGAACTAAAAATTCTTTATCGAAATTCCTTGTCCGCATACCATGTATAGCCAATACACCAATTTTGGTTACAATCCGTTCGCCCGTTTTAGCTATAGGGCACTGTTCATAGGGGGAAGTTCAACTATAACCACCCTGTATATTAGGTTTAACGGAAAGTAATGCCATTTTTTCGTATGTCGATGTTTTAATTAGCCAAAACTACTGGAGCTAGCAATACGAAATTTAGCACAGACTTGAGTTTTTAGCCTTCGTGCTCGATTATACAGCGCTTTTGTAACTTATGGGGATGGGAGTCCAAAACGTTCTTTTCACATAGCCTGCGTGATTTCAAAGAAGAAAAGAGAAATCCATAAAATTCTTGCAGTAAAATACAACACTCAAGAATATCTAAAAATCGATTTCAAAACATTTTGAAGAGGATAGTCGAAGGAGGATAGATGTGAAAAAAATGGAGGACGGTCACTTTTCTTGAAAGAAAAGAATATTGATTTTAAAATTCAGCAAATATTAGTTCTATGCTTAGGCACAGCTTGTTTGCTATTCGATCCTTGTTGAAAATGTATTTTTTTTTTTATGTTACGTATAAAAAGACATTAGTTTATGGTACATCCAATATTTTTATATATCATAGCTACCAACTCTTGCCAATTTTATTGGAAGATTTTTCACCACTAATTTTTGCTTAGTATTTGAAGTTTAAAATAAATACAAACTTTTATCAAACGAATCTGTCTGTAAACTGTGGTGGAAAATCTTCCGGTAAATCCGGAAAAGTTAGTATCAATGATGTGAGTGTGTATGCGGTGTTTGTATGAATGATGAGCTCCATTTTTATTCTGAAAACCTGTATTTCTCTGTAAGTTATTTTTACGAGATGAAGAACCTGCTTAATAGTTCTTTTTCCTTGATCACGAATTCTTAGACACTACGGTACCTTTCAACCATATTCATGCTTCAACTCCTCTGCAAGCATGATTTTTTGACTTTCAATGTTCGTGACAGAGTATTTGTCCATGCCTTATACAAACGTCATGCCTGCTTAGGTGACTTAAAGTTTATGCAAGTATTTCAGGGAGATTTTTATAGTTCCTCAGAAATCTCGTATAATGTATTATGCGTTTACTCTTTTTCGATAGCTCGAACTCCTTGTCATGTATTCCCATTATTGAGTGTTATTTTGCAAATTTGTATTCCTGGACCTTCTATTTAGTAAAACGCAAGCGGTGTTTAAGAAGTTGCAGTACGTTAATATTTATAAACTTTATCACGTGAATTTGAAAACGCCATTACGAAAGCGTAATATATGTTATTGTTTGATATTTAGACACTGAAGAAATTTCGAAAAAAAAAATTCTCCACTGGGAGGCGCTTTGGATGGAAAAACAGCAAATTTAACGATGGAAATGGCTAATTTGAAATATGCATGAAATTTCACTATTTATTCTTCAGTTTTGGGGCATTTATTAACTGATTTAGGTTATTTGTAACTGATTTCACCATGCAAAGTGCCACCTAGTGGACGTTTTTTGAACTAAACTTTTAAAAAAAGCTTCCTTGGCCGCATCGCGTAGAGCTCATATGCTAAATTTAGTGGTAATTGGCTCACCCACTTCGCTGTTTAAAGGGGGGGGGGATTAAAGTGGTAGTTTAAATACAGCCACCTTGTGCATATTTTTCTAGCTATATTATAAACTTGTTATTATTATTGTGATAAAATCTCCAAAAGTTTTGTGGCCTACAAGAGCAAACAATTCCAAAACTATTATATATACCTTTGAATTTCTCAGTGAAAGAGGAAATATTCAATCAATATATAATAATTATGTATAAAGAACGAATTTTTTAAATGCCGTTTGCACTAGATTCCGTAGAAACATGCTAATTACTAACTCGTATAAAATAAACAAATGATTAGATAATATAGACACAAAAATGGAGGCCCCCAATTCTTGCATACGAAACTTATTCCAACATTATTTAATACGTCATCATAAAACCTCGAAAGCCGCAATAAAAATCCAGCCAGAACTATCTGCGCTACTCAGCAATTCTTTATGACTTGCAGAAACACATTACTTAAGATAGAATATCACTAACGTGATGTAAACATTGAGCACGCTAGATCTCAGCACAGGATTAGTTCTATTTTGTTCTTAATTGACGATTTATGCCCCTTCGCTATTCTTATTTCTAAAGAACTTTCCTAATCTATAAGTTTGTATAGTTTTATGGTTTAAGCCTGAAAATGGGTAATTAGGCATAAACTGTGAACTGGAGAATCCCTGGTGTATCATTAACATACAGGGTGTCCCATAAAGGTAACAATTTAATTATTCATCTTCTTCACGTATTAGAGATAAGTAGGCAATAAAAAATGTTCAAAGTTGGGAGGGGGGGGGGGACTATATGAAGAAAAAAATTCTCTTATTATTTTTCAAAAATTAAACTTTTGAAATTTGTATACAGTCCCCCCCCCCCCCAAAAAAAAATCTCATTTAGTAAAATGATCCCCATACACTAATGAGGGGATGTACAAATTTTCAGCCTTTCATCATAAAAAGTCTGAGATATATGTTTAAAAAAATGATGAACAAGGACATGAATATGAATGTAGACGTTTATTGATGGAGTGGAGAAAATCATTTTCTTTCGTAATTTCTAAACTACCTCTGAAACGCGTACAAATCACGTGATTTTTTTCCTTCGAGAACCATTGAAAAGTGGTTTAAGTAAGCTTATATTTATCTTCATATCTCTGAGCCGTTTTAAGATGAAAGACCGAAATTTGGTACATCTAGTAGTTAGGGAATGCAATCCCGGATTCCGCGGGAAGTCTATGACTATAATTTTCGTATTTATGTAAGGTATTGTATTAATCATTAAATAAGATAAAGTATTAAACTTGATAGTGCTTGCAATCTTACTTTTTCCTACTTTTCTCTATTAAAATTATTATTTATTTGAATGAAATGTCAATCCCGAAATCCCGCGAATCGAAAAACAGTGCGGGATTGCATTCCCTAGTTGTTGGAAGACATACACGTCTACTGCATCTAATTCTACACATGGAAAATATTTTATTTGGGGGGAAATAGTAGTGGACGTAACAATAGACACAACCCCGCGAAACAAAAAACACTTCATTCTCTACTCATAGTAAATCGCGCGCATTTTACTAATTGGGAGTTTTTTCGTTTAGGGGTCATATACAAATTTAAAAAGTAGCTTTTTGAAAGTTTACGACAGAATATTTTTCTTAATGTATTTTTCCTACCTTATTTTGAACATTTTTTAAATGTACATTGTCCACATGTCTGTAATAGATAAAAAATTAAAGCGTCTCGCCACCTTTTTGAGGCACCCTGTATACAACGGGTGTTTCAAAAGTTCGCGCGAACTTCAAAATTTCATTAGAAAAGAGCAAATAATATTACGTTGAAAAATTCAGTTTTGCACGATTAGGTTTGAGAGAGATGATAATTTTTGAATTGCAAAAACAAAACTTTCAAACAGTCGCCAATAGATGGCGCTGACATATCTGATGCTAAAATTTACGATTAAAATAAAAAACTCCTGTCTAATTCTATTCAAAGAAACTGTAATTTTCTATATCTACTTTGTCCTTTTTCAATTATTTAGACTTAAAGCAACTGCATGAGCTAAAAAATACCGAATACTTTAAAAATTCATTAAACGAGAAATGATAATGTAAATGATAATTGCAGTCCGTATAAAACAGATAAGAGAGAAATCGCGTCTTGTTCTATGTCAGCACCATCTATCGGCTATTTTTTGAACATTTAATTTTTCGTGTCATTAATAAAATCAGATCACGGATATTACCCGCGAACTTAATACAATCAAATTCGTTCCATGCTAAAAATAAGCAGCTGGTTTTTATATGGAGCGGACATTTTCAAAGAGAAAGAATTGTTACCTCCCAAACTCGGAGAGAAATTCTGAAATACGATTAATAGAATCAATCAGACATTCATAAATAAAATTATAATTTATTTTTAATTTGTTATTAGTTAAAAAAACCTTTTAAAATTTATAATATAAACTTATAAACATGTCTACGTATTAAATGAATTTACTTACATAAATATTCTTTCCGAAATATTATCAGTGTTTACGGAGTAGCGTGTGAGTATTATTAGGAGAATGTTTTTGGTTAAATTCTTCCATTTAACATAATGTTCGTAAGCTCGTATTGTTTGTATTTCTGAGAGGCTTTCAAACAAAGCAAGACAATCTCTCAAAAATTTCAGAAAGAAAAATATTATGCCTCGTGGTCAATCTCGTGCACTGACAATAGTACACATACTCATCCTAATATGTATGGTTCATCCGGGAAAAAGTTTGTATCCTCAGTCATCTACCATATACAGATGGATAGAAGTCACTTGCAAATGAACAATAGAGCTCAGAATGTCTTTTTTTCACTTCAAGCGGTAGGGTCCCTATCTAAACAACTTGCTAGGACGAATGATGGGTAGGTGTGTATTTGTAGCAACCGTTGATGGAATACTCCGGGTGTGAAGGTTTCAGCAGAGCGAAATAATGGGAACTGTGTGTATTTTGTAAAATTGCAAGTGTTCTTAAAATCAAATCGTGAAATATGTATTCTTAACTATTCGGCAGTTCTTAAAATGCAACGTGTGTATTAGTGCTCGTGGAAACGAGCGTCGACTGTGTATATACAACAGTATATGTATAAAAGAAATTGTAGCGTTTCAGTATGGTTGTCTAAAATATGCCCTTGCCTGATTATAGCACTACCTCCTAGATACAGAAAGCCTGAGCGCTGAAGCTTTGACGTCATTATTAAGCCTTCAAGTAATGACGTCACTACACTTTCACTCTCATAAAGTAAAACTATTTCAGTTTTCTGGTGAATGCTACAAATATTAAAAAGTATCTTAAGTGAAAGATAAAAATTAAAATACGTTTGTGATACAAAACAATTCATTGTGATCTACTCCCTTATTACATTATATAATTCGTTACAGTTAAAAACTGCCCTTTTTTGTAAAATTAAATTTTCTATCTCAATTTATTAAATGTTATTATGAGAGAGTAAATTCACCAAAAATTTCGAATAGTTTTACTTTATGAAAGTTAAACTGTGATGGCTTCACCTTTAATAGGCCAACTGATGACGTAAAAACTTGGTGACGTAGCAGTGGTTAGGCTTTCTATATCTAGGAGACAGTGATTATAGACATGCACAAGACAGAAACTGTGAAGCATACACAATTGCGTTTTACCTTCAAGTGCAGTAAATCATTAAGTTTTTATGTGTGCAATTAGTCAATTTCTACGTGTGATCCTTTAGTTGCTCGAAGGATATCCAGGCGACATTCCATTGCATCAACAACAACAACCGCAATCAACATGAGGTCTTAGGATGTCAGTAATTGTCTTCAACTTGTAACAGCATGTAACAAGTCAAAAACTTGAATACGTCACGTGTAATTGAAAATTAAAAGTATTTTGTGTCACTCTTTCTGTCTCGTGCACGTTCATGATCAGGGGAAACGTTTGGAACACCCGGTATATTTTTGACTATGGCTGCAAGTATCAAAAAGCCATGAATACTTCAATTTGCAACACGGCACTATACTTTACAGAAGCGTATTCCGTTAAGGAGTTATCACACTAGCTTAAAATCCAAGCAACTTTTTTGCCGAACAACTTTTGGCCTATCTTTTCTGTGACGAGGGTGATCTCAAACCACTGAACGTTAGAAAAAATCGGTGTTCAATTTATTCAGTAAGAAAGTTCCTCGGATTATAAGCTAGTGTGATATCCCCTTTCATTTTACATGCCCATCCTAAAGGGTAGCCATCATTGGAAGAGTGCATAGCAATAAAATAAATAACTTTGTTCCAACTTATCTGGGAAAAGCGATGAAAATGATGAATGGAGATCAATATCCCCATATTCACTATTTATTCCCCTACACGCTCCATAGAAGTATCATTAAGCTACGTAAGCTCCAATAAAATGAATGTTAAAGTAGTCCTTTCTAAACAGTTACGCCTTTATAACCGCAGAGAAACCATTCCTGAACACGGAAATATCAGTAACGTGATATAAACAGTCTGCACGCGAGATCCTAGCTCAGGTTTTAGCGGCATTTTATTTGTGATTCGCGATATACGAGGTATAATTAATTATCACTTTTATGACCAGAAAACTTGCTAAATAACAGCTAGCCGACTTTTGTGGATAGAATCCCAGAAGAAGATGCTAGACTGCATGTATTACATTTAAGGTATGCAACTGACATGCGTATTTTTAGCATTAGAGTGGTATTTCTTTCACTTCGGGTTTATTTATCGACATATTTTTAGCATTAGAGTGGTATTTCTTTCACTTCGGGCTTATTTATCGACGTATTTTTGTGGGCGTATTTAGCGTATTGCAATCGTCCGTATTTTCTTCCTTATTGCATTAAGTTAGAAAGTGTATCATTATTGATGAAGGTGCCGTATTTTTATTCCTTGTCAGGGATTGTTGTTTTCGTTGCATTTTTCAATAGCGTTGCTAGATAGCGAGGGAGAAAAGGAGAACAAATTGTTGAATGTCGCCAAGATTTGCAATTTTTGAGGATGTATCGCCAAGTTTTGTGTCAAAACATAAGTCTCCAAAAGTGAAATTAGCTTCGGCTATATCGAGGCCATCGTGATTCTACCGGGCCTGCTTGTACACTCCGAAAGAAGCCTATGAACGTTTCCACCTTAATTGTTAGATTCGGCCGTTAGATGACGAATCAAAGTGCTGGAACCAATAAGTGAGCATCCGTAGGCCTCTCGATGACACGTCGGAGTGCACAAGCAGGCCTGGTAGAATCACGATGGCGGCGGCTGTATCTGCCGAGAAACTGGAAAATGCTACAGTTTATTAAAGGAGAAGTATAATTAGAATATGCCTGACGAAGATTGTAAAACAGTTTTAGTGGACGACTTTAATATAGATTTAAATTCCAAAGAAATGTTTTATGCAGCAAGGAAAACAAATACAGGACACTCCGGGATTATGATGCACATTTTAAACAGTACTTATAAAGGCGAAGTATAATTAGAAAATGCTTGGAGAAGATATGACTGCAAAATAGTTTTAGTAGGCGATATATATAGGTAAATTTCGGTTCCAAAGAAATGTTTTATGGAACAAGGAATAAAAATACGGCACCCTCATCAATAATGATACACTTTCCAACTTAATGGAATAAGGAAGAAAATACGAACGACGCAAGGATTACGATACGCTTTCAATATATAGTACTTTAGTGCGTGTCACGTTGACACAACGTGCATATTTTTTAATGAAAAATTATTAATACAAATCCTAATTAATATTGTCTAAATTTAAACTAATAAACGATTCTAAATTTAATTTAAAAGTTTTTAACAATAACTGTTTTTTAAAGCTTTCAATTTTCCTCTTAGCCTTCTCAATTACAGCGCATTAAAGTACTTCTAAAGCATTTCCCTCTTATCAGCTGCTTTGAAATAAAATAACAGTTGACGCCAGTTTTCTCTCCTGCTAAAAGAATTATAATAATAACACCTCTTCCTCGAATATTTCTCTGCTCCGCTGAAACAGATGTGTTTGCAGTTTTCCTCTGCTGCGCAAGAAGCATATTGCTCGAAAAACACCTGCTAAAATTTGTTCTAGAAAGTTCGAGCTCCCTTTTTCTATAGCAATAGTCTAACGGTCATTTCTTAAGCAGTTGGAGAGTAATTTTCGGAGGGGGCAAGCCACTCACTTCATGTGAGGAGGCTTTTGCCCACCGACACGTAATATATACCGCGTTCTTCGCCGCGTTCTTATACCGCGGGATTCGCATGTACGCCGATCACTTTATGGTGACGGAGACGTTCACCCACTGAGGTACCAGGCCGCTTTAGCACGCTGTAATTTTCTTATGAAGATGCTTCCCCTAGTCATCATGTTTTTTATATGTGATATTTTTAGTAATAGTATGTGACTGCTTATGACATCGACTGAAATCTAATAAAGTACATGCTGCATCTCCATCGAGTTTCCTGTGTTTTCCTCAAGAGTACGATCTTCATAATGCCTTTTTTTGTGTTTCTAAATTTTCTGCGTCTCCGTCCGGTAAAATATGAAATCGACAAGCGCTAGCAAGATGTGTTTTTACACAACGTGATTATGGAGGTCATGAACTATTAGGGTGCATATCTCTCTTGTGAACCTACCTTCGTCTCTTCAAGATCATCTACCAGTGCTTCACCAGTACAAAATGTTTAATTGCAATCACCGGCCAACCTTCTTCAGTATATAATTTATACCAACCAACGCTTGTATTTAGGATCACCGCCTTCCACCGTACCTCTCCAAGACAGTGAGTATTTAAAATATTAAAGTATTTGAGATATGTTTTTTAACTAAAAGGTTCGTAGATAATATTTGAAAAGACGACAAACATATACAGAGTGATACCCCGAACTTACGCTATAGGTGTGACCCAGCGATAACCGCGTAAGTCCGGGTATAATTTTGCAAATAAATATGCACATGCAAGTTTTTTAGTTGGGGCCGGATATTAAAGAAAAGTTAAATGAAAACATTTATAATACAGATGCTTAAAAAATTATATTACTACAATCGTAAACCAAAATTATTTAGTAAATCAACAAAAGACAAATTGACGAGATTTGAAAACCGCTTAACTCCGGGTTCACGTAAGTCGGAGTAGCGTAAGCTGGGCTATTACTGTGTTGAGTACTTTTATAGCTGGTCCCGAGTAACTATGTGTCTTAGACCCAAGGGCGGATGAAAGGGGGAGTGGAGGGGGTGACCGCCCCCCCGAGACAAAAGAAATTATTGTAAAAGATCCTATTTTACTTCCATAAAATGTCCGTATATGTCAATCTTCTAACTAACCGCCCCCACCGGCAAACGAACTCCCCCCCCGAGAAATTTGCAATAATCCGCCACTGCTTAGACCCTAAGGTGTTAAAATAATAAACACTTTCGAATTGCATTGCAAAATAATAAACAATTTGCCGAGATCCATTATATTCGCAGTCGAAATATTTTGCAACAATGAAATCGATATCCAATGTTTAACTTGACACGCTCATATCGGCTATTTCAATCACTCCTTTCATCTTCCGCATTCATAATTTAATACTCCGCTGGATCTAATATTGTAACAACAGGCAGGTAATCTGAGGCCCAATCAATGCCGCATGAAGCTGGGAGTAATTACATTAGCCTTGTACACGATGCGTTGAAGCTGAGATAGCCAGTTAATGAAGGGAGGATGTGTACATGTGTACGCATAGTAAATGTACTAAACATGCAGAATGTATCATGGAGCGAAGGCTTGGTTATACTTGGGAACGAAAGCTTAATTTTGTAATGTGGGAGCCATACTGTCGTTCTTGTTTCATTATGTTGGGAAGTTTGCTATTGGGTAACTCTATATGTGGTCCAAAGTTGACCTTTATGGAGGGATTTGCATTGTTATTGAAAAAGAATGTTTTGCTAATTGAACAAAAATTTGGTTGGCTTCATTTCAAACAAATAATATTAAAAAAACGAGTACATTTGTTACTTAAATTTAAGAGTAAAGTACCCGGAGCTATTACAAAATGACAAAGTACTCAGAAATGAGGGCATTTTGCTTGTTTCTAAGTACCTTATTTTTACCGTGTCCAATCTGAAGATTCTATTGATATAGATCATCTTCTCAAACTTGTTCTGTTGTCCACTGAACTATTTATGGACACCCTAAATGTATAAATTTCACAACAATCGATACTCATTGACACCCACTTAAACTAACAGTTTACCTGTTGCCATTCGTAAAAGAAAAAAAACTAAAAAATTAAATCCTTCTATCTAAAGATTATATTGATATAAATCATCTCCTCACACTTTATGAAAATCACTTTTCAACTTAGTTTTGTTGTCCGTTGAACGATTTGTGGACACTACCTGTAAAAATTTCGCAAACATCGATATTTGTTCATACTTCTAGGTGGCAACGTCGGTACACCTCTTGGGATGCTAAATAATAAAATGATCAATACAACTCAGAAGCGATCCCAATTCATATAAACGGCAAGTGCCCATCATTTAAAAAAAGCTGTTTAATTCAGTTTTGTAATGCACTGAACAATTTTTAGATACCTTACATGTGTAAATTTTGCGACATTGGATATCCACGGATACCCATTTAAACAAACACGTTCATACGTCGCCATTTGTAAAAAAAAAAAAATAGTTCCTTTGATTTAAAGTAGATTTTATTGATATATATTGTCTCACTGTTCGAAAAAATTACCTTTCAATTTTGTTATCTGCTTGGATATCCGATGAGCAAATTTCACAAAATCAATGCTCGTTGATATCCACTTAAACTAACAATTTCCCTGCTGCCATTCGTAAAAAAATGAAAACAAATTAAGTTATTTCATCAAAAGATTATATTGATAAAAAGCATCTCCCCATACGTGTAAAAATTACATTTCAATTTAGTTTTGCTATCCAATGAGCAATTTATGGACATCTCAGTTGTGTAAATTTCGCAACAATCAATATTCATTGATACTTAATTAAACAAATAAGTTTACTTTTCCCATTTGTAAAAAATAAATAAATAAATAAGCAAATTAAATCCTTGCATTTTAGGATTGTATTGATGTAATTCACCTTCTCAGCCTTTGTAAAAATTACCTTTCAATTTCGTTTTGTTATTCGACAAACAATTTTCCACACTCCAAATGCTGTAAATTTAACATTCGATACTCGTTGATACCCATTTATGGATACAACTTTAGCTGTTTCCATTCGTGAAGAAAGAAAGCAAGAGAAAAGAAGTGAAGTTCTTCGCGATCTAAGGAATTCTACATAAATCGTGTCATCAGACTTTATAAAAAACGCTTTTCAATTTAATTTTTTTTATCTGTTTAATAAGTTTGGACACTGCAGAATTGTAAATTTCGCAACATTCGATACGCATTGATGTCCATTTAAAGAAACAAGTTTACCTGCTGCCATTCCTAAAAAAAAATCCTTCGAACTAAAAATAATGGTTCTATTGATATAAATCGTGTCCTCAAACTTAGTGAAAAACGCTTTTCAATTTAGTTTTCGTTATCGGTTTAATAAGTTCGGACACTGCAGAATTGTAAATTTCGCAACATTCGATACTCATTGGTATCCATTTAAAGAAATTTACCTGTTGCCATTCGTAAGAAAAAAAAAATCCTTCGAACTAACAATAATTCTATTGATATAAATCGTGTCCTCAGATTTAGTAAAAATTGCGTTTCAAAGTAGTTTTGTTATCCTCTAGACCTGTTAATTTCCCAACAATCGATACTCATTGGTATCCATTTAAAGAAATTTACCTGTTGCCATTCGTAAAAAAAAATCCTTCGAACTAAAAATAATTCTATTGATATAAATCGTGTCCTGAGATTTAGTAAAAATTGCGTTTCAAAGTAGTTTTGTTATCCTCTAGACCTGTAAATTTCCCAACAATCGATACACATTGGTATCCATTTAAAGAAATTTACGTATTGCCATTCGTAAAAAAAAAATCCTTCGAACTAAAAATAATTCTATTGATATAAATCGTGTCCTCAGATTTAGTAAAAATTGCGTTTCAAAGTAGTTTTGTTATCCTCTAGACCTGTAAATTTCCCAACAATGATACTCATTGGTATCCATTAAAGGAAATTTACGTATTGCCATTCGTAAAAAAAAAAAAATCCTTCGAACTAAAAATAATTCTATTGATATAAATCGTGTCCTCAGATTTAGTAAAAATTGCGTTTCAAAGTAGTTTTGTTATCCTCTAGACCTGTAAATTTCCCCAAAAATCGATGCCTCTTGACACGGACGGACAGACAAAACGAATCCATCTCAACTTTGCAGCAAAATGAACTTTAACATCCCAAAACAAAACGAACCAAATAACTGCAATCCGAACGGCAAAACGATTTCGTAAGCAGGACGAACGATTCCTCACACTGCGCGCACTTTCGAAAATATCTTTCTTTCGCACCCTGACACTTTTCTCCGTCGAGAAATTCTTTGAAAGGTCATAGGGCGTTCGCGGCGCCCGGTAATTTTGCGCAGCCCCGGCACCTCTCTCGGTCTGCAGCCGACTGGAAACAAGGGCTCCCCGTGATGGGGCGCAATGGGGGAGGGGGGGGGGGGGAAGCAGCGCACACTGGTATTAGCATAAGCGTTAAAAAAATTACCCTTCCACCGTTTCCTGGCGAACTTTGCGTTGTGTGTGTCGTTTTGGATCAAACGGTTAAGTTGTACAGACTTGGGATTTTAAAAACGGATTTCGAATTAGATGTGCTTGTTCTAAATGCTAAGAACTGTCGTGTACAGAGCGTATCAAAATGATCTGGAATTTCAATTTATTAATAAACCTTGCTGTTAATCTATATAAATAAAACAGAGTGTAAACTGTCCGTTAGTTTGTTTATCTGCACCTCGCATAGCTCCGAAACGGGTGATTGTAGACCTACCAAATTTTGTATGGAAATTCTCCAGGACGGGTCCCGACATACCTCGAAGCGATATTTTCGAAATTCAAAATTATTTTAGGAGATATCGATAAAAAACAAGTCGCAAAAGGCTAATTTTTGCTCCCCCATTTCGCAATTGTAACCCCGCAGTGGAAAAAGAGAGAATATAGCATATCTAGGTTGCCATATTTCGCAAGTTTGTTAAATGATTCAGACTCTTGAAGTAAAAATAAAAGAATAACGATTTTTTTAAATTAAATTATTTGTAAGATTATTTTTTAATTAAAGTATCGTGTGCATGTGAAATCAGAACGGGAATGAAATGTTTTATACTCAAAAGAGTCTAGTATTGTAATAAAACGTATTAGCATCGGGTGAACCACAAACTAATGTCATTTATTCATATGTCAATATCTTGCCTGGCCAAAACTACTGAAGCTAATTATACGTAATTTGGCACACAGTTTTTTAGCATAGGTGCTGAATTGGAGATCATTTTCGAAAATTCGCAACTTATGGAGGCTATGGGACCAAAACGTCCTTTTCCCATATCCTGCATGATCTCAAAGAAAGATATCTATAAAATTCTTGCTTTAAAATACAGCACTCTCACGAACACCTTCAAGTCGATACCAGAACATTTCGAATATAATCCTCCAGGTATGGTAGACGTGGAAAAAGGGGTAGGAGAGCCCCTTTTTTTTTTAATTTATCATGAATGAAAAAAATTCTCTTTTTTAAATTTAACAAATAATATCAAGCCTATTTCTTTTAACAAGCTTACTTGTTCTTCTGTCATCGTTTTTGTTCTGCAGTCTTCCAGTGTAACGGCCGCATTCATCAAACACTTGTCACGCGGATTAAACCAAACTCACGTGCTAAAGGCATCGGTAAGATATCTTATAGAGATGAGACGGGCTCAGCCCGAGCCCGAAAGCCCGAGCCCGAGCCCGGGCCCGACTGGGGCTCGGGCTCTGTAATTCACGATTGCGTTCGGGCTCGGGCTCGTGAAAAATTTCTCCTTTGTTGAACATACTCCTTGAAACAGATTTTAAAAAGTGATTCACGGGATAAATAGATGCACTTATTTAAAAAAAGATGGCGGCACGGGGGACTAGAACGTGTGTGAAGCTCCAAAATTTATTGTATCTTATTAATGAAGTAGTTAATTTTATTTGTCTTTAGCTGAAATTTCGGGCTCGGCGTCTCGGGCTCCAACTTTAATAATTGCTCGGGCTCGGGCGGGCTCGGATTAAAAGTCTTCGGGCTCGGGCTTCAAAAAATGAGCCCGAACTCATCTCTTAATATCTTACCGATGACTATAACATGCTTTTCAGGATTAATCCGCGTGTCAAATGTTTGGTGAGTACGGCTATTAGAGTCTTGGCTTTGCTTCCATCGAAGTATAAACCAAACTGGTAATGGTTATAATCTGTTACATCTCACTGCGACAACAGAGTCTTGCCTTTATTATTTGATGCCGAATTTTATCTCAGTCAACAAGATTCGATACATTGCTTTGTGACATAATGCCTATGCCTTGAAGTGCAGCTGACACGATTGCAGATTCTGCTCGGTTGCCAGTGGCAAAAAGATCCAATATACTTGCTACGTCTCTCTCTACAAATTTGACGTCGTCAGCATTTGGGGCTCCCCTTTTAGTGATATGTAGTAGAGATGAGACGGGCTCAGCCCGAGCCCGGTTCGGGCCCGGGCTCGGGCTCTGTAATTCACAATTGTGTTCGGGCTCGGGCTCGTGAAAAATTTCTCCCTTATTGAACATACTGCTTGAAACAGATTTTAAAAAGTAAATCATGAGGAAAATAAAAGTACTTATAAAAAAATAAACAAACTAAATAAATAAATAAAAATAGCGGCACGGGCGCCTAAAAGGTGCGTGAAGCTCTTTGGGTATTTTAGAAGGACGGTTTACATTCTTAGTTAGTCATGAGATCCGACATTTTTTGATAAAGGATGGATACAAAGAATTGGAAAGTGCATTGGGAGTTTGCAACTCTATTTGTCTTTAATTTGCACAAACGGCAAAATTTATTGTATTCTATCAATGAAGTAATTGAATTTTTTTTTTATATCTTTAGCTGAAATTTCGGGCTCGGGCGGGCTCGGGCTCCGACTTAAATAATATTGCTCGGGCTCGGGCGGGCTCGGATTAAAAGTCCTCGGGCTCGGGCTTCAAAAAATGAGCCCGAACGCATCTCTAATATCTAGTACCGCAGAAAAGCCAGTGTGTGTTCGCATATATGCTGCTCAGAGTTGGGCAGTATCGCAAATACATGCATTTGAAATACATTTGTACCTTATATTTTGTATATTCAGTAGGAAAGGCAAAGTATTTTGAAAATGTGTTTTAAAATACATTTTCATTGTATTTTGTATTTTCAAAATACTGAAAATACATTTCGTATTCGGAAGTTAGATTAATCGTTAACATCATACTTTGCTCGGATTTTGATGAACGAATGAAAATGATAAAATTGTTCACATTCACAGTTCCCTCTTGGTATAATTTGAGATTTAAAAATAATTGCACTGCAGCAACTACTCTGTTAAAATGTTAACTAGGTGTGATAATGACGATGAGACGTGGTAATTACAGACAGCTGTTAAGGTTTAACTACGGACGAGTTTAACAGGAGGAGGGGAAACATCTCATTTGAAACAGTTTAATGATGTTTGGTCTAGAAATTTTTCTGGATTGCTGATAACTCATTAAGAAATATAAACAAAGCCAAAAGGCATGTTTGAGTAGTATTTATTGGATTTGGCTAAGGAAATTTATAAACAATTTGAACTGAGTCAGTAAGTTGTAGAAAAACAAGACAGTCAGTTTACTGGAAAAATTTTCAAATTTTGTCTGTGGATGGAAATGATAAATTTAAGGCACAATGCCAGTTGTGAAATCCAAAAACTTCGATTATAAGTGGAACATTTAAATCTTAATAAATTTTAAAATCCCTTAAAGGTTTTAATCCCTTAAGCGTTTTTTTTTAATTGGTTCAAATGTTAAATTGAATTCAATAAGTAAAAAATATTCTCCAAACTTCAAAATCTAACTTAAACGTTAGTAATACGTACTTTAAACGAATATGTCACAACGAGTATTTGCTAAATTAATGAAGATGATATGCTTTTATTTCTTCATTATAATCCTGAGGAACAGTTGATAATGATAACCTGTTGCTTTAATAAAATATTTTTGTTTATTTTCTGTCTTAAACGCTTTTTAAGCACTGTGACGTTCGAAAATTAATATCGTTAGAAACTATTTTGAAAAAAAACTTAGATACATGATTCACATGTTTAAGTAATACTGGTCTTTAAAATTTTGAGTATCAATGCAATTTCTCAGAAATGGTCTGTTTCGGATCTTGTACAATGCAGGTAAAACTTTGCAAGATACCGCTCTAGAAAAACAGAGGGTATTTTATGTTATTTTAACTGTTTTATAAATATTATTATGCTAGATGACAACTATGATTTATTTTTTTACACCCTAAAAAATATTTAAATATAATAAACTGTGATCTTGAGTTGAAAAATTAGTTTTTTTTTTATTATTCATAATACTTTTAAAATATGTACATGTATTTTGGGTGTATTTTGAAAATACATGTATTTTTTGTATTTGTTCTTTTCAGAAAGTATTTTGCATTTTGTATTTTTACGTATTTTAATCAATGTATCTTGTATTTTGTATTGGAACTACACTTTCGCTGTATTTTGCCGATTTTTGACGCCGCTTCAGCTTACATTCATTATTCAAATCCATTTAACCCTTTGAGGCGCAACCCTTTCCCAATGCTGAAAAAAGGGCAGCCGTTGCCATCGCTCGACTTAACTACCAGCCAGATGGCGGACGATCGAAACGTACATCGCGTGCACACAGATCTATAGACCCTTTTTTGACGACAGCTGGCTGTGCTGCGCGCACAGCCAGCTGTCGTCAGTATGTCGTCTTGGTGTTAAAAATAAGCGTGACAATTTCTTTTTACGAGAAATGACGTGCTAAAAAGTAAAGGTTTCTCGTGGAGCTATGTCATCCCCAACTCTTTTTATAGAAATCAAATCTATTCTTCGCGACTGGCAACAGTCAAAACGTCAAGAGTTTGGTGTCCTCACGGCGAGGACACCTCGCGTTAAAGGGTTAATTGGAAGAAACATAATTTCTCTCAGTTCGCTGGTCGAATAGAATTTCTCGCACGTACCTTGATACTTTCCGTTTTGGATACAGCAGATTCAAATGATTTACAAGTATATGTCGATATATGAGGCAGAACATTTGCTCTCTTTCAAGAGCACGATGAACCACTCCAGACGATGATTGTCTTGGAGTGGTTTTTCTTTTCTCGAAATGCTGAAGTAATCAATTATTGGGATTGAAAAGCTTGTTTTCAGTTCTCGTCTTACTTATTTGCAACTTCTTCACACGAGGACGAAAGTGTAGATGTAGATAATGTCCCTTTACTTTGGCTCTCTTTTGAATGTCAACATACGCTTCTTTAGAACATACGAAAGCGTGTCAACATACGCTTTCGTAAGAAACACATCACAGGCAGACAAAAACACAGGGAAAATCATGTCTTTCACAACATAGCCATAGTGCAGTACTAGTTCAAGTACACATGCACGACGCAGTGTAAAAATTAAAAAATCTTATTGCTCTAAGGTTGCAATCTTAGGTTGCAATCAATTGCTCTAAGGTTGCAATGAATTGCTCTAAGGTTGCTCTGATCGTATTAGACGATGCAGGGAGAGGGGCCTGGATCATGAAGTATTGCAACGTACACTGTACTTCATAGCACTACTACTTAGTACTGAGTAGGGGAAGTTAAGTACAATGAAACATGCTATCTAAAATCGATAGGGATGGTCTCAGAAAGTTGTAACTCACACACAAGTATTACGCAAATTTATGTTCCAGTTACTGACGTGATTTGGAGACAATCACATTTTTACGACAAGAAATATAGAAAATGAGTAGATTTTCACCACTGAAAAGAAATTTCGCTACTAAAAGTAATATGTATAATTATTTATTTTTTCAAATATCGTGGTCACTACCGTGTAGTCTTCATACTTTAAAAGCCAGAATTTAGAAAATCTGGTGTGACTCCACTCGACTTTCCGAACACTTACGATTAAGATCATTACCAAGCATTTAAATAAATTTTAATCGGTGAATAATTCAAACATATATACCAAATTGAAACTCAATCGAATGCACCGTTTAAACGCTTGCGCACTTTCAAGAATTTCTCCCCATGTGTCATTATGCAATAATATAAAAGAAATTTTTGTCGTAGCCCTGTAGAAAAACTATAAGTCTTATACACACCAAAATCAATACCGGTCTTAAGATGGTGATTTATAACATATATACCCAATTTCAGCTCAATCGAAGGTACCATTTAAACGCTAGCGCACTTTAAAGAATTTCCCCCATAGGCCAGAATGTAAAAGAAATCTTTGTAGTAGCCCTGTAGGAGAACTATAAGTCCTACACACACCAAAATCAATACCGGTCTTAGGATGGTGGTTTATAACATACATACCCAATTTGAGCTCAATCGAATGTATCGTTTAAACGCTAGCGCACTTTCAAGAAATTCCCCCCCATAGGCCATAATGTAAAAGAAATCTTTGTCTTAGCCCTGTAGAAAAACTATAAGTCCTATACACACCAAAATCAATACCGGTCTTGCGACGGTGGTTTATGAGATATATATCCAATTTGAGCTCAATCGAATGCTCCGTTCAGGAGCTATCGTGTTCACTCACATACACACAAACACACATACACACATACATACATACATCTCGTAAAAATAGCATAAATGGATTCAGAAGCCCTCAAAACGTATAAAAACACCAAAATCTCGAAGTCGAATTTTTTCATGATTACAATACTTTCCTTACATGGTACATGTTCGGAAAGTAAAAATAAATTTTAGGAATTTGTAAAAATTCATTTAGTTTGAAGCTTGAATTTTAGATAAAATAAAACGCTTGTAGATGGGAATTCATTGTACCGTGTTACTCCCGCGTGAATGCATTCACCTAAAATAAAGATGTTACTATTAAATGTTTAGATAGTCAGCGCATAAAGTTTTAACAAGGAGTTGTTTCTAAAACCTTCTCCCCATCTTCTTCAGACTCTGGAGATGGTGACAATCCAGATTGCCTTCCAACTAACAATCCAAATAGTACAAATTGTGAGCTGTCCTCACACAATATGTATGACACAAGCACTATCATTCTAAATAATGTTTTAATTAAGGAAGGCGAGTTTAACCCTCTCGTCACCCTGAACCTCATATGAGGCTCCTATTTCAAAAAGCAATATTTGAAATAGGAGCCTCATATGAGAAAGCAATTGAATATTATTCAATTATTGAATATTATTACATTGAGAGAAAACAATTGAATTTAGTACTTTTTTCTTTCAGTGATATCGATATCATTCATTCATGTAGAAAGTATATGAGGCTCTTAACTAGATGCATAAATCGTGCCTAGATTTCAGTACTAGTCCATTTATATCATTTTTTACAGTTTTCGCTACATTGTTTCAGGAGAAAAATTAAGAAAATATTGACGCTGCTTTTTTACAGTTTTTTTTTCTTTTTAAGGTAAGTATAGTTTTTTTCCTTATTCCTCAACCTTTACCTAATATGTGCATCCTTTTAAATTAATTTTAGCATAACAAAATGCTTCGAAAATGCAGAAATTATTATTAGAAAAATTATTATTATCGACATTAATCGACATTAGAAAAAAATATTTTTGCATGATTTATAATAGTATTTCAGATGCATTAAATGCTAGACAGATTTGTTTTCTCTGATTTTTCATAATTCGGTGACGAGAGGGTTAAATGTAGAGATATGTACTGTGTTGGGGAAATAATAAACTTAAATCGAATGGAATGCGAATGTTCTGTATGTCAAACGACTGTATCCAGGCTTCAAATGTGTGCCCTCTTCGGAAACATACATCTTCAAAGAAAATCATTGTAGCAAAACTGCCACCTCCTGTTCCTTCAGGTGCTGCAGTAAGGAAAGCAGAAATGCAAATTTTTGAATTCGATTTAAGTAAATTTAATATAAAATGAAAAACTATAGGCTAACTTCTAATAAAAGCATTATGATTCCATCTTAAGCTATAACAGTTTAATTAATTTGGTTTTTCCATTTAAATTTCGTATTAATGTCTCACCAACGTTTATTATAAATGTATATGTTACGGCCAAAGCCCGGAGTTCGGCCAGTTCGCTATTTGGCTGGCCGATTCGCGTTTTGGCCAAGAGGTTTGGCCGAAGCCCGAAGTACAGGGTGGCCATAATTAAACTGCAAGTGTTCAAGGGGTGCTGGAGAGAAAACTACCTGGAATATTCCACTGAAACTTGGTATCTACACGTTTCAGAACATGCGCAAGTCAAATATGCAATTAAAAAAAATCGCAATTTTCATCCGATAGATGGCGCTATATCGTGTTTCAATGCTTATGGACGTCATATATACAAATTTTAAGCCCATCGAACAGTGTAAAAACAAGACCACATTGAGTAATGGTCAATCATGACTCTGAATAAGAAGGAACGTGCATTGTTAGTGAAGATATTCCATCAGAATGGTAGCAATTATTCAGCTACTCTGAAAGAATACCGGCGTATGAAACGATTAAGATGAGGTCCAATGAGTGCCAATGAGAATAAATAATGGTTTAATTGTTTTCCAAAGCGTCTTTATGAATTGTTTAAATTTGTGATCTTAATTTACGTTAATTTTTGATTACATGTTACTGTAAAAATTTAATTATTGAAGCGAATTGTATGGAATTTTGATAAACTGTAAATGATGTTTTATATTGTTTATAATGCCTCTTAGAATATCACTATGCTCTGTCTATCGGCTTTGGAAGTTGTATAGGCCACTGGTGAGCTTTGAAATACGCTACAGCGCCATCTATCGGGTGAAAATGACGATTTTTTTTTCTTGCATATTTGACTTGCGCATGTTCTGAAACGTGTAGATCCCAAATTTCTCTGGAATATTCTCGGTAGTTTTCTCTCCAGCACCCCTTGAACACTTGCAGTTTAATTATGGCCACCCTGTACTTGCAATTAATATTGTACATTCTACTTTGGATGGCCATTTCGCGAAGGGGCTGGGAATCCTTGGCCAAAGCCGGAAGTGATAATGGTAGACTTAGCGGTGTCTATTTGCCTTTGCAAAAAGTTTCATATTTTTTGAAGCGATATTTCGGGAGACAATGTGCGATCTGGGATCTTTAGCATTAGGTCTACGGAGCAGAAAAAAGACTAAGGATACCCCTTAAAGGTAGTTGAAAAATGGAGTACTCGATTTGCCTTTGTATTCTTACAAGTTACGCAACGCATTTGCTCAAGATATAATTCGTCATTTTGAAAGGCGCAAATCCAATATTCTTCACGATATCTCGTTGTTTTAGTGTATACTCTTACTAAATAATTTCTATTATAACTTTAATATGAGAACAGAATAACACGAGATCATATTTTTTATATATTACAAGCTTATTTTTAACTCGGAGATGTCACTTATATTTGAACTCGTTTCTAAAACAATTGTACTTAAAAAAAGAAAAGTAAAAAAAAACAGTACACAGAAGTATTCATTTTTAACAGTGTGTAAAACAATCTTCTCTTCATTTCTTTCTTCCTACTTGACCGATCGTCCAAAGCCACTTCGCGAATCGGCCAGCCAATGCCCGAAATCAAGAAAAGATCGGACATTGGCCGGTAAGTTTACAGATACGTTGGCCAAAACTCGAATTGTCCGGCCAGTTCGCGAACAGGCCGATTTCGAGCTTTGGCCGTAGCATATACATAAAACAAATATTCTGAAACTTGAATTTTGACTTATATTATTTGAGCGTTTGTTAAGAGTCATTAAGTGTTCCATTGTACCCCGGTATATGGGGTACAATGAATTCAAATATGCTATTTAATAACTCATAAAAACTGATTTAGATAGGGAAAAGAGTAGGTTAAAAGTATCCATTAGTTTTATTTTTCTATATGCACATTTGTGAACAGGGGGAAAGAAATGTGTAAATTTTGTTTCATTGTACCCCAACCATGGCCTCCGAGAGAAATTTTATAAGGCGGGACAGAAATGTTCCCGCCCCCCCCCCTTCCCCAACTTGTTTTTGCCTATCAACAAATATATTTTAAATTCTGCCCAATTTTACTTTAAAAGTAATTATTAAAAATAAAAGAGTTAATATTGTGGGGTCATTTTTATTCTTACGTAAATTATAATTTTAATAATAGTATTTACAATCTGTAATAATGTATTATAAAAAATATAAAATAAATGAAGTATCATTACGGTATTTTTATAACCAGATTCCAAAATCTTCCTTTGCCTTACCGCCCTCGCTGTCTAACATGTGTTGCAAATCACCATCACCAACACCGGGCGCCATCTCTATGGGGGCGCCAAAATACCTTACTTTATACAATGTGCAGCAATATATTTGAATGTCCATATATTGTTGAAATTTTCGTTTTAAGCCCTTTGAAAACTTTTCTAGCTGCATGTGTGATGGAGGGGGCGTATTTTTGTATTTTGCACCACTTAGAAAAATAGCTAGGACCGGCACTGCGTTGGGCTGTGATTTTTTAAAAGTAAAGATGTAGAAAGGAAATTTTTAGTGAATTTTGAAAAATTAACGGGTCCCCCCTCTAGTTCGACGGGCTCCGGGGCAGTGCCCCGGCTGCCCCCCCCCCTCCTCTCGCTGGGCCTGACCCCAACTTCCTCTACTCACTATACAGTAACCATCACTTATATAAATTTATATTCTAGAAAGAGAATCAGTTTGAGTCAAAAATCATCTAACTAAACTTTTTTTTTCCTTTTTTTTAAAAATTCACCCAATTTGCGGCTGTATTACACTTTAATATTAAATTTTAAAATTATTTTTCTGTTAATCTCCATACTAGAGAACAGGGGTGGCGAATCAGTGGCACGCGACACGATATTTTGGGCACGCCGCCGATCAGAACGGTCTGCATTTTAATTAAAAGTAACAAAGTTCACCATGAAGTATCACGATCGAACTGTCACTAAGTCAAAATAATTTGACGGCAGGCACGTCTATGGCCTCATTAAACATTTCTTTAGAAAAAATGGCTCGTTGATCCATTGGGGTTCGCCACCCCTGCTATAGAATATCTTTTCGCATATAGGTCGGTTCTGATTAATAACATTGTTGTTTTCTCCATATCATCGTAAATTTGTGTCTTTTTTTCCTGTTTTTTTTTTTTTTAATTCAACCTCCTTGCAGCAGAATTAAACTTTAAAATTAAATTTTTTAGTTATCTTTTCCTTCATCTCCATACTATAGAATATCTTTTCGGCATTCACAGGTTCTGATTAATAATAATTTTTGTTTCCTCTGTGTAAGAGCAAATTTCAAGTGTATTTTTTCCCTTTTTTATCCGGAATTCAGACGCCTTGCGGCAGTATTAAATTTTAAAATTAATTTCCTTACTTAGTTTTCTCTTCATACTATAGAGCATTTTTTCCGCATAGATTGGTTCTGATTAATATTTTTTTCCCTCCATATTAGAGTGATCCACCCTACTATATATAGGTGCACAAAATTTGAAAAGTGGCTTGGTGCGCAAAAAAAAAGTTACAGTTGTGCCCTCCGTCTAAAAAAAAAAAAAAGTTCAAATTTGTGACATCATATTCAAACATGATAAATTCGAGCAACACAGTCAGAGCCTGATTGTGACCAACGGAGGAGCCCGGGCATTGATGAATTTGGGGACCCCCCATCTATGAAATTTGTTTTATATTTTTCATAAAATTAAATATATATATATATATATATATATATATTTCAGAACAGTATTTGAAATTGGGGGCCCTGGGCAAAGTCCCGATTTTCCCGTGCAATAATAAGGCTCTGAACACAGTTTCGGAATTTTCAATCTGAAAAACTAATTCTAAATAAGAAAAAAAAAAAAAAAAATCCTCTTCTAAATAAACATAGTCCAAGCACGCAAAAATTTAGTGCTGCCATCTATATATTATACTTTTAAACTAAGTTCAGTACTGCTGTGAAGTTTTATAGAATACCTTTATAAATAACTGTATTAAATTAAAATATTTAAATTAAATCATTGTTCAGATCCACAGCCCCTCCCCCCCCCCCCCAAAAAAAAAGAAAAATCTGAGTGCAAGGAAAGTTTCATATGACTGGTTCTCATTATTGCTCTTTATAAATTGTGCATGATCCAATGTACAAGAATAACATTTCCGATTTCTTTGGCATCGCCTGATTTTATAAAAAAGCAATTTGCTATTTACGTAATAATAAAAGAAAAATTACATTATTATGCGTATAGCAAATACACTTTTTAGAAGGTATTCCAAAAAAAAAAAAGAAAAGAAAAGAAAAGAAAAAGAAAAGATTGAAAGAGACAAAACAAGAGTGAGTTAAATAATACACCCTCTCAAAAACGATTCAAGCGTAAGTCAAATTTCTTATGTGGATTTCATATTTAAAATACTATTCTCCATAAAAATGAATTACATCATGTATAGTAATACCGTCACACACTGCGCAGGGGTCGATGCAGATGAAAATTGTGTCCGTTTTGCGGCCCCTTCACAAAAATACAATAGATTAAAACGGCCCCTTCACAAAATTACAATCGATTAAAACGGCCCTTCTTGGCATCTTACCCTACATTTTAATCTGTTTTATCACTTATTTCAACCATAATGTGACAAGGTGACTTATTAAAAACTGGTATGAAAATTCAAAAAAATTAGTGTTGAAATTCACAAAATTAAGTATTGAAATTCACAAAAATAAGCAGTTTCCACAAAAAATTCCTGGATCGACTCCTGCTTCTTCTAATTTGTTATTTTTTTCTTCAAAACTAAGCCTTTATTCATAAAACTAAAATAGTAAATTTGGCTATTAGACAAATACTTTTCGTTTTTATTAGAAATACACCCACTCAAAAATGTACTCGAACATAAACATTAAACATTTTTTTTTTTTTTTTTTTTTTTTTTTTTTTTTTTTTTTTTTTTTCAGCCAGATTTATGTGTTGCAGTTTTGATGGAAATATTTGCGAAGGAACACTTGCAAATTCATAAACCTTCGCAAGATGCTTGAGAAGATTTTTCTGGAATTCATACGGATGTGACGCAAAGGAGACTTCCAAAAGACATACCCAGCAGCGACAAAGATATTCTCTGCTTGTGTGCCACTCAACTGGTAAATCGTTCGATTCCCGTGTATCTGGTCATGGCTTCCTGAGACGTTTGCAGGTCATAGGAAGTCCATCCAATTGTTTTTCTATGGACGAATTCGTAAACACTCAACCAATGCGTCAAGAGCAACTAAATTTAGTTTTAGGCATTCTTAAACGCTCAGTTTTAAAGCCTAAACGGATGAGCTATTGCTCTTAAAGGGAACGTGTGCGCTTAGTTGAAAAACTAAGCTGAGAAATGAGCCAGTTAATGCAGTTTTCTGCTGTTTGTTTGTAGTTTCTTGGGTTCTGATAGGAGGTGGCAAACCGGTGACTAAGATGGTGAGAGCCTGTTCTCCCTTCCTCTAATCGCTTTGGTGTTCGGTCTTAGGTTCGATTTCGATTCAGCCTTGGTTGTTTGTATTTGTCTTATGAACTATAAATTCAGAATTTATAGTTCATACGACATTATTTTCTAGTTGATAGTGAATACTTTCGTTTTGCTGTCCGCTTTCTTCAACGGATTTTTATAAACGGATTCTTGAAATGAAGAAAACAAGTCCGGAAATCAGTGTTCCAAATACAACAACATCGATAGGACGTTCTGTGAGGCGGTAGCTAAAAAGTGAAGGACATGTCTTTCGCTACACTAATAGCTCACACTTACGGTCGTGGATTTCTCCCTGCTAGTAAAACCGCTTAAGTGTAGTGCACTATAGCCAAAGATAAGCGGAATTTTGGAACCAAGAAAAAAAAAATCGAAATTAAATGTTGTAGTTAATGTGAACACTTATATCGGATTTGTGTGCTTGTCTCGAAATCCGCGTATAAATCCTCGTCAGTGGGACAACACAAGAGGGGCTGCCCTCCGTGGGGTCTTTCTATGGGGTCCTAACCCATGTTTACGCTAGGATTCGGTAAAAAAACCACGGAAAACTCCGAACGGCTAGGTCGACGGACGCGAGATGGGACCCAAACCCCTGACCTTCACACTTCGCCCATCTACCATTTCCAGTGACATAACCACTGTGCCATGGTGAGGCAGTAAAGGACCTGTCCTTCTCTACGCTATTAGCTTACACGTGTGGTCGTGGATTCGATTCCCGCTCATTCCCTGGTTGTTTAAATTTCATTTCTATCAGCTAGTAAAACCGTTGTTGTGCATTTTAAAATCAAGCAAAAAAAAAATACAACAACTCCAATACAACAACTTGTTCATGAAACTAAGGACAAGCCCAAAAATAAATGTTCCAAAAACAACAGAAGCAACAATGGCTACATTCCTAACCGCCAAACGAGTTACACTCGTGCAACGAATTTCTATCTCAGGTATTCGTCAGAGAAACTGAGGGCATTCAGTTTATAAACTAGAGCGTTCGTATACAAAATTGAGTGCGTTTAGTTTCAAAAGAAGTAAACTGAGCACAGAGCCGGTCCCTTCAGTTTTTGAGAAGAGTATTTTACGTTTGCTGAAGCTGCAAATATTATTTTTTCGAGGAGGAAATTCATGCATGAGTTAGAAACTGCAACGAAGGTACATAATCTTTCAAAGGTAGTCATTTTCTTGTATTTTTCATTTCAGTAAATTCAAAAATGCATATTTCAGTGTTGAGATTGAAGTTGATTAAAACCGTTATTACCGAAATACAACATTCGGATATTGTAAACAAACACATCTCCTAAGCGACGAAACAGAATAAACTGAAGTTGTTCGTAAAGGCAAAAGAAACTGATAGCACTGAACGAACGTATTCCAGTTTTCGTACGAAAACTCGTGCAACGAGTTTGTCGTTCACGAATGCACCCAATGTTTTGCGTACGCCACCTCATAGGATGAAGCATCCGTAAACCAACCAACCAACTGACATTTCTCTCACTATAAAAGGCAGTAGTCAGCCCCACACCAAACTAGTCTTAGTTCTTGTTAGAAAGGACATTGTTTTTAAACTCGAACGTATATTTTAACCCGTCATGGAATCCATATTCTATTTTAAAGTTCTTTTGACCAGCGTTTTTGTCGTCTGCTTCTCATCCTCCATGAACTTGCACGACAGAGAGCATCTCCAGTCGCACATGGCCGGCGAACTTGACCTATCCCGCTCATCTGAGGAGGAACTGAGATTCATCTACTTCCAGTCGCACGACACTGAAGGAAACAACAAACTCGACGGGTGCGAGCTTGTCCAATCTCTCCTGCATTTCCACGCTGAAGAAGCGACGACCCACGGCCAAGATTTCAAGGTGTTCTCTGACGATGAACTGTCCATGATGATAGATCCTCTACTGACAACGGTGGACAAGAACTTCGACGGCTTTATAGACTACCCGGAATTCGTTGCTGGACCGGGAATAATCAGTTATTAACCGACTATAAATGCAACAGTATCGCTGTTTGTAGCTCTAATAAGCTGCTGTACGACTATAGTTTTTGTGAAGCTATTCAGTGAAAGTTATTTTGAAACGACTTGCATTTGTAAATGATGCGACGAAGCAAAGCCTGTGCCCTTTCTGCTGAGCAGAACAACTTGTGAAGATCTATTTGATGTAATGATCTTTACTCTGGCTGCAAGTTCTGTTAGTGCTTTCTGTAGAACTGCATAACTGGATCAGGTTGAACTTGATCGACTGTATTATTTTTATCCGAAATAAAATTTTAATTTAAACTTGAATGCACTTGGTTATTGATTTTCAGAGTACAAACAAGGTAAGGGAAAGATTTTGTTAAGTACCTAGAGTTGTTTTCAAAATCGGTTTGCTCACACATCGAATTTTAGTCTGCTTTACTTTTTTTATGGTCCTTCTCTAGAGAACCACTGTCTTTACATTGTTAAGACCGAAAAAAACATGTCGTACTTCATTACTTAGTTCAGTGGTAGCATCTCTATATATGTTTATGCAAGATTACTTATCGCAGTATCATCTTACGGAACTAACGTATCAACATGTAGTTTCTAAAGAAGCCGAAAATTCTAGTCATGGGCTACAGCTCAGTCCAATAAGATTAAATCCGACAGCAGGGCAATATATACTCAACTAGGATTCCTTAGGATTCTTAAAGAAATAAATTTTAATAAATGAAATTGATGGGCATTTCTTTTAATTGCGACTTAAATCTTTAGCCAAAACCAATTATACATAGTCCAAAATTTTGAATTCAAACTTTAAAATGGGTAAATTTTGTATATCTTAAACCACTGCGTTTTAGAAACAATGATTTCTGAAATATTGTTACATAGCAGTTGTAAAGCATGCCCTACAAATATGAAATTACTCTGACGCTTGCAGAATATTTCAAATGTGAAGAAAGTAAAGCTTACAAACGTTTTCTCGATTTAAGAGAATGTAAAACTTTTCTGTAGCAACTTCTGTCTTTAAAAACATTGTCCATGTATAATTATTATTGTAGTGCATAAATATCACATTCCAAATAAACTGTTCCGTTGATATTTTCTTGATTAAAATAAACGGTTTTATTTAAATAGCAGTCAACCATTATAATCGATTCTTTGACTTAAAAACATAACTTGGGGGACCTAAATGATGAGCAAAACTGCCACGGGGGCAAAATAAAATCGGTGTCGGCCATTTTGGAAAATGGTGTCTAAAGCACCTAGTCTAGAATATGGTGATGTCTACCCAACATTTTTTAATTCTTCATTAGCTACCTCACTCGATTCTGTTGGCTAGAGAAATCGATACAAAATATTTTACGGATCTCTATTAAAGGGACAGGAGTACCTGTCGGGGGGGGGGTAGGTACGAAATGAGTAAATATTTTTAGAACTCCGGATAATCTGGCTTTTTTGTTAACCTGGCCTACCCTCCTCCCACATTAACCGTAGAGTATGAAATTTACTGCATAGTGGCCAATGTTCCGAACTGGGAACATCAATTAAAAATTTATTCAAAAATTAAATTTTATCAATATTGATTTGAAACAATCGGCAAATATAGTTAAAATATGACTGTATTTTTTGAAATAGAAGTTGAATTTCTATCATAAGTGGGAAACTGGATAAAAAAATCATAAAAATAACCATTTTCATAAATTTTTACGAACATTTTAACACGTGCTATAACTAAGGTGACCACATATTCGAACGTAGAATTGAGGACATGTCCTCAATTCTGAAACAAAATTGGGAACATTTTATAATTTATGAAATAATTAACATAAATCTAATTTTAAAAAAATTGTAATAATTGAAAATTGCCCTCAATTGCTACTTTACTTTTCGAGGACATATCGTAAAAAAAAAAACACAGAAATTGGGACTGCCCTCGAAAATTAGGGACGTATGGTCACCTTAGCTATAACAGAACATATAACCTTTTTCGGGCCCTTCAGTGTTAAGTTCCACAAGCAAGATTGGTCCTCATTTTAATAACCCAGTCAAGTGATTAAAGGATCAGTCGACCTTGCCAACCCAGGTATAGACTCGGAACTTGTGGCATGGCAGTGCAATGCGCTACAATTGCACCAGCGGTCTTGGGGGACTGGCAGCTTGGAGGTCAAGGGCCTGCCCTCCTCCACGCTTTTTCGGGTAAGCGTACGGTTGTGGGTTCGATTCCTACTCAAACCCCTGGTTGTTTAACACTAGATTTACCAGACCAGTCATTTTGACTGGTCGTGCAATTTCAATTCAAAATTCCTACCTTTTCCTGTAGAAATTGTGACTAAAACACTGTAAACAATTAAGTGTTTTGTTATTTGACAATGTCTATTTATTCATTTATCTATTATAATTCATATTGTTCAACATTCATATTGTTCAACATTTTGTCATTTTTTAAGAGTGAATAAAGACTGGAAGTCACAATAAGCATTTTTCTTATACACCAGTCATTTTGACTGGTTTTGGTAGAAATAGGTATATATAAATAGATGGTAAATCTAGGGTTAAATTTCCTTTTTCTGTACTAGTAAAACTTGTCTCTATATTGCCTACTTTATTCGACGAGGACTTATAAGCGGATCCTTTAAATCAAGCACACAAATCCAAAAATTATTATTCAAGATAAAACAACCACAACCACCAAGCTTCTTTTCTATTAAAAAAAATAATTCATTTTTTAGTTACAAAATATACATGGATTTAAAATATGGGGGAAGGGAAATAAAAATAGGTTTTGAAGTGATTTTAGTCCAAAAATTCAGCAGTTAGAATGTATACTCGGGAAATAAGGATAAAGAGAATACTGCTAAATTTTGAATTTCCGAATACATAGTTACGCTGATCCCTGATTCACTGATTCTCTAATAATTCCCAGCAACCATTTGAAGATAAAAATTTCACCGCCATTACTCCAAGAAGATTAAAAGCCAAAAGATTAAAAAGCACAAAAAGCGTAAAAAATCTACACGTTTGTACGATCCAAGTTTATCATAATTAAGTATAAAAATATAGAAAACAATCTTCGCGACTTATAAAATCTGAAATTCCACCCTTTCCTTCATTTGTAAGCGATTTTTCAGGAGTCGCAGTTGGTCCTATTGTTTAAAATTCCTACCTCTATAAATAATAGTGTAAGATGTTCTGCTGCTTCCACAGTCGTTAAATGTTCTTTTAGATGTTAAGGTTTCACCTATCAAACCATTAAAATAATAGGCTATATAAATGAAACTTTGATGAATGTAGGAATTTTAAAAAAATAGGACCAACTGCGACGCCTGATTTTTAGTTCTTTCAGCTCCATTTTATTTCCAATTGTAAAAGAAGTTAATCATTTCGGTGACAAAATTAGCTGTTTCAGGTGACAACGAAGTCATACTGAAATCACGGTTATCAGACTTTGAAAGGAAAATTGCTATCCGAATTCGTTTAAAATTGTTTTTTCAGACAGCACAGTTTGATTATTTTTTCATTCAAATGATCGTCTCCTTGAAGCATTGTTTTAAGAGGGGCTGTGTACACAAAACGAAATCGTTCAAATGCGAAAAGTTTCCGCGCGTTTCCAGAAGAGCATGAAACTCGATTTGGGTATATATTAAAAATTGAATATGAAGTTATTTATTTTAGGTGGATGAAGATGAGTGTAGACATTGAGTGTAGAATTATTTTCAGCAAATGGTTTTTCTAGCGCCCGTTGTAATTGCCTCCACAACTGCCTTTGACTTCTAGTCCAATATATTTACTGATCCCACGTGAGTTAACCTGTAATTGCATAGTCATGGATACTTATATACGTTTAAAACACGTTCACTGCCGTATTAGAGTGCAAGTCAGATTCCTTATGTCGAACTAACATATAAAATATAGTTTTTAATAATAAATGATTTATGTTGTGAATAATAAAAATATCACACATTTCTTTGAAACTGCGAGTTTTTCGAAAGATTAATTATTTGTTCACAAAATTGGCATAGGAAATTTAGCTTACACTCATGAATATCACATGATCGTAGGGAACATGTTTGACTCATGCAATTAACCCATTTATGCCTAGTGTCCCTTTTTTGGGACGGCATTTACGCTATTAGTCGAAAACGTTATTTATTTTTCCTAGCCTTTATTCATGAGTACTGAGCCTCAACTCTACAAAATATTTTAACAGGACCAAGTAGGATGTTGATATTTTGATTTTTATGCATAAAGATTTTAAAAGAAATTATCCCTTGTTCAAGAAGTTGGCATCAGAAATTTATCTATTATTTCTGTTATCAGTAAAAATCGAAGAAAGTCGCAAAAATATCCAGGCACAAATGGGTTAAGCATTAACCCATTCCGGCGCAAGAACTTTTATTGTATTTTCTCGTTTATGCTGATGCCTGGAGTAATAGTTAAATTTCTGATGTCAATTTAATGAAGCACGGATAATTTTTCTGTAAAATATCTATAACATTTTTATAACTATGCATGACATTTTACCTCCTAATATCATTTATATCCTTAATCAAATTTCATTATTATCTGGTAAATAGACATAGGAAAATTGCCTAATGCTTCTGAAATTTGTGATGTACACCATAAGTAGGTGGCTAGAACGTCTAGCCACCGCCCGCGAAAGGGTTAAGTAATCGTATATTTTTATAAATGATTGCAGACGACTCTGACGCACCAGTCTTTCGGGGACTGCACACGTTCAGCTATTTTTGACATTCTGAAGTTTAAATAGAATGTTCTAAAATTGTTAGCTGAAATGAGTGTTATAAATCTAGTTTCTAGAATCTCTTTTCTGTGACTCAAATTTCAGCAGTTTTTGCAGTTGGTCGCAAAAATCCGTAAACATTGTCCTGTTTTCCACTTTTAATTCTTTTATTCTTATCTCTCTACGTTGCGCTAAGGGACGACAAAGTGATACAGCTCCATATCATTTTTTATACTTTTTTTATAAGTAATATCACTTCACATCATGGATGTATTTTTTTTTTTTCAAAAATTTTTGTAAAACCGGCTGCATTCGTAAACGACAAACTCGTTGCACGAGTTTTCGTAAGAAAACTGGAATGCGTGTGTTTAGTGCTGTCAGTGGTTATCAGTTTCCTTTGACTTTACAAAAACCTTCAGTTTATTTAGTTTAGTCGCCTAGGAGACGCGTTTATTTACAATTCGCGAATGCATTAATTTTGTTCAGGAGTGTTTTAAGTACATACTCAGTATAAAATGAACAGGATTTTTAAAAGAAAGAGTGGCCGTAATTGAAGTGCACAAATCAAAATTTATAAATTTCAACTTCATTTTCTCAAAAGTATTTAGCAAGAGAAGTTCAAATTTCGCTAATAACGGATTAAATCAACTTCAATCTCAACACTAAAACATGCATTTTTCAATTTACTAAAATGAAAAATACAAGAAAATGATTATCTTTGCAAAATTATGTACCTTCGTAGCATTTTTTAACGTTCGCATGAATTTCCTCCTCGGAAAAATAATATTTGCAGTTTTAGAAAACGTAAAATACTTTTCACAACAACATACTTTTCCATAACAACGGACGCCATTTGAAAACAACAACAAAGTGCAGCAAGTGTATCTTCTAAACAACTCAGAAAACTTTGGCATAGATCAGTTTATTTCGTTTGAAACTACAATTGCATTCAGTTTTATATACGAACGTTAGAGTTTTTAAACTGAATGCACTCAGTTTCCTTTACGAACACCTTAGATGGAAACTCGTTGCACGAGTGCAACTCATTTGGCGTTTACGAATGCGACCACCGTCTAAACTGTAAGTAATCGAGCACATAAAGAGGGGGGGGGGGAAATAAAGCCTGTAGTTTTAGCTATATCTGCATTCATAAACGACAAACTCGTTGCACGAGTTTTTTTAGAAAACTTTAATGCGTTTGTTTAGTGCTATCAGTTTCTTTTGACTTTACGAGCAACTTCAGTTTATCTAGTTCCGTCGCTTAGGAGGTATGTTTGCGTAAAATTTGCGTCTGTTGTTATTTTCGTCGATGAGAGCTTTTGATACATACTCAATATAAATCTGAGGTTTTTTTTCTGATCAAAATTTAGAAATTTCAACTTAAACTTGCATTTTTTCAAGAGTATTTAGCAAGGAAAGTTCAATCAAGACTTAAATCAATTTTAGTCGCAACACTAAAAATATGCATTTTTTAATTTACTAAAATTAAAAAATACAAGAAAATGATTACCTTTGAAAAATTATGTACCTTCGTTCTAGTGTCTTGCATGTGCATGAATTTCTCATCGAAAAAATTATATTTGCAGCTTCAGCAAACGCAAAATACTTGAAACTCAGACTCCATTTTATAACAACACCAACGTGCAGAAAGTAATCTTCTCAACAAACTAGATAAACCTTCCCCGTGCTCAGTTTACTTTGTTTGAAACTAGCCGCACTCAGTTTATTATACGAGCGCTCTAGTTTATAAACTGAATGCACTCAGTTTCTTTTACGAACACTTTAGATGGAAACTCGTAGCACAAGTGTAACTGGTGTGCCTTTTACGAACGCATCCAATATCAGGGTATATCGCTAAAATTGCAAACTTGATCTATTAGTCTATTTGGTGATATGGACTGTTATAAATTTCGAAGAGAGCTAAGTAAGTTTGTCGTACGATTCGTAAACCTTTAAAGACGCGCAATTACTGCAATTCAGCACACAGAACAAGGCGATTCGTAACCGAAAAACTCGTTGCACGAGTCATTGTAAGGAAACTGGAATGCGTGTGTTAAGTGCTATCAGTGGCTATCAGTTTCATTTGACTTTACGAACAACTTCGGCAAGTTTATTTAGTTTCGTCGCCTAGGAGACGTGTTTGTTTACAATTCGAGAATACGTTATTTTTGCTGAGGAGAGTTTTTAGTACATACTCAATATAAAATCAACAGAATTTTTAAAAGAAAGAGTGGCCATCATTGAAGTGCGCAAATCAAAATTTAGAAATTTCAACTGAAACTTCATTTTTTCAAACGTGTTTAGCAAGAGAAGTTCAAATTTCGCTAATAACGGTTTAAATCAACTTTAATCTGAACACTAAAATATGCATTTTTGAATTTAATAAAATCAAAAATACATGAAAATTATTACCTTTTAGAAATTATGTGCCTTCGTAGCAGTTTCTAACTTATGCAAGAATTTCCTCCTCGAAAAAATAATATTTGCAGCTTTAGCAAACGTAAAATACTTTTCAATAACAGCAGACGCCATTTCTAAGCAAAAACAACGTGCAGCAAATAACCTTCTCAACAACTCAATGAACCTGATCCGTGCTCAGTTTACTGCTTTTGAAACTAATCGCACTCAGTTTTGTATATGAACGCTCTAGTTTATAAACTGAATGCACTCAGCTTCCTTTACGAACACCTAAGATGGAAACTCGTTGCAGGAGTGTAACTCGTTTGGTGTTCACGAATGCGGCCACTGTAAATTGCTAAAGCTTGAAATATTTGCATAACGCGTACGCATAAGCAGTTACCTCAGAATCGATTAGTATAAAAGTCTACACATACTGCATTTCTCAAGCTGACCTGCTATAGAGTTCTACGTTAGGTTTGCGTCAAGTAAGTGACTGAATTCTGTTAAACGTAATGGCGTCATCCGCTTTCATTATAGTGTCTTCTGCGATCTTCTTTCTCCATGGTGTCTGTTGTCATGATTTTCATTTCGATGACAAAGATCATTTACAAGAGCACGTACGTGGAGAGCTGGACTTATCGTTTGTGTCTCCAACAGATCTTCAGGTTCTCTATTTCCAGTCCCATGACTCTGAAGCGAATAACAAGTTGGACGGCTGCGAGCTGGTTCAGTCTCTACTGCATTACCATTCCGAAGACCACTCTGTTCATGGTCAGACTTCCAAAGTCTTCACAGACGCCGAGCTATCCATTATGGTTGACCCTTTGCTGGACTTCTCCGATGTCAACAAAGATGGCTTCATAGACTTTTCGGAGTTCATGATGGGCACTCCTGCGAAAATATGAAGGGTGCATTAACCAAAGTGACTTGACGCAAGCTGTTTCTGCTGTTGCTGAACTTGACAAATTACTCTTGGCCAGAGTGCAGTGCTTCTGGTATTAGAAGAGGTCCTGAAAGTCTTCTGATGCACTGTTTTGATAGGTGTAAGGCTTTCATTTTTTTAAGATGCTGGAAATATCTGAATCTCGACTTGTGCATATATGTGCCGTGTATTTCGAACTCTGATGCTCAAGCTATAACATTTGTTCCTTAAACTAGAGCTGAGCTCTGTACGTACTGCTGAAAGTATTTTTAAATAAACCTTGTTTTAAATGTAATGTGTTTTGTTTAACCCTTTATCTATTGACTGTATTTAGAAGTTTAGCAGTACCGTTAAATTAAAATTGTAAAGGAAAATCGATTCATGGTTACCATTCCTTTTTGAAAAATTCCTACCAAATACTTCATTTAAACTGCTTTCATCACGATTGCATGCTCTATTAGCGTAGGGTTTTTCTTCAGTTTTGTGTGTAGACTGCTTTCCGCTCTCTTTCTAATCATGTCGAGCCCCCTCCTCGCCAAAAATGAGCGTTGGTGACTTTTCAGACTTCTGTTTTATGATTAAAGGATTAGATTTTCTAAAACTGTCGGTTTTATTTGACCCCTTCATGTTTGTTAGTCTTATAATCGTTTTAAAAAGACTTGACTGTCTATAAAACCAGTCATCAACCGTATTGCTTATGCTTACTAAATTTTTTTTTTTCTTACAACTGTAAAAAGAAAAAACAATTGGATTCTTTGTGATATTCTTGCCGAATTTTTTAAATTCGGTAACTAGAGGGTTGAATAACTTTATTAAACCAGATCTCCTCATAAAAGTATACAGTTTATGTATCGGTCAGAAATAAGAATTCCAGGGTTATTTCTTATATTCGAAAACCGTTCAGAACTATACTAAATCTGATATTTAAAATGCTTGGAGACGTTAGTCTGTAGTATTCAGTACCAAAGTAAAATCATAGATGTAAGCGATCTAAATATTAACCTCATGAAGTTCGTGAAAGAGGAAGCCTGTTTGAACGAGCACAAGTCTGGCTACTTAAATCTTGCATTACCTTCCCAAAAGCCTTTCTTCTTGGTCACTCGATAAGCTAGAATTATTTCGGACAATACTTTATTCCTTAGATGGTTCTAATTAAAACTTGATTTCGTCCGTTTCATTTAAAGCCGATTGTCGCTGAACATGATTCGTAACTTATAATACATTTATTTTTCACAAACAAAATAACCGTTTACTCTGTTACGCCATTCTTCAGTAAAGTTAACTTCTTTAAACTTAGTAGACTTGTTTATATGTTTCTTTTGAACAAATTTGTCGTAAGCAAGGACGTTCGTCAGATTTGTTTGATTTAACATTAGAGGTATGCAGAACAAAAATATACACTAATCCAAAGAGCTTCTTTATCTTGAATGAAAGCGGAGTAATTTACGATAAGCATAAGCTCTCGATAAGCATAACTCAAAATTGTATGTAGTGTAGAATTACAAAGAAATAATTCCTGAAATAGTATCCTAAAGCTAGCTTATTGCTGTAAGGAGGAATTTGTTTATCCTTTTGGAAGTAAATCTTTCAACCTCGTTTTCACTGAAATAGATTCTACTGGAGTACTCTTGCATTGACATTGGCACATTTTAATCATGAAATATTTGAAGCGATAGTAAAACTGAATGCTTGATCAAATTTAATTTCCTCATATTTGGCGGCCATGCCTTTATGCTGTTTCAACAGGATTATTGGACCCCAGGGCAGATATTTAAGACGGGCCCCCTCCTCTTCAAAAACGACTTTTTTTTATTAATAAAGTTTTTTAAACACTTAAAAGTTTAATAGGTAAAAGGTTACTTTAAACTTACCATAGGCCATACATACAGAACCTTGTACACGATAACACGTCCATCCAAAAAATAAAAGTACTTCATAAGAAATATTTTAAAGTAATGTGCTTATAATTCTGAAATGCTTTCTTAATGTAACAGTGAAAACTCGATATCAGTCAAAACCCGAATTAACTAGGGAAAACGCGTTCTAACTGAGAGCAGTAGGTAAAACAAGAATTAACTAGACAAAACGCGTTCTGACTGACAGCGCTAGGGAAAACCCGTTTTCGGGTAACGGTAGCACGTTTTCGAGGGGCACCTACAGCGGAGGCATATTTTCCAGGGGGCCCCCCTAAAGTGATGGTCGGAGCCACTGATGTTTTTTTGGGCCTCGCAAAGTACCAGCGTTAGCATATTTTCAAAGGTGCCCCCTGAAGCGATGGCCAGACCCACTGATTTTTTTGGGGTCTCGCAAAGGGCCAGCGTTAGCATATTTTCTAAGGGGGCCCTTACAGCGGTGGCCGGATCCAGTAATGCTTTCTTGAATCTCGCAAAGGGCCAGCGCTAGCATATTTTCGAGGGGGGGGGCCCTAAAGCAATGGCCGGGCCGATTGATTTTTTTTGGGGGGGGGTCTCGCAGAGGGCCAGCGTTAGCATATTTTTGAGGGGGCCCCCTACAGCGGTGGCCGGACAAAGTGATGTTTTTTGGGGTCTCGCAAGGGCCAGCGTTTGCATATTTTCGAGGGGGGGAGCAAGATCCAATTTTTAGTGCATAAAATATTAAAATTCCGGAATTCACTTGGGAAAACAAGTTTTCCCGAGCGCTGTCAAGTCAAAACGCGTTTTGCCTAGTTCGTTCGGGTTTTGACTGATATCGGGTTTTAACTGTAACATATATACTGGGAATCACTTGATACAAATAAATCTATGGCTTTTTTAAATGTTGAGTACTCGCTATTTGAAAACTGAAGCAGAGTTATAAAATTCGTAGTCAAATGAATAACGCAGAAAGAAAAACGTTAGTAAATATCAATGAGAGTTAATATTGCAGATTGATTTTGGTAAGCATGACTTACTATCAGAAGTCCGAGAATGCGTTCTCGCACCAGTGATGGTGAGTCATATTTACAGAAACCAGTTTGAGGCATTAAATCTCGTTGGTGTTTGCTATCCTTTTATTTATTTATTTTTTTTTTAAGAGCAGAGTTACCTCCTTTATCAAAGTTTTGGAGACACAAATATTTTATTTTCCGTGGGATTTGTACTCTAAAAGTTCGTCACATTCGTCCTCCAGGTCCGGTCCCCGGGGTAATTGTTCCCCTCTTTCCCCACCCTGTAGGCGGGCCTGATAATGACCTTGTAGGTTAGCAATGTTTCTTGTTAGCATTTTTCTTGTTTTCTAGTTGTCCAAAGTCCCGAATATTCTGCGTAAAATAAAGTTCTCGCGAACCGAAATTAACTTTCAACGTACTTTCCGATACTTTTGTCAGGTACTTTCGGACTTTAGAGATAGTATGAAATCAGGAGATTTCATGACTTCATTACAAAATATTAAGGTGAGTCATTTGTTGTTTACGTAAAACTGATGTATTAAGTGCGTACACTACAATGTTGCAGAAAACACTGATAGTTTCTGGGTTCGCCGTTCTAAAGTCCGATAGGTGTAGAAAGTTCTAGTAAAGAGTCCACTTGTCAGGATGGAACACAGACTTTATTACTTCTAGAAATTCGCTGAAGAATCAGCTGCACAAAATTCAGAAGCTTAATCAGCTCTTAACGTGCCGGGCGTGGTGCCGAAAAGCTAAGAAATGAACAAGAGTGGCCAAACCATGTGGGCATCTTTCCTTGCGACTGCCAGTTGCCAATCCGTTACGTGTCAGTTCCAGAGGTAGTGGATAACGGAGACTCCAAAGAGCAACAACAAAGAAACCGAAACTGGCAAGGTAAGAACTGAAGGAGGAGGTTGCTCTGGAAATATTGGGGAGGGGAGGCTAACAATTTGAAGTCTCTAGGGCGTCGGAGAAGTTAAAAACGGCCCAGCACTTAGTTTCTTGGAAACTGTAGTCGCCACTTGATTTCAAAGAACATCTGAATGCTGAGATTTTGCCTCATACTTTTTCACTATTTTTTAATGTTGTCTTTTCAATGGTCGTTTGGCTTGAGCACTACAAGAGCCTGAGATGCTGGACATTTCATTATAGGGTCACCTACTAGGCAAACTCATGTTGACCCCCTATGAGTGGTCTCTCGGTTTTGAACTAATTCCAGATGATAGAGCCAGCACTTGGATTGTCACCAACAGAGGTGTTAACCCATTTTTGTCCAGTGTCCCTTTTTTGGGACGCCATTTTCGCTATCAGTCGGAAACGTTATTTATTTTGCCTAGCCTTAATTCACGAGTATCGAACCTCAATTCCACAAAATATTTTAACAAGACCCAGTAGAATGTCGACATTTCAATTTTTATACGAAATGATTTAAAAAGAAATCATCCCTTGGTCAGGAAGTTGGCATCAGAAATTTATCTATTATTGCTGGTATTAGCAAAAATCGAAGAAGTCGCAAAAATATCTGGGCAAAAATGTGTTAATTTAATATGGAGGATATTGGAACCACGATAGCCATTACACGCTCCAACTACATTCAACCACGTACGGTGCCCACCGCAGACTCTGTCGAGAGAGCTCATCACCGTCCCAAGTACTGGTAGTAGCCGATGCTGTTTCTTTTTTGTCTTCAGTGATGAATAATTAACCCATTTATGCCTAGTGTCCCTTTTTTGGGACGGCATTTTCGCTATTAGTCGAAAACATTATTTATTTTTCCTAGCCTTTGTTCATGTGTATTGAGCCTCAACTCTACAAAATATTTTAACATGACCCAGTAGGATGTTGATATTTCGATTTTTATGCATAATGATTTTAAAAGAAATCATCCCTTGTTCAAGAAGTTGGCATCAGAAATTTATCTATTATTTCTGTTATCAGTAAAAATCGAAGAAAGTCGCAAAAATATCCAGGCACAAATGGGTTAATTTATCCACTTGACGTCAAAAATTCATTTCTTAATATATATATGTATATATATATATATATAAAATAAATGAAAATTTTTACAGGTGTCACTTTATCATTTAACCCATTTTTGTCTATCGTCCCTTTTTTGTGACGGCATTTTCGCTATCAGTTGGAAACGTTATTTATTTTCCTTGCCTTTATTCACGAGTATCGAACCTCAACTCCACAAAATATTTTATGATGACCCAGTAGAATGTTGACATTTCAATTTTTATACGAAATGATTTAAAAAGAAATCATCCCTTGTTTTGACCTTGCAATTTCTTGCACGCACCACCTGTGTCTTGAAATAGTTCAATCTTTCTGCGTCAAGTTGGCATCAGAAATTTATCTATTATTGCTGGTATTGGCAAAAATCGAAGAAGTCGCAAAAATATCTGGGCACAGATGCGTTAACCCATTTGTGCCCAGATATTTTTGCTACTTTCTTCAATTTTTGCTAATACCAGCAATAATAGCTAAATTTCTGATGTCGAATTCTTGAACAAGGGATGATTTATTTTCAAATCATTATGTATAAAGATTGAAATGTCAACATCCCACTTGGCCATGTTAAAATATTTTTCGGAGTTGAGGTTCAATACGCGTGAATAAAGGCTAGGAAAAATAACTAACGTTTTCGAGCGATAGCTAAAATGCCGTCCCAAAAAAGGGACACTAGGCATAAATGGGTTAATACTTTGCTGTCCGCATGTCGCGTAAAAATTTCTTCGCTTGGCGCCGGATTTCGGTGGCCGCAAATCTTTTCGTGCAATAGGCTAGTTTCTGACCTTAAATTTTTGGCCTTGGAAGCCTATTAACAAAATGTCGGAAATTGGTTTAGTGATCTAGACACCACTGTGGTGTCACCGGCTGTTTAGCGATACTTTACGTGCCACACCACTGTATTGTCGCCGGATGGCAGAGTGTTAAGCCACTACACGACCTAGACGCTGAGTAATACATGTTTCTTCAATTGTCTTGTCGAATATCAAAGCTGAAGAAGAATACATAAATTGTCTAAAAAGATAGGCTAGAAAATTTTCAAGGACTTTCATATATTTGCAATGTTTTGCACGCACCACTTGTCTTGAAATAGTTCAGTCTTTCTGCATCAAGTTTCTCTGAGTGGTCGCAAGCAGTTTCCAAAGAGTACCAATATTCAGGAGTTCCCTTTCTTTAGTTGACGATCTCATTTGTAAATTATATTAAAAAATTGTTATAAGCGACACGACTATAGAGTATTTTCACGTGACGTCAATGAAAATTTTTTTAGGTCAACTCGGATATTTAGAGATGCAAAGCCACGTTTTCGGCCAATGACCATTCTCAAATGAACGAATGTTTGACCTAGGGCCCGTTCGAGAATTCACCGGTCGATTATGCACCGGTGCTACCGGTTGCGGTCATTCTTCGGTTAAGTGACGTCACGGTTGTCAACCGGTTTCGGTCATCCTCACCACATCGGATTCTAAGCCGAGGAAACAAAAATAAACACTGGCAACACTACGCTAATAACTGGAATAACCCACCTCGCTAGCAGGGTCATTCTGGTTGCACTCTGGTCACGCTGAGCAGACAACCGCTACATGACCGAAACGTTTTCAAACGCGGTTACTTCCAGAGCTCCGCCCAACGCTCCACCTTTTCGAACGCTCTGGTCGTACACCGGTGTTGCCGGTGCACAACCGATGAATTCTCGAACGCGCCCCAAAAAAAGTTGGATGCTAAGGTGTGACGTTATAATGACGTAGGTGGAACATCTCTATACAAGCTCGATACTCATAAGAGTCCCGAATAGTTGAGTATTTAAAAACAAGCAAGGTCACTGCAAATAACTATTGTTAGACTTGAAACCGTAGTCTGTTTTAGAACTTCGTTATTGTGTTGTCTACATATTTTATATCCGTTAAAGTAGCGAAATGTTGGGCAAAATCTTCTTGCTAGTTTTGTACTTTTTCTCATTTTCGCCTCGTGGATCAGTGGCCTATAATAAGTTTGACGTTCGCGATGTCAACCATATGCGAGGACACTTCCAAGAGTCTGTAGACGTCGACCGATTGAGTGAGCAAGACTTGCTCTTTCACTACTTCAGGGTCCACGACAGTGAAGGAAACAGCAAGCTGGACGGCTGCGAACTTTTGCAGACGCTGATACATTACCATACCGAGCTGGCCGTTACCACTGGAGCTGCCGTCAAGATTTTCACCGACGCCGAACTGTCGACGATGGTAGACTCCGTCATGGAACGCGACGACAAAAACAAGGATGGGTTTATAGACTACCGGGAGTTTTTAACTGGAGAGATCAGCAAAGGTCTTTAACGTTCCACGACTGCGAAGACTGGACGAGAAGTTCTGTTTCAAGAACTGTTTAGACTTAAAGCCTTGGTGGCTTTTTAGTGGTCTCAATTTTGTTTTAATTCTCTTTGAGAACGGTTTTAAAATAGAACGTCTGCAGATTTTTACATAACCGTGTTGAGCTATCCATTAGGACTGGATCTCCTGTAAAGATTTTAAGACTCAAAATGATCTAAAATTGTAAATATCGTTTTAAACAAACATGGGTGGATTTGTTTTGCACATAGCTTTTACCCAGAGATATCGATGAAGGCCCTTAACATTTATTGACTGCGCTCTAATTTTGACGTGAATTTCTGTTTTTAAAAATTATGTAGTGTTATTTAAAAGTCTTAGTTTTTAGAACTCTTAATTTTGATTGAATTTCCTTTCGAAAGCCAAGCATTTAAGTAACTACTCTTCCTTAAATTATAGAACTATCGAATTTCGCATTAAAATAATTTATTGAATCAAAATTGGCGAAAGTGAAACCATTCTGATCATCACAATTAAACAGCAAAATTTAAATTTTTCTGTATTTATAGCGTGCACCTATCGCATTAAAAGATTTTTTTTTACTCGCGACGTCAGTTTAATTTATTAGTGTTGTACATTGGTTAAATTTCAACCATTTTGTGTCAAAGAAGCTTACCACTTGGCTTACTTTTGATAATTTTATGTTAAAGTGAGATTGCTTTTAATTCATGACCTTGAACGATTGTTCTTAAAAAATCTGTTGTAATTACATAGATCTTGACTGTAGTACGTTGTTTTTGAGCAAGTGCTTGATATGTTTCTAATAAATCTATTTTTTAATATCGTCAATGTATTGTTTCTTCATAATGCATCTAACACAAATTTTATTTAAGATAAGCCTAAGGGATGATTAAAGTACCGCATTTTAGGTCTTTATCCCCTCTTGAACTCTTTAATTTTCAAAGTTGAAAAGCGTTAATGATTTCGGTTTGCCTGTCGGTCTATGCTCTAACAGACGTAAATATAAGTTTGTGTCTAAGTTTTTACTTTTCTCTGAAACAACAATTTTTTCAAGTTCGTTTTTTACTTTAAAAAAGCACATCTCTAACCGATCCGTTTGTAACCGCTTCGAGATTTTCGATAATGTCATAGATTTTCCCTGAAGTCCTGGGTCTTGCATTCGACCATAAACCTGACCTTGAGTTTTTCCGCTCAGAATTAAAGCATGGAGTGAGTAGAATTTCCCGAAAAATGAGATGGGTGATCCCACTCCGTGGCCATTTAGAGGGGACCAGGTGGCCACTGATAGAGGCTATTTTAACATTAGAGCTATGAGCCGAAAAATCCGCACTATGAAAAATTGGCCATTTAGAGGGTGGCCGCTATACAGGGCGGTCGCTGGGAGAGGTTTCATTGTATTATAAAAACTTAATTTTTTTGAGATTATCATTTCATTAATTATTATTCACCCCCTATTAGATTTTTTTTCTTGCTTGAGGTTATTATAAGGTAATGTTTGTCAGAGAAGCCTTGCAAGCATCGAGGATTTAAAACAAACCATAACTGAAGAAATCTCGTTAGTAACACCATTGTTGCGAAGTGTGTCAAAAAATGCTCCTGCTTGCATTCGAAATGGTGGTGAACATTTTCAACATTTGTTGTAAGGAACAATAATCTAAAAAAATTGGAATTATGTTTTTAAAAAATAAAATTACCGCAGGATTAAATAACATTTGTGAGTCTCCATTTCTGTTCTACTTCACACATAAAATTGTAACAGTCCAGAGTGTCAGAAGTTCTCCCACGTTTCAACAAGGTTGTGAAACAATTATAATTCAGTGTTGCCACATCAACGAGATAAGTGCGATAAGAAAATCCAACGGGTACAGGGCCTTATTATAGCATGGGCGAGACGGGACTTTGCCCAGGGCCTCCGGCTCAAAAGACCCCCAAACATTGGATGTTGTTCTAAAATATTCTTTTTTATATCGAAATTTTATGAAAAATGGAACAAATTTCATAGATGGACAGCCCCTGTTGCTCATAATCGGGCCCTGAACCGGTACTCTCTTAAGCTGATCACCCTGTTTAACAATTAGCACGAAATGCATGCAATTTCTGTATCGCGTATCCCATAGAAAATGGTGTATGTAGTATTTATAGTTAAAGATCACACAAAATATTTTTGATGTATTACTATCTATATCGTATTTTAGTGACAATCTTTTGATTTCAAAAATATAATTGGTTATGAGAAAAAGGCTGTCCATCGAAAATACTGTATGTAACGTTTGTAGTTCCTTTACAGGTGTATTCAAAAGAATTCATTTTCATCTGTGACAGTTTAGAGACCATTTTCGCCCACGAAATGTTTGTCATGCCTCACCCTTTATTTAAGGGATGGAATTAAGATTTAAAGTTGAATAAACCAAAATGTTTCCCCCTTTAAAGTAGTTTTTCGGGGGGAACTAAAACCCCTAGCACTTCCCTGGGTACGTCACTGCAAGAGGACAAAAATTTTTGTTTCTATTCTCCGTCCATGCATTCATCATAAGCAGGCCCACCGATATATGCATGCAGGGGGTGGGGGGTCAAGAGTGGCAATTGCCCCCCGTACTCAGGCTTTAGGGGGGCTAGTAATTTGATAGAAATTCTATCATGTATAAGGTTTTGTACAGGTGGCTTAGGATAAATTAAGGTGCACTAATTCTACGCTGTTTAAAGAAAATTCATGGATATAAAAGATTGAAGAATTTTATTTTTGTGTAAATACATTTATTTATGTATTTATTCGGGGGGGTGGAGTAGGAGGTTCCGTCTCAAACCTGCTTTCTGGCCCTAAAATCCTTTTTTTCCGGAGGGGGCGGCATTTTCGCTATTGGGGAAACTTTACTTATTTTTCTGAACTTTTATTCACGAGTATTGAACCTCAACTCGGCAAAATATTGCAACATGACCCAGTAGGATGTAGACATTTCATTTTTTATACAAAATGATTTTAAAAGAAATCTTCCCTTATTCAAGAAGTTGAAATCAGAAATGTATCTATTTTTGCTAGTATTAGCAAAAATCGAAGAAAGTCACAAAAATATGTGGGCACAAATGGCTTGAGGGATTAAGAAGGGAGGTATAATCTTTCTGTATCAAGCAATCGATGATTTATTTTGTGACACTTAAAACGTCACTCTCGTGTCGCCATCTATTATCGCATACATGAACGATTCAACTATTCAAAGTTAAGATGTTAAAAAGTAACCCGCTGGATGGCAGCACCATAAAAACTACCAACATTATGCAATTATTAAATCTTTTTCTATATTCGTAATTCTGAATAATTTTCACTTCATTCCCCCTCCCACCCCACCCCTCACTTCCCCCGTTTTCAAAAGTGAAAAGAAAAGAAAGGCCATTTTATACAACGAAATATTCCTTCCTTAAACAGAATGGCATTTTAATATGATATGCATTGATATGGAAGAGTATGAAAATGCTAATCTAAGATTTTAGCCAATTATTGTAATAAATAACAAGCCCCTTGTGCAATTTTTTAAATTATAATATGTACAGCACTCTCTCTGAGCTTAATTTCCAACAAAATAAATGCAGGAGCCCTAATTTGTTCTATTTTAAATTACTATTTTAATTACCTAATTATTTATGGAATTAAGTACTTGTAAGTTGCTCACATTTTCAACTGAACAGAATGAAATGAAATTAATGTCAATAGAAGCAGTTATAAAGGCTATTGAAACTAAATTTAAAATAATAATAAACTGAAAAGAATAGAAATACATGAACTTAAGCTCTTAACCCTTTGAGGCGCAACCCTTTCCCAATGCTGAAAAAAGGGCAGCCTTTGCCATTGCTCGACTTAACTACCAGCAAGATGGCGGACGATCGAAACGTTCATCGCGAGCCAGAAATCTAGAGACCCTTTTAGAGACCCCTGACGCAGCTGGCTGTGCCGCGCAGCCAGCTGCATCAAAAAAGGGTCTCTAGATCTGTGGCACGCGATGAACGTTTCGATCGTCCGCCATCTTGCGGGTAGTGAAGTCGAGCGATGGCAACGGCTGCCCTTTTTCCAGCATTGAGCAATCTATCCAGCTGTTCTCGCATTCTTCCATTTTTCAGCAGATGTCAGTGCTGTTAAAAATAATCTGTGACAATTTTTTACGGGAAATGACGTGCTAAAAAGTAAAGAATTCTCGTGGAGCTAGGTCACCCGCAACTATTTTTATAGAAATCCAATCTATTCTTCGTGACTGGCAACAGACAACACGTCAGAGTTTGGTGTTCCCAGAGCGGGAACACTGCGCGTTAAAGGGTTAAGCAAATTACCCCCTGGCACTATTAATATTTTGAATATTTTTCATTCTTTGTTGCTGCCGTACGATAAGCTCAGAAATAATTTTAAAATTTTCTCTCATTGTTAAACTATTTCATAGAAAATTGACAAATGTTCACAGTTTTTTTTTTTTTTTTTTTTTTTTTGGGGGGGGGGGGGGGTATGGTCATCAAGCAGACGAATTTCGTGTTTTATTGCAATATTAGATATTATAAATTTTTGGTACGCATAAGATTGTGTCATGTTAATCTGATACTTTTTCTATGCATCCACAAAACAGTATGAAAATCGGAGTTGTAGGTAAGACAAGAATATTTAAAATAGATTTTAACGTGGGAGTGAATAGCAGGACCTGATTAACATTTTCCGATACTATAGGCCCACTATCATTTCGTGGCCCCTCCTGAGTTCCCCAAACTTCTCTCATTTGATTCCACAAGACTCCTTAAGAACATAAGTACCATAGGCTCCACTTACCTGATATCAAGGGTTTCAACACATATTATTTCATTAAGCAGAGAAAAAAAACAGAAACTGACCATAAATAAGGATAATTATATTACATGACCGTTCTCAAATCTAAGCTCGACTTCTGACATATTCCCGAAGACATTTATAGTCAAAAATGCTACATATAAATTGTCAAATTTGGCATGAATTTTTTTATTAGAATACTGCAGGGGCGTAGCCAAGGGGGGGGTGGATGGTTAGGGGGTCATAACCCCCCCCCATGACAAATTTTTTGCCATACAAAATATATATTCTTCACTACATTATCACACACACGTATACATATATATGAGTTGTAGTAGTCATGACCCCCCCCCATGAAAAATTTCTGGCTACGCCCCTGGAATAGTGTATATATTTTTCAAATAACCTGTAATTTTGAGGCCCCTCAATTTTTTTTTTTTCTGTAGGCCCGGGCTTATGGGTCTATTTGGTAACCCAAGCCTGGGTGTAACGAGAAACCATTTTTTACCCTTATTTTTCGTATCTCATTAAATGCTTTCAAAACTTAGATTTAAATTTTGGGCTCATAATCTGAATCGTTGGCACTGGTTAAGTAGCGCAAACTGAACTGTGTACAGAATTGAAATTTGAAACATTAAATAACTATTTAATATTGTTTGTCTTGATGTGCACTATCACCCCTTAAAGTTTCACCCAAGAGTTTAGATTCACTAAGAGAAGTTTAAAACCATTCTGCGCGTACAGTGCCAGCAGAGAGAGAGAGAGAGAGAGAGAGAGAAATAACGTTTTAACCCTTTAACGTTTTAACCCTGTGTTCCCGCTCGGGGAACACCAAAAACTGACGTTCTGACTGTTGCCAGTCACGAAGAATAGCTTTGATTTCTATAAAAATAGTTGCGGGTGACATAGCTCCACGAGAATCCTTTACTTTTTAGCACTCATTTCCCGTAAAAAAAAATGGTCACGATTATTTCTAACAGCACTGACATCTGCTGAAAAATGGAAGAATGCGGGAACAGCTGGATAGATTGCTCAATGCTGAAACAAAGGGCAGCCGTTGACATCGCTCGACTTAACTACTAGCAAGATGGCGGACGATCGAAACGTTCATCGCGTGCCACAGATCTAGAGACCCTTTTTTGACGCAGACAGCTGGCTGTGCTGCGTCAAAAAAGGGTCTCTAGATCTGTGGCACGCGATGAACGTTTCGATCGTCCGCCATCTTGCTAGTAGTTAAGTCGAGCGATGGCAACGGCTGCCCTTTTTCCAGCATTGGGAAAGGGTTGCGCCTCAAAGGGTTAATTTGGCAGAAATCAAGTTCACTGTTAAATTGCACGACAGAAAAAAACGCACTATGTTGCATGCCTACATGCAGCAGGTCGCGTGAAAGGTATGATGTTTTCACGCACCAACCACATGATCAATATTACCGTTGTTTTCATGCGGATACTGATCATGCGATTATCTGGAAGGTTTCTTGGGTGTATGCAGGGTTACCACTCTTCAAGGAAGACCTGAAAAACCTAGTACAGCCAGGGTAATTTTATTCCAACAGAAAGGTCAGAGAAGATTGTAAATTTTGGCTAAAATCCTGGAAAACCTTGAATTGTGTTCTAAAATCTGCATTTATAGGTTAAATTTACATTTGCTGTGTGTGTCTGGAAAAAAAAAAAAATAATAAATTTGACTTGACATAGGTACGCAAGTGGCGAGATTGATTATAGTTTTAACAATTTCTTATTTCTATTATTACTTTTTAACTATTCCATGTGAATAATAATATAAAAAAACGTTTTCTCTACTATTGATTCGAATTCAAAATTGAATTTTATTAATAAGAAATTTTAAAAATGAAGTACTTATTTATATTCTCTTCTTTAAAAGATGTTACGAGCGAAGGTACAGTTTGAGAAAGATTTTAAACTACTAAAGCACGATAATTGGATTACTAAAATATTGCTACTATTTAGTCTAATTTAATCCCACCTCCCTCCTCCATGCAAGTGTAACTCCATTCGGTTGGCCGTTTGTAAAAGAGTTTTTTAAATCTCCTACTTTATTTATTTATTTATTTATTTATTTAAAAAGCTATTCATATTTTTGCATTATTTTGAAAAGATCATTTTTGTTCTTTTGAAATATTATTAAACCATATGATTTGAAACAATCAGAGAAAAAGAGAGAAAAAAGATAGAAATCAGGAACAGCCCTAGGCGGTAAGCAACTTTCAGGGCCAGGGAAATAATCAGGAATAGAGTACTCAAAAGTGGTTCGGAATTTTTGCGTTTTCACAAAGGCCAATCTAAAAATTTTAAAATACTATGTGCAAAATTTTAAATATACAGTATTTTGCAATACTTTTGTACTGAATATATGTTGTATCAGGTCATCTTGTAATACAGTTTCACTTTTTACGGATTATTTCTGAGAACTGAAAATAAATTAACGTTTATAACTTTTTTATTCATAAAAAGCACAGTTTGTGGAGAAACATCCTGAACAAGACCTCCGAGAGAAATCTTATAAGGCGCCCTCATATTTTTCGCCTTCATAACAACATCATATTTTTCAGATTACTTGGCGTACATTTTCCGGTTTTTCTAGTCAGTGCTAAAATTTCGTTTAGAAAAATAGAATCACATTTCTTATCTCTCCCCTAAAAAATGATTTTGTAAAAAGAATTACTTCACTGAAAGTAGAGTTGCTTTCACTACGAGGGCGAAGATCCCATGGTAAATGATGTTACTATTCTCCCACTTGCAATGTCACTCCGCGCTACATTTCAACGCAAATGTAGCGCCGAGAATTCTAAATCAAAAACTTTCGCCCAGATTCAAAACAAAAACTTTTTAGATTTTGAATCTGGAGTTTAAATTTTCACTCCTCTTTTTTCCTTATTTTAATATTTATTAATGTTTACAGATCCAGATATACTAAGTTTACTTTATTTATTTTAGACATCGAAAGCGTAGTCAAGACCAATGGAATAGTAGGATATACCGGGTGATCCAAAAGTCAGGACAAACTTTAAAAATTCATTAAAAAACAACAAATAATGATAGAAAATTGCGGTTTGCACAAATACGTTTAGGGTATGATGGGACTTTTTTTAATGACAAGAAAGTTTGTAGTTCCAAATGTTTTCCAATTTTAAATAATTCGAAATCTCTGTAATGCTTTTATACAAACTGCAATTTTTTATCATTATTTGTTCTTTTTTAATGAATTTTTAAACTTTGGTGCACCCAGGATGCATCAAAAGCTAGTGAAAAGTTCAAAAATTCATTAAAAAAGAACAAATCATAATACAATATTGCAGTCTGCATAGGAAGCATTACAGAGATTTCGGATTTTTTTTAATTGGAAATTTTTTTCCCATTGTGCATGTCAGCGCCATCTACCGGTAACATTTGGAACTACAAACTTTCTTGTCGTTTAAAAAAAAAAAAAAAAAAAAAAAAAAAAAAAAAAAAAAAAACATCATACCCTTAACCTATTTGTGCAAACCGCAATTTTCTATCATTATTTGCTCTTTTTTAATGTATTTTTAAAGTTTGTCCTTACTTTTGGATCACCCGGTATATCAGTTGCCTTTTCTTTTTAAATTAGTAAGCAAAACCTATTCGATTTTTCTCGCCGTGCAAAAATTTCGTCTGTTAAAACAGATTTATGAGTCAAATTATTACCCGAAAGTGTTTCTAAGCTGCGTTTGCATGTTTATTATTAATTTTTGAGAAATATTTTACTGAAAGGCGGTTACTTTGATAACAAGGGCGGAGATTTCCTCCCTCAGAAATGATGCTACAATCCGGCCGCTTTGAATGTAGTTTAGCCTGAACAACAAAAGATAAATAAAACATTTTATACTTGTAATTGAGTAATTTACATTTAAATTTGTCTGTTTTCCTAATTTTTATTATTATTAATTTTTTAATATCTTGTTAAATTCCGTTTATTTACTTTAGATATCCGGGCGTAGTCTGGAGGAAGGCGATATCTGGATATATCCCCTGCACATGTTTGTTTCAATTAATTCCCATTCGTTATTCGATTATTTTTTTTTTTTTTTAATTTCAGTTATTAAAACACAGAATTATATTTCCTGTTACTCCCCGAAAAATATTGAAATCTAAATATCATGTTTATTGCTGTTTTTGAGAAAAGGATAAATTTTGCAGAAAGGCGGTTACTTGTACTACAAAGGCGGAGATTTCCTTCCTCGGAAATGATATTACACTACGGCCACTTTGAATGTCCTTTCTCCTCTACAATAAACAATAGGTGGAAACTTTTCATGCTTGGAATCTGAAGTTGAAATTTTCATTTCTCTATTTTTCGAATTTTAATTACTATTCATTTTAAAAAAACTAGATAAACGAAATTTAGACTTTTCGGTTTAGAGATCCGGGGTGTAATCAAGAGGCAGGGGATATCAGATACGTCCCTGCATACGTTTCATGTTAGCATATTTTTTCCGATATTTTTTCGTTGTGCAAAAATTTTATTTATACAAACAGAATTATATTTCCTATTACTTCCCGAAAAAGTCTCCAACCTATTCCCTATTTAACATGTTTGTTGCTGTTTTTGAGAAAAGCATATTTTTTACAGGAAGGCGGTTACTTTTATTACGAAGGCGGAGATTTCATCCCCGGGAATGCTGTTACAGTCCGACTTCTTTCAACGTACTTTCGCCTCTACAATAAATAATAGATGAAAGCTTTTTATACTTGGAAATTGCAATTGAAATTTTCTTTGTCTATTTTTCGAATTTTAATTATTATTAATTTTTAAAAATCCTGATAAAACTAAATTCCGTTGAGACAACCCGGAGGCGTGGCCGAGAGGGAAGGGATGTCGGATATGTGCATGCATACTTTTTACGTTAGCATAAGTTTTCCGATATTTTTCCGTTGTGCAAAAATTTCGTTTATACGAACAGAATTATATTTCCTATTACTTCCCAAAAAAGACTCCAACCTACTCCCTATTCAACATGTTTGTTGCTGTTTTTGAGAAAAGAATATTTTTGAGGAAGGGGGTTACTTTTACTACGAATGTGGAGATCTCGTCCCCGGAAATGCTGTTACAGTCCGGCTTCTTTCAGCGTAATTTCGCCTCTACAACAAATAATAGATGAAAACTTTTTATACTTCGAAAATGCGATTGAAATTTTCTTTGTCCATTTTTCGAATTTTAATTATTATTGATTTTAAAAAATGTTGATAAAACTAAATTTCGTTCATTTGGTTTTTGACATCCCGGATGCGTGGCCTAGAGGAAGGGGCTGCCGGATACGTCCCTGCACACGCTTCACTTTAGCATAAGTTTTCCGATATTTTTTCGTTGTTCAAAAATTTTGCTTATACAAACAGAATACTGCACGTTACACTGTACGCCCCCGAAGAACTGCTCACTCTTGAACTCGGGTACAAAGTGGTGTCACCTTGTCGTAGACGGCCATATGGGGGCGTGTTTAAAATGAAGTTCTATCGATTCTACTCCCCTTATCCGTTGATTTAGAGATAATGGTTTGGTACAGTGAGATACTTTAGTCATTCCAGTACTAATCCGGATCCAGTACCTAGATCCTTGCTACGCCTTATTGGCATTTTACGTTCCGAATTCTTTAACAGGGCTGAAGAAACAAATCCACGACGCTAGCACAGAGGAAAGAAAGCCCTCGTGAAAAGGCATCAAAACATGCAGTCGTGAAGAAGTGATGAAGCAGATGAAGGGCGAGAGCAAGATTCGAGAAAAGCACCAAGTCAGGCAGGAAGATATCAAGGTGAATCACTTAGGAAATGCAGTCACTGACGAAGGCGGGAAAGAGCCAATCCAGAAAGGCCGGAAGATCAGAAAAATTTGAAGATCTTGTGGGATGAGAAATTTTAAGACATGAGAAGAAAAAAATGCCTGGCCCAGGCCTTTCAGGGTGGAGAGCTGAGTGAATAAGGCTACTCAAAAACAAAGGTAGCGAACACTTGATGAGAAACTTCTGAATGGCTGACACGTCGATGGAAGTAGTACCCAAAACTAACTTCGTCTGTCGGTCAAAACGGTTTCGACGAAACATCCGCCATAGTCTGACGGCTAGGAGAGCTATGATACCTGTAAATTTGTTGTAAGAAGCTGTTACTTTTCTCTTTAATAAAAAGGTCATTAGAAGACTCAGATCAAAACACTCATGAGCGTTGCGAGACTCAAGAATGCCGAGCGGTAATATCACAAGGATCATCACCAGAGATCATCATCGGCCTTTCAGGTCATGAAATGACCCTACTAATGACAACCACAGCCTTCCTTAAAAAAATACCTTTCAAATTTTACTGGATGTAGATAGTGGTGGCAGGTATTCTAATCTGTCAAAGTTGTGTAATTTGTTACAGACGGGATTGGTTCTATTTAGCAATAAACTCTTGCAACGGGCATGAACCACACTGAGTGAAAACTGGTTTGCTCTATTTCTGGTTTGAAATAGAAAAGAGACAATTTTATATGGTAAATTTCTGCGCAATTTAATCAGCCAGCAAATTTCATGACATCTAATCAAGTACTAGCAACCTTATTATTGAGGTTGCAGGATTGTAAGTTATGAAAACTACAAAATTGCACTTCATACGCCACTCAAATACGCATGCGAGTCCGAATTATTACCCTAAAGGTTGAAAATTTTCTTCTCACAAAATATGCGTGAATGCGTACTAAGGCAATGGGACCTTTGTTATTTTAAGCAGAGATTGGAGAAAAGGAACCGTCTATTTAGTAGCAGGTGTCTCTTGATGTTGAGAACACGGAAGTTATCACAAGATGTATAAAAAAGCGCAGCGAATCCAACTTTTCAACAAGGCAAAATTTGTTTACGCTGGTCGAAAATACAACGATATTTAATGAGATGCACAAAAATATAAAAAGATATAATATGGTTGGGTGTGGGGGGGGGGAGTGTACGGAAACTACTTAAAATGTTGTTGCCGAGGTTATACAAATGCAGACAATTTCCATTCTAGCGAATTACTATGACAAGCCTAAGTCAACCAAGACCATTTCTTTTCTCGGAAGTATTCCTCAGTAGTATCACCCAGCTGCTGCCTTTTAAAATCGAATAAAGCCACTCTTACGCTTTTTTTTTTTTTTTTTTTTTTTTTTTTTTCGCAACGAAAATGCAAGTATGTTTCAGTCTTGTGATGAACAGAATTTTTACATCTCTTTTTAAACTTAGGAGAAGGGTAGATTTAAAGAAATAGGACTCTCGGTTTCCTGATAAAGCTTTAAAAGTCCTGCGACGCCGATTAATTTTTGAATGGAACTGTTCTAAGAGAGCAGGTGGATACACCTTGCAGGCGGGAACTTTCTCCTGTTATTTACGCCCACTTAATTATGAAAAGGAACATCACTTACGGTGGGTACGAAATCCATATTTTTAAGCTTCACAAACAGTAAACAAAAACTTTAAATCCATCATGATCTATGAAAGTAATGTTCAATTCTGCTAAAATAATAAAATCCGCATCATGAAGAACTTGATAGCAAGCGATTACTCGTGCAGACGGAAACTTCTTCCTGATGTTTACGCCCACATTAATTGTGAGAATAGGATATCGCCTTCGGTTGGTCAAAGACACATATCTTTAAGCTTCACAAACAGTAAACAAAAATTTTAAATAATACATCGTAACCTTTGAAAGTGAGGTTGAAATCAGCTGAAATAATTAAATCCGCATCATTAAAAGCTTGAGAACAAGCGATTTCTCCTGTAGGAGGAAACCTCTTCCTGATGTATACGCCCACAACAATTTTTTGAAAAGGTTATGAGTTTGATGGTAAGAAATGCAGAAATTTAAGCTCCACAAACAGTAAAAAAAATTTCATTAAAAATTCAAATAATCCATCCTGTCCTTTGAAAACAATGATGAATTCTCCTGAAATAATGAAATCCGATTCATAAACAATTTGAACAACGGTTTACCCATACAGGCTGAAAATTTTTCCTGTGAAAATGTTTACGCCCACTTCATTTGTAAGAAACGCTTCTGACTTTCGGCGGGTAAGAAACACAGATTTTTAATCTCCACAAAAAATATACAAAAAATTTAATTAATAATTTAAATAACCCATTGTGATCTTTGAAAGTAATGATGAATTGTGCTGAAATACTAAAATCTGCATCAGAACAGTAGTTGCGCGTGTAGGGGGAAACCTTTTCTTAATGTTTACGCCTACTGCAATTGTAACAATTGCTTATGACTTCCGATAAGTAGTAAAGATAGACAGGTCCGTGTTCGAATTTGGCCTAGGGTGGCATTTTCTTTGTCCTTCCCCCATCCCCCCTCTAGTTCTTAGTAAAAACCATTTATCCACAAGTACATTCATTTTTCCGAGAGGTCACTTTCAGTATCTAAAGCCTGGGTGAATGGCTATGGATGTCGCTCCCAATATATGAAATGAACATGAATTTTATGCGTAAAAAAGTGTACTTTTAAAAACGCCAAAACACTTCCATAAACTTTTTTTTCCCTATTGCCCTTTTAATTTAATGTAATATTTTCACTAGAATGGATTTTTTTTTTTTTTTTTTTTTTTTTTTTTTTTTTTAACTGAAAGCGCATTCATAATATAAAAACATAAAAGTAACAGGAGAATGATTGGGCAGACGATTTTAATTTTGCCTATGGATGCAGAACCAAAATCTGACCCTGAACACAGATTTATAAACTCCGCAAACTGTAAACAAATGATTTCATTAAAAAATTAAATAGTGCATTGTGATCTTTCCAAATAGTAATGAGCTTTATTAAAATAATGAAATCGGCATCATGGACTGTTTAAGAGAGCACATGCGCTTGAAGGCAGGAACCTCCATCCGAAGTTTACCCCCTTCGATTGTACGAATTGTTAAAATTTTCTGTGGGTAGGAAACAAGGAAACACGAACTTTTAAGTTCGTCAAAAGCGCAAAGAAAAAATTTCAATAAATATAGAAAAAATTATTGGAGGTTAATTTTCTCAACGAATCTATATTATACTGACTTAACTTTTAAGAGAAACTGTTTGCATTATGTTGTAAAAAAGTTATAAGGACAGAAGTAATTCTAAACGAAAGTTCTAAACGCCTCTCATAATTTGATCATGAGCATGACATACAAAATTACACAAACTTAACCAATAGAAAACACTTAAAGAGAATTACAGGGAAAGCAAACCAGAAATAGAAAAGAGACAATTTTAGATGATAAATTTCTGCTCAATATAATCAGGGAGGATCTACAACCTTCCGACGTCATTAAAAACGCAAACGCTCGTTTGGTTAAAGCAGAGTGCTTGCATATTTAGCTACCAGCGTATGATCGTGTGGTGGGTGTGCCGAAGCCGTTATCTGTTTCCGACGTTCCCCTCGTCCGCAGTCATTCTCAAAGGGTGGTTCAAAAGATTCGTCAGCCCGGGACGCACATCATGAGCTCTCATAACCGAAACTGATGAAGTGAACGGATGCAGAAGGCTGCCGGGGCCTTTGTGGGGGGGCTGCTTGCGGAGTTCTAAATTCTGCTCTCTGAAGCGGGATTAGGTTGCGATCTCGGTCACACTGTTCTTAGCAACATACTTTCTACTATTCTCCCAACCTGACTTTTTTTTTCAACTTCTCACCGCTGTCTCAGCATTTTAACATCTCACTGCTGGATAAAGCAACTACCATCATGCTTTTACGAATCACTCACTTCCTCGGCAATGACATCGTCGATGGAGTGGCCCAGGACCTATTGGAGTGAAGCCATTATTGTTCTTGTCATCACACTACCACTGGATGTTGATCTGCTTGCAGGGGCAGCTGACCTGCGGTGTGGCGTTTGTTCCTAAGCAGTTGTTTTACTCGATAAATAAGAACTGCAAACTGAGGGCGTAATGCCGTAGCCGGGTATTCGGCAGTGGAAGTTCAAGCGTCGCTTTATGATGGCACCCTCTACGGGCAACGTAGGGCGCTAATCTTCACTCGGTGCTGTGTTCTGCCAGGTATATTTTCGCTTCGTTTCTATCGCTCCTTTTATTGAATTTGGACCTTTTTACTGCTTTTTTAGTAGATTCTTTCTTTCTCCATTCTCGGACTTTTCTTTAATTTCATTTTTATGATTGTCACACTGTTCTTTTGAACTTTTTAACATCTTTTCACCATTTTTCGTCGCACTTTGGTCTGACTGAGCAACTCGCTCGATGAAGTTCGTGTTTTTTACACGGGGGGAGAGCGTCAAAAGCGCAAAGAAACAATTTCAATAAATATAGAAAAATTTATTGGAGGTTAATTTTCTCAACGAATCTAAATTGTACTGGCTTAACTTTTAAGAGAAACTGTTTGTATTATGTTGTAAAAAAGTTATAAGGACAGAAGTAATTGTAAACGAAAGTTCTAAACGCCTCTCATAATTTGATGAGGAGCATGACATACAAAATTACACAAACGTAACCAACAGAAAACACTTAAAGAGAGTTACGGGGAAAGTAAAACCAGAAATAGAAAAGAGACAATTCTATATGGTAAATTTCTGCTCAATTTAATCAGCCAGCAAATTTCATGACATTTAATCAAGTACTAGCAACCTTATTATTGAGGTTGCTGGATTGTAAGTTATGAAAACTACAAAATTGCACTTTATACGCCACTCAAATACGCATGCGAAGTCCGAATTATTACCCTAACTGGTTGAAAATTTTCTTCTCACAAAATATGCGTGAATGCGTACTAAGGCAATGGGACCTTTGTCATTTTAAGGCGACATTCGCAAAAAATCCCTGCTCAGATGGGAAACGAGCGACCTCTGGTGAGCGAAGCGGCCCCCTGCAGAGTGGGCGTAAGGATAAAAGGGGTTTCTTAGAGGGGGGAAGTTTTGACACTTTTATGACTTTATGACTGCGTGGGGACAGTGTTGCCAGATCTTGCGACTTTTCGCAAATTTTGCTACTTTTGATAGCATCATGCGACTAAATTTTATGACTTTGCGATTTTGCTACTTTCTTGCTACTTTTTTTTATGATTTTGCGAATTTGAAGCAATTCTGCGAATTTGAAGTAATTCTGGAATTTCCATTGAACATTGAACATTTCCGGCTTTTAACAAGTCTACTTTTCTCTTGCTTTTCCCTCTTTCTTCCCCCGACCGAATACCCCCCCCTCCTCCTTCCCCTCAAACGACAAACACACACACTTTCACCATTCACAGAGAGAGTGGGGTGATATCGAAGTTCGCCAAAGAAGGGAGGAGAAGATTTTGCGATCCTTTCTTTCTTTTTTCTTACCTTTTTAGCACCAGAGTGCTATTAATTTCAACCTTGCTTTTTGTGTAGACACGATTTTGGTACAATTAGCGAGTCGAGTCACTTTTCAAATATGTTTGCCAAGATAACGTGGAGGGGGGGGGCGTTAATAAAATGTTGAAAGTCGCACAAGGTTTGCAATTTTTGATAAATGATCGCTAAACTGGGTGCCAAAACGCGACAATTTATTATAAATATATTTTGAGTATAGTTAGAAAACGCCTGGCGAATATTGTAAAATAGTTTTAGTAGGCGATTTAAATATAGATTTTAATTCCGAAGAAGTGTTTTATAGAACAGTGAAGACAAATACGGCACACATCATAGATTATGATACACTTTCCAAATGGTATTTATAAAGGTGAAGTGTAGTTTGACTATGCCTGGCGAAAATTGTTAAACAGTTTTGGTAGGCGATTTTAATAGAGATTTCTATTCCGAAAAAGTGTTTTATAGAACAAAGAAGGAAAACACGATACACTCATGGATTAGGATGCTCATTCCAAACAGTATTTAAAATGTCTACGAGAAATAGTTGGAATATGCCTATAGTTCGAATATGTCTGGTGAAGATTTTAAAACAGTATCAGTAGGTGATTTTAAGATGGATTTGGATTCCAAAGATGTACTTTATGGTTCAAGAAAGAGTTGATTCTATTTTAACGCCCCTACTTTCGCCAACCTAAAAATTCCCCACACTTTGGCGAGCTTTGAAGTCATGGGTCTCTAGGAGTTATGCACAAGTTTCAACGCTCTCTAAACAACTAAAACGCTCTCTAAACAAAAAACATGAAAACTAAAGTGAGCAAATTAGTGATAAACGCACTAGTTAAGGAATTTGAAGACACTTAATTATTAAAACTACATTAATTGGCAACCCAAAATAAATAAAAATGTAACGGAATGCTGTATTTACAGGTTGTTCCAAACCGCCATTTTAATTCTAAATTACAATTGCCACATAAATACAAAAAATTGTCATGGTTGCTGTATGTGTTTAATGATCGCCACCTTGGCGAGAGTTGGGGCGTTAAAGTAGAAATCAACTTAAGAAAGACAAACATGGCACACTCATGGATTATGATGCACATTCGAAACAATATTTAAAACGGTGAAGTAGTAATATACTTGGCGAAGATTGTAAAATAGTTTTAGTAGGCAATTTCAAGATAAATTTCGATTCCAAAGATGGGTTTTATAAAACAAGGAAGAAAAATACTGCTCACTCATGAATAATGAAACACTTTCCAACCTTATGGAATAAGGAAGAAAATAGGGACGATGCAAAAATTATGATACGCTTTTAATATATAGCACTTTGGTGCGTATTTAAAATCTGAAAGGGTTTCAGACTTTCTTCATTAAAAAAAAAAAAAAAAAAAAAAAAAAAACATCTGAAACATATGTTCTGATTTTTTTTTTTTTTTTCTCTCTCTCTTTCAGACCTCGTACTCAAAATTCTAGCTGCATTATTGTAATGGAATAAATCTGTGAAACCAGCATATGTTTTGAAATAATAGAGAGAACTGAGTTGGCATTTCAGTCGGCTGTTACTTGATATCGTTTTGCGTAGAACATCACAATTAATGCAGGTTTGTGGGTGGGAGCTTTTAGTTGGAAGATTCACATACACATCCATTTTTTGGAAGTAAAATTGGCTCTTTTTCATTGATTTCCCTGACGTGGATTTATAAGTGGAATTCTGGCTAGGCACACAAGTCCGACATACAAACATTGATTTCTTCTTTCTAGGGACTGTGGCGTGGGTGGTTGTCCCCTCCTCCACCTCCCTTTCATTCGGTCTAGGCATATAAATCATAGGAAATGGAACAATTATGAAACTTCATTTCGAATTCGAAAATTTTTAATTACGAAAAGAAACGAAAAAAAAAATCTCCTGTCAATTTGATATGTTTATTTCAGACATGCGGGTGTGGTGGTGTTGGTGGTGGGGGGACTTTTATGTGTAAAACTACACATCAAAACAATGGACTGACCCAGGGCCGGCCCAAGGGGGGTGCGAATGTAGGCGATCGCCTAAGGCCCCGCGCTTATAGAGGCCCCGCTACTGGGCCATTTTATTGCTATCTCATAAGACATGATAGAGAAGAGGCCCCGTTCTTGCGCTTCGCCTGGGGCCCCGCACGCCCCTCGGGCCGTCTCTGACTGACCAGACAAATTGTCATAAAGATTTCACAGGGCATCACCACCACCCTCTAGATAACACATCACTTGATGTGATGTCATACTGTGACGTCATACTATGACGTCATACTGTGACGTCACCGTTGCGACTTTTTGCTACTTTTCTCTCAACCTCTTGCGATTTTTGTCCAAAACTTTCTGGCAACACTGCGTGGGGAGAGAGAAGAGGGAGATTTTTTCTCCGCGATCGTCTTCAAAAACAGTTCTTTTTAGCTGCTTGTCTGTTTACGAATTCTGAAAGAAAGATGGTTATTTTATTTTTGATAAATTTGTGTTCGTCACAATAAGCTTTATACAGAGTGTAAAATTTGATTTTTAATTTGAAAAAAAGAGATAATGTATGTACATATATATTTATTTATGGTGTCTATTTTTTATCACGGTAAATAATGTTTAGATTAAACAATTATTTATTTATTTTAATAAAATGAGCAAAATAAAAATAGTTTTACTTTTTCCGTTATGCTTTATAATTTAAAAATATCATAAAATATTGTACGCGTAGTTAGAGCTAGTTATTGAGAAATTCTAGTAATTGAAGTGCTCAATTTTCGTTTAGGGTACTCTTAATTAAACATCTATACTATTAAAATCTGTGCGCGTCTGTCTGTGTGTGTGTGTGTGTGTGTGTGTGTGTGTGTGTGTGTGTGTGTGTGTGTGTAGCATCATCTCCTCCTAAACGGCTGGGAGTTGAGTTTCGACCGAGGTATCCACGAATTCGGAAAATTTCGAGAAAGAACCTCCGCTAATTTAAATTTCGAAACTCGAATTAGTTTAGGAGATATTGATAAAAAACCCCATCAAAAACGCTAATTTTTGCTCTCCGCAATTCCGTGATTGTAACCCCGTAGTCAAAAAAGTGTGAAATAAGCATCGAGGTTGCCATGTTTGGCTATTTTATTAAATTATTTAGACTCCTGCAGTAAAAATAAAAGAATAATGATTCTTTTCTGTTTAGATTATTAACAAAGTTATTTTTTAATTAAAATATCGCGTTCATGTTAAATCAGAGCAGGAATTCAATGTTTTTTTATGTGTAAAAGAATAAGGGATTGAGAGATTTCCGAGACTAATATGTATATTTTTTAGTTTGGCCGAAAAAAAAAATGGCTCATTTGGCGATTTTGAGAAAGTAGTAGGTTCTACCGATTTGTACAGTTTTGGGCTTGGCGCAAATTACTGAGAGCGTAACGAAATAGTATTTTATAACAAGTATAAGTTTTACGGCGCTATACTTCGATGTTTCATATAGAAATAATGCAGTTATTAAAGCGATTTTAAACGATCCATAGAATTTTCACCAAATTAAGTAAACTGATTTAAGTTAGAGGAATTCCGCCAAATTTCAGAAAATTGAAATTCTCGCATTTTGTAAATGGTAGTTAACGGTGATTAAAACCCGTTATAGTTAATAATTTAAATAACTGCTACTTATCAATAATAAGCCTGCATTAAATTTTGCCGATCGAACCATATAAATGATAGATAATTATTTCCCATTTTAATTGCTGTTAAATCAATGCTTTGAATGATTCCCTGAAAACAAAAAAATCTCGCAAAATGGTGTATGTTGGCATTTTGGCGATCGAAGTACTGTGTAATAAATAATTGATTCTTATTTGTTAAAGCAGCGCTACGGAAGTTTCTTTTACTAGAAGCTGTTAGAAAGGCGTAATTAATACTATCTAATATATTTTTTGTTTTACGAATTGAAATGTTTGTTGATTCCTACTTTAGTACATTTCTTAGCAAAGTTGGCGAAAAATATTCAAAT